>CM041297.1:114469519-115069519 GCA_023052935.1 Piezodorus guildinii
TATTTAGTACAGTTGGAAATTACAGTGAATATAAACAAATCTTCAGTAACATGTAAATGTTAAAATTCTAATCTATTGGTCCATTTTACATGTTGGGCAACGGAATATTTTGCTGGTGGTATTCCATCTCTTCCAGTAAGCTGAAGATATAGCCCTGTTTGCAGATTCATCTATAAGACTCCAAGAATCAGTGACAGAATGGTACGAGGAACCCCTTAGAAAGGGGCTATAAATTAGTACCAATAAAAGTAAAATATTCCACTTAAGAAGAACTCAGAGGATGTTCACATGGAGTGCAATGGAGTTGAGCTGTGGAACAGGTGAAGGACTACACACACTTGGGAACCATAATCGTCAAAAATGGAAAATAGACTCGGAAATTTCAAATAGAATCAGTAAAGTTAACGAATACTATTAAATGATTTCCAACACAGTGGTAGGCAAGGAGATCGGGCGAGACGTCAAGCTAAATATCTATAAATCTGTGTTTCTCCCTATATTGATATATGGTGCAGAAAGCTGGATTCTCACGGAAAAACAACGAAGCCGAATCTCCTCTACAGAAATGAAGTTACTCAGAAGAATAATGGGAAAATCAGGAGAGACTGCATTAGAAATGAAAAAGTAAGAAAAGACCTTAATGTGCCCCCACTTCTTGAAATAATCGAAAGAAGACAGCTAGAGTCGTTTGGGCATGTCTGCAGAATGAAAGAGGAAAGAGACCCAGTCAAGGCCATGGAAGTTAGAGGGACCGGAAAGCGTCCCAGAGTATGGCACAGGATGTCCTATGACAATTATGTAAAAGGATAGGGGAAAATCCATTGCTCAGATGAAAAATCTAGCAAGAGATAGAGAGGCTGGAGAGAGTGGCTGAATGCATCTCCACGCTAATATGGGGCAGAGGAGGGAAGAGAAAGAACAAGAAGAAGGTCCATTTTGAGTATCTTGACGCGGAAAATCCTAAGGTATATATTTTCCTGTTTCCTTATTCAAGCTAAAAAAACTGTTGAGTGACACTTTATTAATATTCAACACACATAAGACTATTTTCTAAAGAAGAGTCGTTTGTTTAGTAGTATTTGGGCTGTGTGTGTGTGTGTGTGGTGTGTGAAAACAAACGGATTATTTCTAAAACAAGATTTAATCAAATTGCAGATTAACTAGACTTACTCCAGGATTTATACTACTCTATGATTAAAAAATATATTTATACGCTAATAATTCTAGGTTTGCCTCATATTAAAGTAACTCTGCGTTCTATTCAAAATAATAACGAAAAAAATCACATGTAGTCTAAAATAATATCTAAGATGTTTTGAGAATTACACTTTTACATTAATTGTTTATACAGTTATATAATATGATAAACTATAATATAACACTTCTATAATATAATTATTTACAAATAATATCCTGAAAATAATATATCAACAATAAAATATTTATCAAATATTTATAAATAGTTGTTCTATAGTACCGAATAGGTTAAATAATTTAATTTAAACTTCCTTTCCTTAGAGAAAAAGAAGAAAGAAAATCTTATTTAGTCAAGCTACAACTTATAAGAGATGTGACCCCCTAATAACTCGGTCATTATTGATGATAGAGAAAAAATGTAAGGTGTTCTGGAATCAAGAAATTTTATTTGAAATATTTGAATGAAAATCGAAAGAAAAAGAAAAGAATAGACAATAGTACGCAGCCTAGTATAAATGCTTTTGGTTAATTATTTTCAATAATGAACCTTTGTAATTGACCAAAAAATTATCCCCCTTTTGAAATTTGAGGGCTTACGTTATGCGTAGAACCCAACGAATAAAAAAAATCCGTTTCTTCTAATTAATAAATACCAATTTAAAAAAAATTAAAATATTCTACAAAATGAAAAATTGGTTAAGAACTAGCAGAGATATAGATAGCGTTTTGAAATCAGCAGTGGTGATATGCTATTTTCCTTTGAATTATTTTTTGATTTTCATATTACTTAATTGACTATCAACAACTTTATAAACAGTTATACCCTAATGTTGTTATCAGGAAATAATAAACCATTGTGTAATAATTTGCAGCGTTTCTTATATTCCATTTATTGTAGTATAATTACATCTTTCATTAAAAAAAAGTTACTAAATAGTGAAAACACTTTTATCAGATGACATTTTTAAACTATTCAAGGTTAAACGTTTTTCTTATAGTTTGCAGTATGACATTATAATGCTTACATCTGATTAAATATTTGATATGCAAATGAGCCATGGAATTGTATTTTTATCTTAGAAAACATTTTAGTTAACTAACGTTTATTTCTTCAGAAAAAATTATTTATTTACTTTTAAAAAAAATTCGTTCTCCGGTTTCACCTCAAAGGGTCATTGACTTCAAAAGATAATTAGATACTATTTTAGTAACTAGTACTCTTTACGAATTAAAATATGTAGAAAAATTCTTTCCTTATCAATAAACAGTTTTTTCTAGGGTTTTCTGCTAATTCAAGTTCATTATGTTCGAAAATTGGGTGCATTCTATTAGCGATTGCATCTCAAAAAGATACCAAGGGTGATAAATTGGCAGTATCCAATAATAAGAATTGCACAGGTTCCATACAAGGAAGGTTATGAACTACCAACAACAGTGAAAGGTTGTGCGAGCTAAGAGACATGTGCTACGGACACTTTACGTATTGAATACGTATGAACGCACTCAGGTAATAATGCTATTTATAATCATGAGGAAAAAAATATATTCAACACTTTTGTAAAATTGACATAAACGTTTGTAACAACACTGCTACGAATCAGTGAATTTTGAACCTGATAAAAATAAAACTTATATTATTTATCGTCGAATACTTTGTTATTTTTGTGCCGAATTTCGAAAAAAGTCGAACCAGTAGATTCGGAGAAATACCTTGGACGGCGTTTAGCGTCAGTCATTTGATATCCTGTTTACAGCGAACAGATAGATTTTTTTTTTAACTTAATATTTTATTTGCACCTGTATATGTTACAATCAGCAAATGAGTTATATATGATAAACCTAGCATGGGTTGGCATGAGGGAGATAGTACCCAGTGGTGCATCCTCCTGACATTCAAAACAAACTATTTTTTCAGGCTAGGAGGTCCCTCATCCAACTCCTTTTCAGCCTACGCCGAGTTATGTATGGTATGTCAGTTGTAGCCATGTTTTGTACAAGTTTGTTTCTATGTCCATTTAGTTTGTCGTGAAATCGTTTGTAAGTCAGTCGAATGTGGTCTATTGTAGTTGAAATACGTTAGTCAGTATGTAGGGTGTCGTTTGACACGTATGGAGGTGAGTTCATTGCCAGTCTTAAAAATTGCGATTGAAAGGTTTCTATTTTTCGTATGTGTGTCTTTTTAGCGGGTCCGTATATTAGGCAAGCGTAAGTCCATATTGGTTTTAATAAATAAGTGTAAACATTTAGTTTCTGTCTGGTGGATAGTTTAGAACGTCTATGTAATATTGAATATAATAGTCTAAGTCGAATGTTTAGCGTTTTACGTTTTGTCTTGACGTGTGGGCCCCATGTCAGTCTTTTGTCAAATATTAGTCCTAAGTACGTTACTGTATTTGTTTGCGGTAAAGGGTGATTGTCTATGTAAACTGAAGGGCAGATTCCGCGTCTAAGTGTAAATGTAATATGTAGTGACTTGTCATGGTTAATTTTTAACTTCCATTTCTTACACCAGTTGTGTATGTTGTCCAAAAGGTGTTGTAATGTCATACTGGTTTGTATGGGGTCTGTGTTTCTCGTAATAATTGCAGAGATGTTGAAAATTAAGACCTAAGACCTTGGTTGATTAAAAAATGCCCATTATTGTAAATAATATATAAAAACGAATTGAAGAAGGAATAGAGATTTCGGAAAACTTAGTATAAAATATTGTTAACTGGTATCTACAGTTTTAAAATATAGCTAGAAATTTTTTTAATTGGTATAATTATAGGAATAAAACCATAAAAAAAACTTATTTCTTTATGTTAGTTTTGGATTATATTAGCTCGAAGGAATTTGAGTAAATAAATTGTTTTAAATTTGTTAAATGAATAATATATGAATATAATACGAAATGAATATATTGAGGGTTTGTGGTCGACTGTTGAGATGATTATAGGTAGAAAAATTTAGGAGCCAATATTTATTTACTATTAACTCCTGATTATTTCTATCCTAAAAAAAAAAAAATAAATAAAATAACATTCATCCCATGCTTTGGAGAAAATAATAGTTTTTCTATACAGAAATATTAGCCTGAAACTGTTTTCGTTTTATTATTTTCAATAATGAACTTTTTTTACCGACGAAGAAAAAATAAATAAAATAAATATAAATAAATAAATTTGAGGTTTTACGTTTGACGATACATAGAACCCAAATAACAAATCCGTCTGTTCGCTGTACGAATTTAATGATACCTTATGTTTTAGGCTATATGCCTTCTGCGTATTTCTCCGAAACTACTGATCCCATTTTTTCGAAATTTGGCACAAAAATAAGAAGGCATTCGATGATGAATAATACAGTGGTTTATTCATATATAGGTCAGAGAAAGGAAAAATGAAAAGTTGATTTGTTTATTTATTTAACGTCACTTTATGCTACTGTGGCTAATCGGACGATGGTACAGTGGGAGTCCTAAATGCTGCCTATCCAGGTTTTATTAGAATAGGGATCTAGGGGATTTAATGAATACCTGACATCGCACAGGCTCGGGACCAAATTTTAACGCCCCCTCCTAAGGACGGCATAATTAAGGTATACATTTTTACTCTCATTAAAAAATCCTAGGATCACCTGCGGGTTTGAACCCGTAACCTTTGGCATAGGAGGCTGTTATGCTAGCCACCCAGCTACAAGTGATCCCGAATACCATCTATTATTACACCCGAAAGTCCCCCGAAGTTCAAACTGTCTAACCTTAGTAGCATATATACTGCGGAACTTGTAGCAATAACAAATGCATTCGAATTCATTATGTCATGTAATTAGTCGAAGTCCATTCTATGCTCTGATTCCCTTTCTGCCCTCAAGAGCCTTCATAATATCTACACTGATCATCCACTAATTAATAAGATAAGAAAATATGTGGGAGATTTAAAAATACTAAAAAAAAGAACTTGTGTTCTTGTGGATTCCATCCCACGTGGGCATTGATGGCAATGAAGAAGCGGACAGGGCTGCGAAAGAAGCTGCATTATCAAACGTCCAAATTCACCCAACTTACATCAAGGAAGACGTAAAAAATTATCTAAAGGTGAAAATATCTTGGGATTGGGAACAGATGTGGTCAGAAGTTGACAACACAAATAAATTAAGGAGAATCAAGTCATCACCTTTTCCCTGGAAGACATCGTTGCGAAGTGATCGCCGCGAGGAAACTGCTTTGGCAAGACTTGGCATCGGAGATAGCAGACTCACACATGTCCATCTCATCCTCAGGCAGCCCGCACCAATGTGTGACTTGTGTAGAGTGCCTCTCTCAATAAAACATATAATTGAGAACTGTCCTAAATTCCTTGTAATAATGAATAAATTTAATCTACCAAGATCACTGTGTTAGAGCTTGAAGGACTGTAGTGAAACAATTAGTACACTGCTAAGGTTCATCAAAGAATAAAATTTTCTCCGGGAATTATAAGAAAAAAAATAAGAAGAAGAAAAAAATAGGATAAATTAATTATTAAACAATAGATAAATAGAAATTTGTTTATTATTTTTAACTAGTAAAAAAACAAAAAAAATTGTTCATGTAAATACGTTCGGTGCTAATAATTAAGAGGTTGAGCGCCTATTCCAATACCCTAACTCAAATTTAGTGGTAATGTTTTTCCAACAGTTACGAAATTAGGTGAATCGTAGCAGTATTTTCACAGACGTGTTTGTCTATTTTCAATATTTTTGAATATTTTTTTTTCCTCAAGATTTTTTACTTACTTTATTTATTTTATATATGGCATTATCACGTGGGTGCGTGAATTGGAATAACGAATTAAAAACAAATCTGTCTCAGCCGTGCGTCGAACGATTTGACGAATCTATTATTTTTAATATATTTTTTTTTATTCGATAGAGATTCTGATCCCATACACACCAAGAATGATTGAATTCAGTTGAGAAATAACGGAGATATAGCATTTTGAACTTAGCATTCCTGATAGGCCATTTTCCTTAAATATGAATTTACAGTATTGCTGATTCGTCATTCTTAAGCTATTTAATTAATTTATTAGTATACATATACTAACTATGTTTACAGAGTTATAGTTATACCGTGATATAATTATTTGGAAATAATAAACCATTGTGTAATAATTTGAAGCGTTTTTTTTACCTCAATAATTGCTTTTTTAAAACTTCCCATGCCCAACCTCAAAATAAAAATTAAACAAAAATCGTTTATAGAAAAAAAAAATAATAATTTTCACGTTATCAGCAAATCAGGCTTTTATAATGCCAGCTATTCATTTCGAAATATTTCCTAGGAGCGCTATTCAAAACGATACAAGTCGCCTTGTTCTAGCGAGCATGACTCATTAATGAATGGTCGGTTATAATTGAATACCTCAGCAATTGGATCATAAATTGCAACTTCCCATTTTACGCACCATTGAACTAACGACTGCAATTCCGGTACTTAGGGGGAAGATATGTTAGCAATTAGCAGGAGAAAGTCGTGAAGAATAGAGAGGATACGAAACACCATAAATAATTAGTTAATGATTCGCATTTAGAACATTTTATTACCCATCAATGTGTCTAAGATAAGTATGTAGAACATATTACAAGTATGGAAAAAAAAAATGGTGCGGGAAATCCACGACTTTCGATTACCTCGGCTGTTAAAATAAATTTAAGAACTATTAAATATATATAAATTTAAAAATCTGGTGCGGGCAACGCACGACTTTCAATTACCTTGGCTGTTAAAATCAATTAAAGAATTTTCAAATACAGTTAGAGGTAAAAATGAGTGAAATCATTAATAATAATAATAATAATAATAATAATAGGCTTACCGAACCCGAAGGTTCGATGCCGATACCACCAAACTTCGCCTGCACAGACTCGTCCAATGTTCGCCGGTCAAGCCCAAGCCCCCAAGATCAGCTTTAACGCAATCCTCCCATCGCCGCTTCGGCCTACCTTTCGGACGCCTACCAGTCGGTTCAGCGAATACCAACTTTCTCGGAATCCGTTCCTCACCGAGCCCAACAATTTTACTCGCCCATTTGAGTCTCCGCGACGCTATTAACTCAGTTATATTCACAGGATACAAGTTCCGCAATTCCGCGTTGTGCAACCTTCTAAACTCCCCAGTGCCCTCATCCCTCTTCGGACCAAATATTTTACGCAGCACCTTATTTTCGAAAACCTTAAGCCGTTGTTCATCCCTCAAAGTAAGCGGCCACGTTTCACATCCGTAAAGAACCGTTGGAAGAATAATAGTTTTATAAATTCTAACCTTTAAGTTTTTAGATAGAAGCCGTGAGCTAAGTAACTTAGCAACTGAACAATAACACGCATTTCCCACCTTTAACCGGGACTTTATTTCTTCCTGGATTTCATTTTTTTTGTTATCATTGAACCTAAATACTTGAATTTTTCTACGAATTCAAAAGTATGCCCTGATATATCAATATCACCAAGATCGCCACCATTTCTGCTACTAATAATATATTTCGTCTTATCGGTATTTAATTCGAGTCCTATTTCTTTACCGGTTTTTATTAACACACTTGTATTTAGCTGTATGGTTTCCGTGTCTTCACCTAGCAGTACCAGATCATCTGCATACCCCAAAACCGGAATCTTGTCACCCATATTTAAGCCTTTCTCGGTACACATCACCTTTTCTATGACATATTCTAAAGCTATATTAAACAAAACAGGTGAAAGGGAGTCACCCTGTTTCAAACCAGATCGCACCTCAAATCTCTCGGAGTAATTATGACCGATTCTAACTTTATGAAATGTAAAATCATTAAACAATTAATTAAATTGAATTTCTATAAAAACATGGGTTTTATTAATAAATCTATTATATTCATATCTAAAATAATCAGTTAGTTTTATCGGCTTTTCATCACTCTTTATTAACTTTTACAAGCTTGTAATAATATTTTTTCTAAAATCGTTAGCTTTCCAACGGTATATTATACATCTATTTAACTGTTCTTATGTTCAAAACAAAAAATACATTAATTTTTTCCAGTTTTCTCCTTTAGTTGGATATCGAATTCGTTCAGATTATGTATTTACATATGGCAACAAGATAATATGGTTATTTTTATAGAATCCACAAAATTAAAAGTAGTTTAGAGGAAGAAAATATCGGCATTTAAGCCGGACACTTATGACATTGGCTGTTGAGTGTCCGTAAAATATATAACCTAACCTAATCATATTAAAGCCCATTAAATTTTACATCAACATAGGGAGTTTAATCAAAATCGTTAGAGCCGTTTTCGAGAAAATCGTAAAAAAGTGCAAAATTCATGGTATAAAGTGGCTCTTCTGGTAAGCTGATTTCGATGAAAATGTTTTTTCTAACATCTCAGGCGTATATTTTGTCTTAAATTTCATGAAATTTCAGTTTCATAGAACTTTTCGTTTACGCGCTGTAGTTACCACACACAGACTTTTTTGCGGGAGTTTGGACTCAGGGGGCCCTAAAACGTGTATTCCCGTTGAATTAGAAAATTTCATATATAGGTAAGTGAAAGTAAAAGATTTGAAATTAATTTTAAAAAAATTATTTAATTTCATTGGAAGCGTATGATTTAGTTTAAATAATATAGCAATATCAAATTGTTACGAATAAATATCAGTAATAATTGCATCCCCTATTTATTACTTAACATTGCCTTATACAACTTTGTATATAAGATAATATGTTTTATAAAATCTTAAGCTTTCCTACGTTCTATTATACATATACATTACTATTCTTAGGTTTGTAAAAAAAAATAAAGTTGATTAAAAAAATATGTTTGCGCTTTCTTCCCTTTGATGGTTATCAAA
Source organism: Piezodorus guildinii (assembly GCA_023052935.1). Taxonomy (NCBI): domain Eukaryota; kingdom Metazoa; phylum Arthropoda; class Insecta; order Hemiptera; family Pentatomidae; genus Piezodorus; species Piezodorus guildinii. The sequence goes on from CM041297.1 coordinate 114,478,562, forward strand.
TTCGTTCAATTTGTATATTTAGCAGTCTTTTATCAATACTAATGAAATGATATGGTTGATTTTTTGTAATTTACAGAACACAAAGTACTTTAGAGGAAGAAAATTAAAAAAAATACACATTTAAGCCTTGTCACTTCAATCAGACAGAAACCTACGTGATATTTAAGTCCATTAAATTTTACATTGATATGGCGATTTTAATCAAAATCGTTGCAGCTACGTTAAGTTTTGATCGGAGGCAAACCTTAGAGTTTTTATGGAGTTAGGAATTGGACAGGAGTTTTGTTGAGGAATAATAATAGCTAGTAAGGAAGAAGTTTTGAGCCAATGAGCATTGCCTTTGTTTTCATTGGGTTCAATCACGGTTATCATGTTTACAATGTATGCATTGTATACAGTGTATGGTATTTTAGGTTAGTCTTGATTTCAAATACAAAAATTCGAATTTTTTCTTAATTTATGTTACCAAACAGTTAATTTGTTGCTATACTAATAAAAGATAGTAATATGCACATTACTTATTTATTTATTTTATTATTATTATTATTATTATATAGTTATGAGTGATTTCCAGACTTTGTAAACATTTTATTGATTCATTATTGTATATTTATATTATTGCTGTGTAAATATTATATGAATGTTTTTTTTCACCACTATTATTGATGTCCAAATTGAAACATCTTGTAATATTAATCAACAAAAATTGTTGTGAAAAAAAATTATTATTACTTTTATTAATTTTTTCCAGTACCTTTTTATATATATTTGTCCTACTATTATTACTACCTTCTACTTCATGTTCAAATAGTGGCTGACCAAAATTAAATTGTTGATTTTAGGGAAAACCAAAATCAATACAAATATAATTAACAACTGCTTGTCTATTTTAAATATGTGAATAAAACTTTTCTATCTAGTAATATATATTACTAAACAAGACAGTATTCAACAATGAAAAAGAAAAATATATGAAATTTTCAAAAGATAATCCTTGAGAGAAAGGCTTTCTTTTCCAGGATGTAAACCAACCGACTATTTAAGGACACGAGGAAAAAAATCAGTAAAGTATCTAAATTTGCGAAAGCTTTCTCTTTTTTGTGCAGATTTTAAAACTAAAATCTAAAAAAGCTAGGTGCTGTGAAAGTATAATAAGTATATTTGTATTCAAATATATCTCTATGTACCTCTAATATAAAAATATAATAAAAAAAAAACAAAAAAAAAACCTGTACAACTACAACCCATGAAGGGGTCTTCATTTCTTCATTGAGGGATCGCACCTCAAATCTCTCGGAGTAATTATGACCGATTCTAACTTTATGAAATGTAAAATCATTAAACAATTAATTAAATTGAATTTCTATAAAAACATGGGTTTTATTAATAAATCTATTATATTCATATCTAAAATAATCAGTTAGTTTTATCGGCTTTTCATCACTCTTTATTAACTTTTACAAGCTTGTAATAATATTTTTTCTAAAATCGTTAGCTTTCCAACGGTATATTATACATCTATTTAACTGTTCTTATGTTCAAAACAAAAAATACATTAATTTTTTCCAGTTTTCTCCTTTAGTTGGATATCGAATTCGTTCAGATTATGTATTTACATATGGCAACAAGATAATATGGTTATTTTTATAGAATCCACAAAATTAAAAGTAGTTTAGAGGAAGAAAATATCGGCATTTAAGCCGGACACTTATGACATTGGCTGTTGAGTGTCCGTAAAATATATAACCTAACCTAATCATATTAAAGCCCATTAAATTTTACATCAACATAGGGAGTTTAATCAAAATCGTTAGAGCCGTTTTCGAGAAAATCGTAAAAAAGTGCAAAATTCATGGTATAAAGTGGCTCTTCTGGTAAGCTGATTTCGATGAAAATGTTTTTTCTAACATCTCAGGCGTATATTTGTCTTAAATTTCATGAAATTTCAGTTTCATAGAACTTTTCGTTTACGCGCTGTAGTTACCACACACAGACTTTTTTGCGGGAGTTTGGACTCAGGGGGCCCTAAAACGTGTATTCCCGTTGAATTAGAAAATTTCATATATAGGTAAGTGAAAGTAAAAGATTTGAAATTAATTTTAAAAAAATTATTTAATTTCATTGGAAGCGTATGATTTAGTTTAAATAATATAGCAATATCAAATTGTTACGAATAAATATCAGTAATAATTGCATCCCCTATTTATTACTTAACATTGCCTTATACAACTTTGTATATAAGATAATATGTTTTATAAAATCTTAAGCTTTCCTACGTTCTATTATACATATACATTACTATTCTTAGGTTTGTAAAAAAAAATAAAGTTGATTAAAAAAATATGTTTGCGCTTTCTTCCCTTTGATGGTTATCAAATTCGTTCAATTTGTATATTTAGCAGTCTTTTATCAATACTAATGAAATGATATGGTTGATTTTTTGTAATTTACAGAACACAAAGTACTTTAGAGGAAGAAAATTAAAAAAAATACACATTTAAGCCTTGTCACTTCAATCAGACAGAAACCTACGTGATATTTAAGTCCATTAAATTTTACATTGATATGGCGATTTTAATCAAAATCGTTGCAGCTACGTTAAGTTTTGATCGGAGGCAAACCTTAGAGTTTTTATGGAGTTAGGAATTGGACAGGAGTTTTGTTGAGGAATAATAATAGCTAGTAAGGAAGAAGTTTTGAGCCAATGAGCATTGCCTTTGTTTTCATTGGGTTCAATCACGGTTATCATGTTTACAATGTATGCATTGTATACAGTGTATGGTATTTTAGGTTAGTCTTGATTTCAAATACAAAAATTCGAATTTTTTCTTAATTTATGTTACCAAACAGTTAATTTGTTGCTATACTAATAAAAGATAGTAATATGCACATTACTTATTTATTTATTTTATTATTATTATTATTATTATATAGTTATGAGTGCTTTCCAGACTTTGTAAACATTTTATTGATTCATTATTGTATATTTATATTATTGCTGTGTAAATATTATATGAATGTTTTTTTTCACCACTATTATTGATGTCCAAATTGAAACATCTTGTAATATTAATCAACAAAAATTGTTGTGAAAAAAAATTATTATTACTTTTATTAATTTTTTCCAGTACCTTTTTTATATATTTGTCCTACTATTATTACTACCTTCTACTTCATGTTCAAATAGTGGCTGACCAAAATTAAATTGTTGATTTTAGGGAAAACCAAAATCAATACAAATATAATTAACAACTGCTTGTCTATTTTAAATATGTGAATAAAACTTTTCTATCTAGTAATATATATTACTAAACAAGACAGTATTCAACAATGAAAAAGAAAAATATATGAAATTTTCAAAAGATAATCCTTGAGAGAAAGGCTTTCTTTTCCAGGATGTAAACCAACCGACTATTTAAGGACACGAGGAAAAAAATCAGTAAAGTATCTAAATTTGCGAAAGCTTTCTCTTTTTTGTGCAGATTTTAAAACTAAAATCTAAAAAAGCTAGGTGCTGTGAAAGTATAATAAGTATATTTGTATTCAAATATATCTCTATGTACCTCTAATATAAAATATAATAAAAAAAAAACAAAAAAAAAACCTGTACAACTACAACCCATGAAGGGGTCTTGGGCTCAGTACATATAGAGATTCGTACTGTTTCTTGGCCAACGGCAGTGCAATGAGGTGATTAGGCCTTGATCACGCTCAACCGCCAGGTTTTTACCCAATTAATTTGGGTACCCACTTTATAGAGGCTGGGTCTGCCCCAGGAGAGTCTCCATACCCTAGGGTCGACCCCCGACCGAATTAACAGAATAAATAATATTCCGCCACAGCCGGGATTCGAACCCAGAACCCGGATCACAGCAGACTAGAACAATAATAAAATATAATATTATAAAAAAATCTATACAACCTATTAGATATAACAAATTATCATAGTTATTAATAATAGTAAAAATGCATCTTAGAGAGTTTATAACAATGTTTTATTCACTCTATTTATGATGTATAGGTGTAAGTATGTATAATTTTATTTTATTCATTGATTTATTTTATTTTTACTGCAAACATGTTTAATTTAAATAACAATATGTTTGTAAGCTTTATAAGTTTAATCGGCTTTACAATAATTAACTATTTCTCTTATGTGGCCATGCTTACTGTTTGTACATGAATTAAAAAAATCTATGTTTAGTTTATAAATAAAAGTTGAAATGCTAGGCAACAAAAATTTTCGTTAAAAACTGGTATAAAAAGAATTATCTAATTGAAGAAATAAATTAAATGTTATTAATAAATTAACCTTTAGTTATTAATAAAGCGAGTTGCAGTCTTAATATAGCATTGTAGAAATAAATCAGTCGTAATGTTGAAATATCAGTGAATATAAGCTTGATGTGGAACGACATCAAGCTTATTATATTTCAACATTAAGACTGATTTATATCTACAATGCTATATTAAAATAGATAATAGCTTGGGTAAGATATAACGTAAATTGTAGATAAGTAAAGAATCGTTTTTTAAGTAATTTATCAAGTGTGAGAAATAAATATGAAGATACTTGATTGAGGAAAAGTAAAACAAAAAATGTAAAATCTTTATGCCGTCCTTCGGAGGGGACGTTAAAAGGTGGTCCCGAGCCTGTGCGATGTCAGGTACTCGTTAAAGATCCCTATCCTAATAAAACCTGGATCGTCCGATTAGCCATAGTAGCATAAAGTGACGTTAAACGAATAAACAACAACAAAAATGTAAAATCCTAAACCAGAAGTTTAAATTTAATCAAGTCTAATTAAATGGTCAATTATGCATTCTCTTCCGGACATGAAGATCTCAAGCGAAGCCAACTACTTAGGAAAGACAATATCTTTCTCAAATAGGGAGGCCAAAGAGATCGAAACTAGGTTAGGCAAGGCATGAAGAATGAAACCCTAGGCAAATTGAAAGGTCGACAAGAAATGAAATACAAAGCAATCGCCTTTAACAGCACAGTTATTCCTGTTCTAACAATAGGTGCCAAACCAAGAATCTCAAAAGAAAGATTCATGAATGTCAGAGAAGATTGGAAAGGACTATTTACATTCTAGGGGTCTCCCTGAGGGAAAAAATAAATTCAGTCTGATTAAGGGAGCTAAACGGAGTGGTCGACGTCGAAGGTTATGCGAGGAAAATGAAGTGGACTTGGGCAGGTCATGCATTCAGGAAGTCAGAGGATAGCTGGCAAGGGAGCTGCAGAATGGATAAGATTAGATATGCTGGATAAGAAGAGATGCAGAGGTTGACAACGCAAGGTACTGGGCCGACCAACTCACCAAAGCCAACGGAACTTTATGGATGAGATTAGCAAGAGACCGAAAACTTTGGAAAAATAAGTGGCAGCAACTCCAGATTCAAGGTTCGGCTAGTCTCTGTTAAAGACTGTAATCCCCCTTCGGGGAAGGTTCATATGTAAATACATTGATTGTAAATAGTTATTTTCTCAGTCTTCTAGAGAAAGATATTTTTTTTAAATTGTACTTTTAAAAAAAATAAAGACTTATTTGTTACAATTGTTGGGCATATATAGACGTCCATCGGATATGTGCTGGGTGGGAAAAAATGTTTATTTATTTTTAGATTTTATAGGCAAAGTCTTATTAAACAGTAAAAAAAAACTATTTAGAGCAAAAATGTTACAACTAAATGCAGTAACGCCAAAGCATAGCAGATTAGCGGGTAGATGTTTGGGATACATTGATACACGACGAGTTTAAGATGCGACAAAGAGGATTTCCGGATGTTTTCAATTATAGGTAATGTCAGATGGAGTTTATTAGCGATCAGTAAGATTTCGCAACAGATGACTGCATGGTTTGCGTTTAATTGTTTATGTTTCGATAGGCAGTAGCACCGCAATGTTAATTGTACTTAAAAATCGGTAAATCAAATATCTTTGCTATAGTTTTGTGGAGGGTTCTATCCTTGAGTTATATCTGGTGTTGTTGACCTGTAAGTAGGTAATGCCAGAGATGCTGATCTCAAAAAGTTGAAACCATCTTTAGGGATCGAATTACCCCCGAATTAGTATGAAGAGTAATATATTCGAGTTTTCCTCCGCCAACTCGTCCCATTTTCCTATCAGATGCAGTGACGGACAGACACGTAATAAGTGGGGACCAATCATCCCATTGCCTTTATGATGGAACGACAATGCCATCGAGATTTATAGCCTGGGTAGATTGAGCACTAAAGAGATGGGGGTCTGTTCTCGCCTCAGCAGCTCTGATTTACTCTTAACTGCTTCTGAATACTCCAATGGCCTCTGCGCCTTTGTAGGCCAGAATTGTGACTTGTTAACTTCTGGAACTAATGAAGTCCTCAAGGTTATGTATCACATGATTTCTTATTGAACATTTATTATGTTTCCCTTTAAATTTATTCTTGAATAAATGACTTTTAACAGTTTGAATTCTTCTTGAATGACACATCAATGTATTAGTCCGTAATCTATTAAATTCGTTTACTTTTGACAAAATGTTTTGGTTGTGATGAATTAGTGAAGGCCGCGGTGAGAACAGGCAGGTGAAAATTCGAGAGATTTGGTGATAGTGAGAGAGACACACTTTATTTATAAATAGACAAAATGATGCTGCCCAACTTAATTGGGTTGCTATAACACAGCATACCAATTGTTTCCTTTAGGAATATTCTTAATATTATAAATTATAATTTTAAATCCTTAATTATAAACAAAATATATTTTTTTTCTCTTTTCTATTATTTTTAATTTTTTTTCCCTTCTTCATCGTTTCCCATTTTCTTTCAGATATATAGATCTATACATATAACCAAAAATTAAAAAAAAAAAAAAATCGTATATACATCATAAAATACCACATCAAAACTCATACCATCATATAAACAAAACAATACAACAAAACACTTAGCATCCAAAATCGATATCTATATGTACAATATTATATAAAAATTAAAATATAAACAACTATGATTAAAGTACAAATGCACATGCATGCCCCTCTAATCATACCTGTTATGAGTAGATGTGATAGTGTATAATTCCCAGACAGTCGAGAACCACACTTTCTGCTATTCTTGCTACGTCCTTTATATCGACACCATGTCCTCCAGGAAGCTCCTTAATACACTCTCGCATACTTTCAACGTATTATAATAAATATTCATTTGCTGTGTTTTCTAAAAAACTTCATCATTTATTTTTTTCTAACTGTTATTATCCGATGTAATAATATAAATGTAACAATATATAGAAATTGATTTTTTTTTAAATATGCTTTCCCCTCTCCCGCTACTTTCGTGAACACTCACGAATTTCATCTACCTCTTCTTTCACCATGTAGCGCGAACTTAAAATATATCATGTGTCCATCCTGCTCTATATATGCGTTCCATAGAGAAATAAGGGGGAAATGCTGATCTCCCAATTTTATCACTAACAAGACTAAAAATGTGGTAAGCTCAACACAGGACTTTCACGAACTTCCGTCGTTAAAATCTATTGAGGATATTTTAAATAAAGTTAGAGTTGAAGGAAGGTTAAGGAATTACATTGATCTTCGATAAAAACATGTGCTTCATTAAATTTGTATGGGTCATGAAAAACTGGATAACTCGAGTTATATAAAAAATTAGTTAAATCTACGTATCGCTCCCTCAGACCGTCTCCCACGTCGTGTTAAATTGGTAAAAGACATTTCTTGGTGGAAGAAATTTCCGGTAGAAAGAAAGCTGTATGTTAATTACCTATTCTGGGCATTAGTAAAACTTACATTACTGGGCATTAGTAACGCTCACCTGTAAAATGAAAGATTTTGACTTAACCACATATTCACGACCCCCACAGAAATAATCTATTGTATTAGTATCTACTACAATCAAAGTCTTATCCGCTTTTCATCTCTCGACATAACCATAAACAACTTTTTACAACTACGATTGCTCTAAAATGGTTAGTTTTCCAACGGTATATTGCACATCTACCTTATGTTATACCATTTTGTATAGAAAAAAAAATGATATTAAAAAATATTTTGGCTGTTTTCTCCTTTATTTGTTTATAAAATTCGTCCAACCTGTATATTTACCTCTTCTTTAATTAAAACTAACAAGATTATATAGTTAATTTACAAAATTAAAAAAATTTAAAATAGCGGCATTTAAGCTCTGTCATACTATTTCAATTGAAATTACATCTGAATGATGTTAAAGCCCGTTTCATTTTACAACTCTGTAGTGGATCAAATGAAAAGCCGTTTTTCAGAAAACCGTAAAAAGGTGCAACATTCATAGTATAAAGTGACTCTTCTGATTCGCCATTATGCTCCAAAAATATGAAATTTCAGTTTTCTATTACACATGGTTTACGAGCTAGACTGTTCACACACACAGACCTTTTTGCGGGGGTTAGGGGATCATTTAGACTCAGGGGGTCCTGAAAAGCGTATTTCCGGTGATGTCGGAATTCTAAAATTTTAACGATCGCAATACTTCCCCTTAATATATATTTCATATATAGGTAAGCGGAAGTAAAATAATGGTTATTTTAAAGAACTACTATATATGTACACTGATTAACCACTAGTACAATACTCCTTATTACTGTAATCAAGCTAAAATAAATTTCGTAATTTATTGTATTTACCTTCATGTTTGTCTTAATTGGAATTTGTAAGGACGGTAATCTTTTGAACATCTTCTCAAAAAAGTTCCCTTTTTCTTCACTATCGGCCAATCAATGAAAAGAAATATTTTAATTTAAAAAAATAAAATACCACAACTAACCTATTGCATGTTTTTGAACTACTTTCTCATGAAAAAATTTATGAAATTTTATGAAGATATTAAAAAATATCAATCTGTCATTCGGTATCTGGTAATAAGACCAAAGCTACACATATTTTAGCCGCTTTACATAGAAAAAAAGCTTGACCTTGTTAGAGCTATTTTATCATAGACATTATTCAAAGTTGAAGCTCATAAATACTTTTATATCTGTACTAATTAAAACTGAATAGGCAAAATTTAGAACTCCCCATATAGCATTGGCCGATAAGCCACAGTAGCAAAAAGTGACGTTAAACAAACAGAAGAGACACTTTATTAGGCATTTTGCACTTTTTTTTAAAACTCGCTGTAAAATTGTATGGCCTTTGATATCATGCAGGTTTCATTCTGATTCAAATAGATTGATAAGGCTTTATTGGCGATATTTTAAATTTTATTTCTCTAAAATATCTTTAGTTTTGTAGATTCTAAAATATAAAACATATTATCTTATTAGTATCGATAAAAAAAGCGAATACATATACGTAAAAAGTTAAATAATATCATAAGTTTAACGAATTTGGTAACCAACTAGTGGAGAAAAGAGCGACAATATTTTATTATGATTTTTTATTTTTATATAGATGTATCATATGCTGTTGGAACGCTAAAGAATTTAGAAAAAATATGTCACATCTTGCATACAGTCATATAAGATAATAGAGAGTGATAAAGGGTGGGCAAAAATGATTGTTTTAGATGATAATATAATAGATTATTTAATAAAACACATGTTTCTATCGAACTCAATGTAAATCTTTAACCTTTTTTTTCAATCCAACTTAATGTAAAAGTTCTTAAATTAATTTTAATCACGGAGGTAAGTGAAAGTCGTGAGTTTCGCGCACCAGATGTTTTAAGAGATAAACATAGATTCAAGTCGTAAAAAACCTATATAAATAAAAATCTGTAAATCATCCGATTCGGCATGTGTTCATTATTGTCACTTTTAAAATTGTTTCGTCAAATCTTTATAAACTATTTGCAACTGTATCATTGAACAAAATCCAGTCATAGAAAAAGCACATACAGTTACTGAAAAAAAAATCAATGACTTTGACACGAAACTAAGAATTGTCAAATGACATGCCATCGTGTTGCTAATTGCTATATAAACTTAAAGTTTGCCTGACAGGATATCAACCAGATATATTATTTGGAACGTTTGGTTATGCTTTTATTGATTAAATTGTGTCATCGTTTATCATAGTAACAAACTAATTTAGTTTTATCCCCTAAGTGTTTTAATCAGTAATTTGCCACCGACAGACGTTTATTTCCAATAAGCTTTGAAAAGTAATAATTAAAAAAAATATTTTAATTTTGTTTAACAAAAAATTTCTTTATAAGAAGGTTGTGTTTGAAGAATATCTTATAATTATTAATATTTTTGTTTTATTTTTTATTCATTTAACGTCACTTTATGCAACTGTGGCTAATCGAACGATGTTACGATAGGAGTCTTAAAGTTTCTTTATGCAGGTTTAATTAGGATAGGGATCTTTACCAAGTACTTTACATCGCAAATGGTTGGGACCACCAATTTACGTCCCCTACGATGGACGGCATAACCTAGGGTTTTTTTACCTCCTTTAAAAATCCTACGGCCATCTGCCGGGTTTGAACCTGCGGTGTTGGGCATAAAAGTCTGTTATGCTACACCACTAAACCACAGATGATCCCAAGCAATACACGTGTTATCGAAAAAATCAACTTTTGAATAATGAGAGTCCCACTCCATCATCCAACAATGTCATCGTGTGGTGGATGTTATCTTATCAGCACTAGAGCGCGGATAATACTGCACGCGAGCCTTTCTCAACGTAGAATAGGCCTTTGACCGAGTTGGACATCCAGGACTGCTTTACCAACTCCGGAAATTCCTCCCTCCTACATAGTACCTCATTATCCAGTCCCATCTCTCTGAAAGATACTTCAAAATAAACCACAATAGTTCCAATTCATCCCTGTTTACTCGGCCAGCTGGTGTTCCTTAAGGCAGTATCCTAGGACCCATTCTTTACACAGCTGATGTCCCAACCCATCCTAACAACTTCCTTTCTACCTATGCTGATGACACTTGTGTATTGCTACGGTCAAGACAATGACGGGTGGACCACGCCTGGAGGGGCCTAGATGAGGCTAGAGACTTCTGGACCTGGACAGTCCTCGAAGTGCCTGGAACGGCCCACCCTTCTTACCTGCGCCCAACGTGGGGCTAGAAGATTCGGCGGTGGTACAAATACCGGTCCCCCAAACCTGGGTGAGTCAGTCTTAATCCGGCTCAACAAGTATCAGTGATGTATCAGTGAACAGTGACAGTGATCCGTTCGTGACAGTGTGACAGTGTAGTGAAACTGTGTGTCAGTATTGTGATAACCGGTCGGTGGGAAATTAGAAGACTGTAGTTTATATATAACTTATAGTTGTAAGTTTTAGAATAAATCTAGCATATTGTATAAATTTACGTAAGTAGTTTAATTGTTAGGAATACCTGATTTTATATGTATACTGTTTAGTAGTAAGCTGGTAATTCCATTATTATTGTTAATATAGTGGTTAGTAATCCCTTTGTATTTGTGTTTTCTGTATTAATAAACATCTGTAATTTGTAAACTGGAGTAGTTCATTTCTCACACCCCGTAGCCCGTAACAATTTGGTGTCAGAAGTGGGATCATTGTAAATGGTTATAATTTTGGTTTTCTTGTTTTTGTAATTATTGGGCTACTGTGTGAAAAATGACTTCTCAGAGTGTTAGACTGAATGATTTAAAAGTTGCAGACTTAAGACGGGAGTTAGAAGAACGAGATCTGGATACTTCCGGAACGAAATCGGTACTGCAACAACGCTTGCGCCAATTTTTTGTTGATTCAGGGGAAAATCCAGACGAGATTACGTTTGAAAATGACTTCAGTAAGTTGTCTGCAACTTTTAAAACTGAATTAAGTACTGTTAAAAATGAGTTAGGTAATGAGTTAAGTACTGTTAAAAATGAGTTAGGTAATGAGTTAAGTACTGTTAAAAATGAGTTAGGTAATGTAGAAAAGAAGTTAGGTAATGAATTAAGTACTGTTAAAAATACATTAGAGGCTAAGTTAGGCAATTTAGAAACTAAGTTAATGGAAAGTGTAGATAATAAGTTAGCTGATGTAGAATCTAGATTAGGAGAAAAAGTCGATTCAGTAGAAAATGAACTTAGGGTAAGAATAGAAGCTCTAGAAGAACGTATGAGCAACCCACCGACAATCGACACCGACCAACCCTCTGAGAGAAGCCCTCACAACACCATTCCCTCCGCCAATGCTGGGATGCCACCAACGCACAACACCATCCCATTGTTCGACGGGAAGACGCCGTGGGAGGACTACATGACTCTCTTCGAGACAGCGGCTTCGATCCACGGGTGGTCAAAGGAGACGCAAGCATCAGCGTTGTGCCTAGCCTTGCGTGGAGACGCCTTAGGAGTGCTACAGGGGATGCCCATGTCGGAGCGGTGCAACTACGGTGAGCTGATGAAAAGACTGGAGATGCGTTTCGGCCATCGCCACATGGACCAACTATACCGTTCCCAGTTAAAGGACAGGGTCCAGAAGACCAACGAGACGCTGCAGGAATTTGAAGCAGATATCGCCCGGCTAGTGAGGAATGCCTACCCAACAGTCACCGGCGACGTCTACGAGAGCTTGGCTATCGACAAATTCCTGGATGGACTTCGAGACCCGGAAACCCAACAGGCAGTGAAACTCGCACGCCCTAAAACTTTGGGCGATGCATTGTCGCAGGCCATGGAATTCGAGGACTGTCAGGCAGTCAGTCCGTGGACATGCACGAGTTCGAGCGGCAGAAGCGGAGCCTAACGCGGCCCCCACCATCGAGGACATAGTAGCAAAGGTTTTGGAAGCCCTCAGGACACGCAAAAATGAGATACGCTGTTGGAGCTGCGGTCAACTTGGACACCCCAGAAGCAAGTGTCCTACCAGGAAGCCGGAAAAAGCCACAGGAAAACTAAGGAGGGTTGATGGGAAGGGGCAACTGTCAACCCGTAGCATCGAAGGCCCCAGGGTCGCCGTGAGAATCGCGACAATAGGGAGCAAGACAAATAGTTTTTATGTGGATGGAATGGTGAACGGGCAGCTGCGAAGTTTTCTGCTGGATACCGGCGCAACCATGACAATACTGAACCCGAAGGCAGTTAACGCTAAGAAGATATCACCTACCACTTGGGCGTTGCGGACAGCCACAGGACAGCCAGCCGAGGTCTACGGGGAGACAGTTGCCACTTTCTTCATCGGGGGCCAACGTCTAGAGCACCGCGTTCTCGTGGCGAAAATAGACGAGGAAGTCATCTTCGGCATGGACTTGATGATCAAATACGGGATCAAGCTGGACATGTCGAGAGGTGTGATGACGCTGGGAGACGAAGAGGTCATCCTTCGGCAGGGAAAGGACCTCTATGCACGAGTACTCCTACTAGAAGACACCACTTTACCTGCTCGGAGTCAAATTCTGACGCATGGGACGATCAATGGACGACTACCGGAGGGTCAATGTCTTCTACTTGAACCTGGGAAGCACGAGGAGCAGGAAGTCGGACGCGGTGTTCTGGTTGCAAGGTCTCTCATCAAGGTCGGACATACCACCCCATCCGACTGATGAATCTGAACAGCTTCCCGGTGACACTAAAGAGAGGAACACCAGTCGGAGAATGTACGGCGCTACCTCAGTAGTCCGACAGCTACAACGCAACCCCACCGAGCAACGAGGACTACCCGAAGAATTAAAAGGATTCGTGGAGGAATCATGCAGAGAACTTTCACCTGAACAGAGCGAAATCGTGAAGAGATTGATTACCCGATGGCAGGACATTTTCGAGATCAGCTCAGGACCACGGGGTAGAACGAACATCGTCCAGCACAAAATTGACACCGGGGATACCAAGCCCATCCGACAGATCCCGAGGAGGCTGCCGCTAGCTAAACGAAAGGATGCCGAGGAGATTATTAAGGATATGGCGAATGATGGTGTCATCGAGCCCTCGAGTAGCCCATGGATGTCTCCTGTCGTACTGGTGAAAAAGAAAGATGGGACGACAAGATTCTGCGTAGATTACCGTCTTTTGAACAACGCCACGAAGAAGGACAGTTACCCACTCCCAAGGATTGACGACACGCTGGACACACTAGAGGGTTGCAAACTATTTTCTACCTTGGATCTCCGCAGTGGATATTGGCAGGTTGGATTGGCACCGGAAGATAAGGAGAAGACGGCATTTTCAATCGGCACTGGTCTCTGGCAATTTACGGTAATGCCATTCGGGCTTTGCAATGCACCTGCAACGTTCGAGAGGCTGATGGAAAGCGTCTTAAGAGGCCTTTCTTGGGAGATATGCCTGGTTTACTTGGACGACATCATTGTACTGGGAAAATCCTTCACTCACCATCTGGAGAATCTGGAGCGGGTCTTCGAACGGCTGCGTGCAGCTAATCTAAAACTGAACCCGAAGAAGTGCAATCTCTTCCGAAGGCAAGTCAACTACCTGGGGCATGTTGTATCAGACAACGGAGTTGCTGTTGACCCAGAGAAGATTACAGCGATCACCAATTGGCCAGCACCTCGAGATAAGCACCAAGTAAGAAGTTTCCTCGGACTCTGCACCTACTACAGGAGGTACGTGAAAGGATTCGCCAACATCGCAAAACCTCTTACCAGGCTCACTGAGGAAAAACGGACTTTCCTTTGGGATCGCGAGTGTCAGGCTTCATTTGAGGAGTTAAAGAAGAAATTGAGTAGTGCGCCTATTCTAAGCTATCCACGTCCCGAGGGCAAGTTCATTCTTGACACAGATGCCAGCAACACTGCTATTGGAAGCGTCCTTTCCCAACTCCAAGACGGGGAAGAAAAGGTTATTGGGTACTTCAGCAAAGCACTGTCAGCTCCAGAACGCAACTACTGTGTCACAAGGAAAGAGCTTCTGGCAGTGGTTAAGTCCATAGAGCACTTTCATAAATACCTGTATGGAAGAAGATTTCTACTGAGAACGGACCACGCAGCTCTAATGTGGCTGCTGCGATTCAAGTCACCGGAGGGACAAGTTGCACGGTGGATCGAGCGCCTTCAGGAATATGACTTCGAATCTGCTCATCGTTCTGGAACGAGTCACCGGAATGCGGATGCGCTCTCAAGGAGACCCTGTGACGGAGAATGCAAGCATTGTTCTCGACAAGAAGAAAAGCAAACAACAGTGTTGCGGACTACGGTCGTTACCGACGGTTGGCAGGACACACAACTGGCAAAGGAACAGGACGAGGACCCGGACTTGAAACAAATAAGGGAATGGAAGCTATCAGGCCAAAGGAGACCAAGCTGGCAGGATGTTGCTCCAATGTCGAAAAATATAAAAACCTATTGGGCTCAATGGGACTCCATTCTACTGGACAAAGGTCTGCTGAAACGAGCATTGGAGAACACAGAGGGAGATCAGCGGAGACTACAGCTCATCGTACCAAAGATTAAAGTGCCCGAAGTACTGAGGGAATTACATGATGGAGCATCTGGTGGCCACCTTGGAGTTCACCGGACATTAGAAAAGGTTCGTGAACGCTTTTACTGGGCAAACCTCAAGGACGATGTGTTAGATTGGTGCCGGCGGTGTGCAACTTGTGCCGCCTCTAATGGACCGATAAGGAAAAAGAAGGCACCTATGAAGAAATACAACGTAGGAGCACCATTCGAGAGAATAGCGGTGGACATCGCTGGCCCTTTTCCTGTGACAGATAATGGCAACCGATATATTCTCGTGGCCATGGATTATTTTTCAAAGTGGGTGGAAGCTTACGCCCTTCCGAATCAGGAGGCCACCACGGTTGCAGATGTTCTCGTGAAGCAGCTCGTCAGTCGGTTTGGGGTGCCCATGGAACTTCACGCTGACCAAGGAAGAAACTTTGAGTCGGCAGTCTTCACCAGGATGTGCGAGGCTCTAGGAATACGAAAGACCAGGACGACGCCTCTTCACCCTCAGTCCGATGGCATGGTAGAGCGCATGAACAGGACAATGGGTCGATATTTGGCCAAGGTAGTTTCTGACCATCAGCGAGACTGGGACCAATATCTTCATCTGTTCCTGCTAGCCTATCGTAGTTCAGTCAATGAAACGACAGGGCAGACCCCCGCCAATGTCGTGTTCGGCAGAGAACTACGCTTGCCTTGCGATCTGAAATTCGGTTTCAAGCCTGATGAGGAGGTCGCCGGAGAAGACTACGTCACGAACCTACGGAAGCGAATGAACACTATTCACGAGAAGGTTCGCACAAACATCCAGGGAGCAAGTGACAGAATGAAGGAGCGTTACGACATCAAGGCAGAGAAAGGTGGCTTCCAACCTGGAGACTTGGTCTGGCTACACGATCCTCGAAGAAGGCAAGGCTACTCGCCGAAACTTCAAAACTCCTGGGACGGACCGTATGAGGTCATCAAGAGGATCAATGATGTCATCAATAGGATCAGGAAGCAGCCCAAAGGAAAACCCAAGGTAGTCCATTTCAACCGATTGGCCCCATACAAGGGAAACCATGGCCCTACAGAGGAACAGCAAGTCAGGAACCTCACCGACAAGGACCTGATTCCCCATCCTAAGGCGCCAGACTCCCGTAGGGTAACGCAGACAGTTTACAGAGACATATTCTCGTTACCGGTAGACTATGCTCTAGCACATTGCGTCGCCGAACATCTGAGGAATTCCCGGGGGATTGCGACGGTCTTCAGGAAGAAGTTCGCTGGAATTGAAGAGCTGGAACGCCAGGGACCAAGAGTTGGGAAGGCTCTCCATCAAGAGCATGAAGGCCGGCACCTGTTTTACTTGGTTACCAAGAGTTCATCAGAGCAGAGGCCGACATACGACACACTGCGCCGGAGTCTTGACGACCTGCGGAGAAAGCTTCTGGAACTGCGTGTCACCAAGCTCGCCATCCCGAAGTTGGGTTGTGGATACGATGGCCTGGAGTGGAGGATTGTCAGGAACATTGTAGAAGAGACGTTCGCCAACTCTGGAGTCATCATAATGGTATGCACGTTCAACCCCTGGAAAGACAAAACACCTACATTGGAGGAAGATCAGCATCGCTCAGCTTCTGCAATCTGTGCTCTGGGGCAGAGCACGTCTAAGGAGGGGGTAGTGCTACGGTCAAGACAATGACGGTGGACCACGCCTGGAGGGGCCTAGATGAGGCTAGAGACTTCTGGACCTGGACAGTCCTCGAAGTGCCTGGAACGGCCCACCCTTCTTACCTGCGCCCAACGTGGGGCTAGAAGATTCGGCGGTGGTACAAATACCGGTCCCCCAAACCTGGGTGAGTCAGTCTTAATCCGGCTCAACAAGTATCAGTGATGTATCAGTGAACAGTGACAGTGATCCGTTCGTGACAGTGTGACAGTGTAGTGAAACTGTGTGTCAGTATTGTGATAACCGGTCGGTGGGAAATTAGAAGACTGTAGTTTATATATAACTTATAGTTGTAAGTTTTAGAATAAATCTAGCATATTGTATAAATTTACGTAAGTAGTTTAATTGTTAGGAATACCTGATTTTATATGTATACTGTTTAGTAGTAAGCTGGTAATTCCATTATTATTGTTAATATAGTGGTTAGTAATCCCTTTGTATTTGTGTTTTCTGTATTAATAAACATCTGTAATTTGTAAACTGGAGTAGTTCATTTCTCACACCCCGTAGCCCGTAACAGTATTATCAGTCCATAATGATCCAACTATTGCCTCTCAAACTCTTCAATCCCACATCTGGACGTACGTAGTGGATCTTTGGGGCTCTGCTAAACCATCAAATTCTTCCCGTATTCAATCCTTAAAATCCAAAATCCTTCGAAAAATCCTCAATGCTCCTTACTTTTCAACAAATTCATTCATAAAGACCTTATGTTGCTGATTTGGCCCGTACGAGGTATCAATCCAACAATCCTTTCATGATAAATCCTCCCACTTTTACCCATTAGTTTCAATACTTGGTTCCTCTTCCATTCCTGACAATTCTCTGAGGCGTCTGAAAATAAGATGGCCTCGAGACCTTCTAGTTTAGATTACCTAGTAGAGTGTTGCCAATGGGGATATTTGCTTCATGTATATTATCCATATATAATATCAGGTAATTTACTTGATGTATTTACTAATAAAGTTGTAAATTTCAATAAATAAATAAAAAAAAAAGAATAATGAGAGAAGTTCATATGTAGTTGTTGACTACGTTTTACTTACAAGAAGAGGATTTTTAATAAATTTTTTTTTTTTTTTTTTTTTTTTTAAATGTAAAACTAGATATTAAACCATTAGAGTGTGCAAAATATTAGGGGCCAACGCTTCCCAGGAGTCACATAAAAAAGTCGAAAAGTTTGCGCTCAAAAAACACATTTCATTTAATATCTCTGGTTCTAGAAAAGGTAGAATAATATGTTTGGTCTCAGATTTACCCAACTTTAAAACAAAATAATTAAAAAAAACAAAAAAACCATTGAAATATTTAAGTTAAATACTTAGTAATAACTCTATAAATGTAAATAATCTTGTCAAAACAATCCTTTTAATAAGGTTTGACACCAAATATATTTTTCTACTTTTACTAGTGCGTTTTTTACGTGCAAATTTTTCGATTATATTTTGCAAAGTCTAATGGTTTTATGTCTAGTTACATCAAAAATAAAATTAATCAAAATCTATGAGACACATTTAACATTCTCTCCTTGTTAGACCAGAGTTAATTTTTAGATAGAAGACAAGTGAATAATTGGAAAATATTTTTTAGAAAATCTCGAGGCATTATTTTATTTGGTTGTTTATATATTTTCAATCTTTTATTTATTTCTAATTCTCTCTATTTTTGAATTATGGTCTCTGTGTTTTATATTTTGCATATTGCTTTTCGGATAAAATATTTCAGCTATCATAATAGTTTTGTAGCAAGCAAAATGCACCATTTGTATATTTTAATAGATTTTTCAGGAGACTGAGCGCTGTTCATTAGTGCGGACTGGTGAATCGTCCACAAAGGGGACGGTTATCGAATTATGAATACTCTGTCCATAGTTCCTCATTCGTGGCAACGCTGTGTGGTTTAAGGATATAGTGGTTGTGGAATAAGGAAATAACTCTTAGGATATGTCACTTCTTAGTGTCCATAAATAACACCATATTTTGTGTGAAGGATTATAATTTTCAAGGACTACAGTGTCCGCCCAAAAAGAGTGCATTGGATTACTTCGATTTGATTTTAAGTTTTTTCTAAAATAACCAGTATAAAAACGACTATGATCATTTTTGTGGAACTAAGCGCGCTCAATTTATTTATTATTTTTAATCACAAATGTAGCTAAAAGATGAATCATTCAACTTCAATACAATGGAAACGAATCGACAAAAAACAACACTTACTAATAGAATCAGGGTTTAAACAAGATTTTCGTCTGTGGGGACAAGAGCAGGTTTGGGGGGAGGTGGAGAGGCAAAAATTGTAAATATTTTTTCTTTTTTCAAGCACGGTCTAACTACAAATAAGTTTGAAAGTTATCAACATTATATACAAGAAAAAAAAATATAAAAGTTTTTTTGTAATGATTGCTGAGTTAATAGCCCCTGGTATCGAGACGTGAACTCTCGTAATTATTTTATTTTAAGTTTTTGTTCATCTGGTTACTGAATAACACACAAAATCACATTCAATAACCACACCTTTTATTCTAATACCTAATTTTACATTTTTATCTTTTATTTTTATTTCTTACTTGATGTATTAAATAATAAAGTTGTAAATCACAACACATAATTAAAAAAAAAAAAAATTGTCTCAACTATCTTTAGGAGAGACGAATCCTCCTGATTCCCTCTGTCTACGCCCTTCAATAAAATGTTAAATTATAGGGTAAGAACGTACGTTATTTTATGAATATTAAAAATCTGACGACTTTCACTACCTCTGTTGTTACAATCAATTTTACGAATTTTTAAATACAGTTAGAGATAAAAATGGTTAAAGAATTATTTACATTGAGCTCGATAGAAACACGCGTTTTATTAAATAATCTATTATATTATTATCTGAAACAATCAGCTAGTTTTGTCAGCTTTTTATCACACTCCATTACCTTTAACAACTTTATATAAAAGTTAAAATTTTTTTTCTCCAAAATCTTTAGTTTTTCAACAGTATATCTTTCCTTATCCGATCCTCGTCCTTATGGAATTCCAATCCATCCGTCACTCAAATACTCTTCCGGCCTTCAAATCCCGTTTGTTCAAACACTTTTTGTCTATCCAATTCTCAAATAACCCCAATTAATCAGCAAATTTCAATATACTATATCTTATTATGCATTGTATTCAAACATTTATGTATTTTATGTTACACTTTTCACAAGCATTGTAAATTTATTTTAATTAGCCCTGTATATATGAATATTTAAATATTTTATTTTTTGTCTAGTTTGTTTCATTTGTTTTTCTAAATTTTTATTATTAGAAGCTACCTGTTAATTTATTACTATTATTCATTTTCTTTGTTATTTCTGTTGTTTTTTGTTAATTTTTTTATTACTCTAAGATACTGAAGTTCTAATTTGATTTGTCTGTAACATTATTCTGAAGGACTTGTCCCAGAATAAATAAAGAATTTATTATTATTATTATATTATAAATGTTTGAATTAAAAAAAAAAAATCATAAACAAAAATTGTTTGCTCTTTTCTAAAAAGTTGCTAAAATATCTGAGGCATATAGGCTTTCAAAATATTAAAATTTAATTTTATACAACTTTTCAAGCTAGACTTACCACACACAGAGAACTTTTTGCGGAACTTGGTCATTCGGAATCAGGGTACCCTAAAACGTGTATTCCCGTCGGAAACTGAAATTCGAAAATTTTCACGATCGCAATACTTTTCTTTATGTAGGTAATGAAAGTATAAAGTAACGTTATGAAGGTAAGTAAAAGTAAAAACTGTTGTGCAAGCATGCCACGTTTGATGAGAAAACAACGTGACTTGTTAAACATTATAAATTGGAATGATTGAATTTTAATATAGACAAATCTATAGTAAAGTACTATTATGTGAAATAAACAGAAGAAATTGTATTTTGAGTAGTGTAATCCTCTGACATCAAAATTGTTTCATTTTAAGGATTCCAGATTCTAGTATTAAAAATAGAATAATGATCCTGTTACTGAATCACAAATCCTACAGAACCACCTATCAGCCATTAAAGAATGGAGTTAAAACTGGAGAATTAAAATAAATCATAACAAATCCCATCAAATCACCTTCACTCTACGTCTTAAACCTATGACTTCCTGCCCCACCGTATCTTTTAACAATATCCTACTTACTCCGGTACTTATGACTCCACCTCGACAAACGCCTAACATGGAATCCTCATACTAGACTGAAACGACAGGAAACTGCTCGTAGATACAGATTACCACAATACTTACTCCACAAACGCTCAAAACTTCCTACTTACTACAAAAAACTCATTTATATAACAATTATCAGGCGTATTTGGACCTATGGCATTGAGCTATGGGGGTCTACTAAACTATCGAATCCTCTTGCATCCAATCCTTGCAGTCCAAAATCTTTAATGCTCCTTACTTTGTTACTAATAAAATCATCCATAAAGACCTAAATATCTTGTTAAAGACTTGGCCTGTTACAAATATACCTCTTTTCATTCCAAACTCTCTGCCCACTCAAACCCGCGTATCCGTGACCTCTCCTCCATATCTATTCTCGACAACCCACCGAGGCGCCTTAAAAGAAGATGGCCAAGAGACCTTCTAACATAAATTAGACATTGGAGTGCTACCAACGGGTAGTTTCTTCACAGGACTACCATGTGTTCTAATCTAATAATATAAAGCCTATATAAAGCCTATTTACTTGTTGTATTTATTTAATACAGTAGCCAATTTCTTTAAATAAATACAAAAAAAAAAATACTAAAAATATCATATATAATGCTGGGTTATAATTATGCCATGCGTATAACACAAAAGACAAACATTTCTTAGGAAGATCTACTCAGACGTATCGAAGAGGACAGCTATTGTGCAACAAACAATAGCTACACAAACATAATTAAATCCATTGAGTATGGGTGGCGAATACACCGCGGGAGGTAAAAGTTGGAAATAACCCTCCACCCTCTCGAAAAAATAAGTATTCAACTGAAAAAAAAAATGGCTTGTATATAATATTTAGCTAAGCATAAATGCTGATATACATAATTTCCTGAAAAAGTTAACATTCCTAATTTTAGAGATGTGTGACCAAACTTCCGAAATGTTGTTTTGCAACGGTTCCACAATATGGATCACAAGCTTCTTGATCTAGCTAGAATAAATTTATACCTAATATAATAGATAACTTGTCCTATTTAATTTCATTGGAATTACTAACGGCGTTAAATCTCTTTAAACACACTGCAAAGTTGTACCTTCCTCCCCTTGTTTCCTAAATTATTGTCAATTTGAGTAACTATATTTAATTTAATAGAGACACCAAGTACTGGTCCACCAACGTCAAGGTGTTTTTAATAGAATTGTATTCTTTCAAATTTATAATAACTTACCAATATAAGTAAGGATAATTACTCAAAACATTTTAAATTTTAGGTCCATTCGTGAGTGAACCTTCCCACCAGAAAAACCGAGTTACTAGTGTTTTAGAAATTATTTTGCCAATTTCCATCTAATAAATAAAACAATAAAATTCCTGCCTAAAGAAAAGCTAAATTGCAATGTATTTTACTAATAAACCTTCTGGAAAGAATGCCCTAAACCCTGACAATGAATAGTTATCATCTATAGCTTATAAATATTACATATGTTGGGAAGATTGATACTCAAGGAGATGGAGAAATAGTTGGTGTTTAAAAGTGGATAATGATTAGGATTTACGAATGGATACAGGCAAGGAATTCCAAAATAGGGTAGCACGAATAATAAAGAATTTTTTGAAGGAAACAGATCTGTGAGAAGGTATATACAAGTTTATAGGTTGGGATCTAGCGTTTACTGAATGGACAGAGGAACAAGTGGTAAGCATATCAAGAATATAAGGAATTTTTTTTTGTATGGAAAAATCGGAAGAGACAGACACCAAGGAGGTAATGCCGACGGAAAGAGGGATAGAGCCAATTCAATTTGGTATACCTTATAGAAACATAGGAGCGCCTGGGGATTCCACATGTGAATCTAATGAAACAATTCATAAGTCTTTTGAGTCTCATATCGAATTTCTCAGATAACCCGCTATATACGAGGCAACCGTAGTCAAACCTGGGGGGAAATGAGCGAAGAGACGAGTAGCATACGGGTTTTAGGTGGGATAGAGTCACGAAAACTTAGAAATTGTTTTAGGATAGCGATGGATTTTCGGGTGATTTGAGAAATATGATTACTCCGAGATAGGTTCTGGTCAATAAAAACTCTGGTGTGGAAGTGGATAGGTATGTTATTGAGGTAAAGGAGTGGATAATATGGAAGAGAATTTACAAGATTCTAGGAACCGATGAGAATGGCTTTGGTTTTTCCTGCATTCAACATCAAATCATTTGTTGTAGCCAATGCATTGATGTTGTCAATATCTTGTTGTAGTTTTTGGATTGCCTTTAGCATTTTGGAAGGATGGAAAGAAAGATAGATTTGCAGATCATCTGCATATAGGTGGTATTGTGAGTGGCGGATGCAGTCAGGGAGATCATTAATGTAGAAAGAAAAATTGGAACGTAATAATATCCCAAGAGTCTTGCGTACTGAATGAAAGATATAACTAGTACGATAATGTACGACGGTTGCTACATTGAACTATTATAACCTTCCTCTTTACTGATTACATATGTTGATAAGTTTATGGGCTTACAACAACATTATATTAACCTGTACGATTTATTTTATTTCATATTAACAGTTGTAAATGAAGTAAGCTGTATAGTAGTTAACTGATGATAAGTACATAACTGTAAGTACATACAGGAGGACTCCGGGGAAAATGAGATGAGGCTGAAGAGATTAATGAACAGATTTATAAGATTCATCTCCCCAGGCACATTTATAAGATCACATATTTCTTATTGGTATTGTGCTCAAGGGTGGCTTTATCCTGATTCCCGAAGAAAATACTTCCAGGTAGTTTCTTATTCCATTCCTTGCGAGCCAGAAAACCTTCCTATATATTTTACCTCCTCACTCCTCACTCCGCTCATCCGTACATACCCTAAATACAAGATCGTAACCGAGCGATTTATAAGTAATATCTCACAGAAATGCATCCTCCAAAATGTCCTTCATCATCTCTGTTATCATACTTTAGACCTCACTACCCATCTCCCTCCGTAAAGTATCATCCTTAACCACTTTCAAGCACCAGTTATTTCTTCTTCTCCTAAAAGATCAAACTTCCGCACACATGTAAATTTTCTCCTCCTAATTATGGGCTACTTAATACATACACTTTTCATCTATTTTATTTTTTATTTTACCTATTTTAATCTAATATATCTCATAGTTGTTAAATGTGTAAATAAGATTTATGTCTACAATTATCACTAAATAATGCCAGACTGGACCTTTTATGCTCACTGTTTCTTTGTTCTTAGGGGACAGAATGTCCCAGAATAATACAAATTATTTCCATTTCATTTTATAATAACAAGATATGTAGAAGTTGTCCAGAACATTCTTACACCTTCGGGCGGCAAAGATATCAAGCGTATATAATAATTTGGTGTATGTAATTGGTGTTTATGCGAGTGTGTGTATATAAACATTGGTGTGATTGACACACACACCTACTACAGACACGACATCAATGACCTTCCTGGCGCCAGGTCGGTTCTATAATCCCGGTTATTGATTGAACGGGTTCATGCTCAGGCCACCGCGCTGTTCATTTATGGTACATTGTATGATGTAATTGCTTTTTAGGTTTTTTTTTTTTCTCATAATAGAAAATTCTTTGGTTTAATTATGGATTTAAGAAAGGCCTTATATATTCGGCTCGACCTCTTTAAGAAGAACCGTTGTTCTTCGTGTAGGTTTTTTTTTTTATGAATATTTTCGAATGCTAGCGAAAAATTTCAAAATCCAGCTTTCCTAATTTTGTATTCCAATTATTTTAACATATAGAACCATTTATCAATTATCGGACCAACCATATGGAGCTATCGGATGTAAGAAAAAACATCTGGTGCATGAAACACAGCAATGTCACTTACCACCGTTGTTCACTATGCTCAAAATTACAAAAATGCTTAAAAAATATGTTTGCTATTTTGTCTTTCAGTTACTTATCAAATTCGCTCAACTTGCATATTTAACCATTATTTATCAATGCTAACATGATGATATATCTAGTTTTTGAAATCTACTTCTTCTTCTTTTGCATCACCCTGTAGTGCCTTTCAGGAGAGCCTTGCTTTTTAGGAGAGCCAGGATTGCCAATGTTCCCTGTTCCATGCAATATTTCTGGCTTGGCGGATATTTACGTTTCGTTTTTTGCATAAACGGTTGAAGTATTTCTTGTACGACATTCTCGACCGGCCACGGGGTCTTATTTGGGACATAGTCCATGGTTTTCAATGGATCTCTATGTCCCTCCATCCTGACGACATGTCCAAACCACTTAAGCTGCCGAGTTTCCAGGACATCCTTTATAGGGGGAACTCCCAACTCCTCTCTGATCCTTTCACTGCGAATGCAGTCTGGCTCTCCCTGCTATTCTTCGAAGAAACCTCATCTCCTCAGAAGTGACTTTGCTCTCCAGTCTATCGGTCCAGCTTTCTGCACCATATAGGAATACGGGAAGGTACACCTCCTTATATATCTGCAGTTTTACATCTCTGCTTACTTCTCTCTTTCCGATCACTGTATTGCAGATCTGGTAATATATAGCGTTGGCATGCTTATCCTTTTCACTATTTTCTAATCCACTTTCCCAGATCGATCCATAATAGTGCCCAGGTAGGTGAAATCTGACACTGGTGGCGGAGTAGCTGAGTAGGTTAGCGCGCGTTGCTTTCAACACTTGCAACAGAGAACCAAAAATTTGGAACAAAATAATCACAAGTTCGAGTCTCGGCCTGTGGAGGGCTTTAATCTCACCATTTATCCCCCATATAGCCTTCAAAGGCGAGGTAGGGGTGAACAAAAACAAAAAGAAAGGTGAAATCTGACACCACTTCCATCACCTCAGTATACCCTAACATCTGTCTGTATCCTTCCAACATGTAGGATCTTACTCTTATTTGTAATGATGTTCATGCCCTTCCTGCGGAGCTCTTCGTTCCATTTGTCAACTGCCTGCTGCAATTTCTCTACGGAATCTGCAATCAGGACAATATCGTCTACATACAGGAGAAGCTGTACCACGGCTGGAAGCAACTTTCTTAACCCCAGGAAAGTCTTTCCTGTTCGCCTTTTGCAGATTGCAGCTATGTCATCCATATATAGTGCAAATAGCAATGGGCTTAAACTATCCTCTAACTTGACCCCTTTAGCTACGCTAAAATAGCCAGATTCCTGTCCATTCAGTCTGACTATGCCCTTAGGATCTTGGTATATGGATTTTATGGCTTCTTGGTACATTATTTGTCTTAGTGTTTCCCATATTTCGTTTCTTGGGATCGAGTCAAATGCAGCTTGAAGACCTAGGAAGGTGAGGTACAAATTTTTGTCATGACCCCATGATTTTTGCATAATATTCCTAAGGGTGAATATATGGTCCTGCGTCTGACGTCCTGGTCTGAATCCAGCTTGCTGTTCTCCTATAATCGGCTCAACTGGAGGTCTCAGTCTATTGTGCAAGATGTTTGTATGCAACTTGTATACCACATGAGGCAGACAAATAGGTCTGTAGTTGGAGCATTCAACCTGGTTGTCTCTTTGTTATATTATCATATTATATTCCCATTCTGTAGGGATCTTTTTCTCGTCCCAGGTAAATTGAAAAAGTATTTGGAGAGACTTCATTAACTCCATGCCACCATACTTAATAAACTTTCCAACTATAGAATCCCGACCTGGAGCTTTTCCTGTCTTGATCTTTTCGATAGGTAGCTCAACTTCTTCCTCCTCTATGTCCTTATCGAACTCAGCTTCATTCCCACGGCCCTCTTGACTGTTCAAAGGATACGCATATTTATTTACGAATTGTTATTCATAATGTCTTCTCCATACCTCTAGGATGCTTTGCTTGAAATCTAGAAAATTAAAGGTACTTCAGGGAAAGAACATTAAAATATCGACATTTAGGTCCTGTCAGATTATTTAATAATAATGAAACCTACATCAAATTAAACCCCATTATATTTAACATCAAGATGACGGGTTTAATGAAAATCGCTAGAGCCGTTTTTGAGAACATCGTAAAAAGGTCCAAAATGCATAGTATAAAGTGGCTCTGCTCTTCTGGTAAATTGATTTTGATGAAAAAATTGTGTAACATCTCAGGCGTATAGTTGTCTTAAATATGAAATTTTAGTTTCAAACGAATTTTCGTTATCGCGTTTGACATACCACACACATACCTTTTTGCACGACTTGGTCCTTAGGTCTCAATGGACCCTAAAACGTGTATTTCTGGTGAAAACTAGAATTCGAAAATTTTCACGATCGCCACCTATATTTCATATATAGATAAGTGAAAGTAGAAAAAAAAAAAAAATTGAAAACTCATTAAACTAGTATGGGTACATTCATTGTTGAAGGTAAACATGGCATTACTTCCAAACCTTCTTAAGGCCTCCCATTTTATTCTCCATAAATAACTCTGATAACTTCTAAAATACTTATTAAAATCGCTGCAAACTATTACACAATGCTTTATTATTTCCAAATAACAATATTAGGGTATGATAACTGTTTATATAGCTATTGATAGGCAATTAAGTAATATGAAAAGCAATAATTCAAAGGATAATATCATATCACTAATGCTGATTTCAAAACGCTATATCTCAGCTAATTGTTTTTGGTATTTATTTATTTCTTAATTAGGAGAAACGGATTTTTTTTTAATTCGTTATTCGGATTCTACGTATCTTGAAACGTAAGCCCTCAAATTTTGAGGGGGGAGTAATATTTTCTTTCTTTTTTGTTCGATTACAGAGGTTCATTATTGAAAATAATAAACAAAAAAAAACATATTTTATTCCTGTTTTTGGTTACCCACTTTATAGAGGCTGGGTGTGGCGCTGGAGGGTCTTCAAATCCTAGATTCGTCTCAATACCAGAAGAAACTATATTCTCCCACAGCCGTGATTCGAACCCGGGGCCAAGAGAATATTATTGTATACGCTGGGCTATCCGTGAAAGAATAGTACTTTCAAGTGACAACTCAAAATTGAGGGTGGTTCTATTGAAATAAATAAGTGGACTGTATAGATTTAAAATAAATTAAAATAATGAAAGCAAACGACGAATCACAATACATTTATTAAACTAAAATACATATAAGGATGATAAGAAACAAATTAACCTAATAAGTTTATATAAGAAAAATTAACCTAAGTATATTTAAACAGCTGTTAGAAAATGTAGGAAACAAATTAAACCTAATTAAAATATTGTAAAAATAGAAGAAACAAACTTAACTTAATTAATGCTTAAAGATGTAAAAAAAATAGTTATCAAATTAAACAGATTCTTGAATAAGAATTAAGAAATTAAATGTTTCTATTAATGGATAAAGATAGGTTATATTCACGTAAAGATGTCCAGTTGAGTGTTGAAGAAAACGATCGCAGGGCGGCTTGAACGAAGTCGTCTTGAGTATTGAAGAAAATTTCCGCAGGGCGGCTTGAACGAAGTTCTCTTGGGTGTTGAAAATGACCGCAGGGGGGATTTTCCAAGTTCCAAGGGGAACGATGAGAGATGAAGAAATTCGTTTCCAAACGTTCAAACGTTGAGAGGAATCTTGGGTCTATATACGGCACATCTTCACCGCTCAGACCTAGCTTAAGACTCGACTCGCACGAGGCAGTCAAAAAACAATTGAAGTACGATCGTCTTCTGTCTTTCTCTTCTACTGCTCTCGTTTAAAAACTTATAATTATATTTAAATTAACTATTTTAAAAAGAAATTAAAAAATAAAGATTTAAACAAAAAAATGATCTTATAAATATCATAAAAATTATGAACTTATCATTTTTCGATTGAAAAACTATAAAAACCTTATCAGGCCGTAACATATGGCGTGAACATACCGCCCACCAAATTTTCGTTGAAAATTTCCAAGGTTTACATGAACATATTGGTGGTGACATTAACTACATTAGTTAGCTTATGTTTGTGGTAGCAGTGGTGCCAATTTGGAAACAGGCCGGATGTACTCTCCTTTTGGAGTTTTAACTTTTACAACTCTAACTATTCCATCTTTTCCGGGGTATACTTCCATTATTCTACCGGTAGGCCAATTTTGCACCGATGCGTTTGGTTCTTTTAGTAAAACTAGGGTTCCAATATTCAAGTTTGGTTTAGTCAAAGTCCATTTTGTCCGTTGCTGCAAACTATTTAAATAGTCATAACGCCATCTTTTCCAGACGTTTTGAATGCAACATTGTACAATTTGCCACCTGGATAGCCTATTTTCAGGTACGTCTGTCAAGTCATGGGTAGGCAGTGACAACAAGGGTGCACCTATTAGGAAATGGCCAGGTGTAAGCAGAATTGACTGGAGTAATTGTGGACCTGCGTGTAGGTATGCAATGTGGAAGTGATCTATGATCAGGGAACTTAAATGTGATTTGTGAGGAAGTAAAATTGGGTGTTTATTTTCGTAATTTAGCGGAGCGTTTGTAAGACGACCGCCCACCCTGAGAATCCCTCGGCTATCAATAAAGGGTGATAGAGCCCCCAAAGAGGAGGATTTGGAGTCAGAGTTAGGAAATTCTTTATCAAAGTAAAAACGTTGGGTAACTTGTATAATTTTCTCTAGTGCAAGGTTCAGTTCAATGGCTGATGGGCGCCCTATTTGCCTTTTTGATATATTCAACCGTGCATTATGCAAGAGTCTTAGCACATAAGCGAATACTCTCAAAAGTTTAGTATAAGACGAAAAGTTTTTAATAACACTAGTCAGATAGCAATCATTAGTTGGAGCACTTAAAACAACCTCCTTTGTCTTTACTTCCGGCAAGTCTCCGGTACAATGGTTATTAAAATGATTACTGATTGGCCATGCTTCAATCGGGTGTTTCAGCCATTCTGGACCTTCCCACCAAGTACCGTCTTTTAGAAAAGAGCCAGGAGTTAATCCTCTAGACGCTATATCCGCTGCATTATGATGTGATTGTACATGATACCATTCACTATGAGAGGATTGATCCAAAATTGCAGTTACGCGATTGGCAACAAAAGTTTTGAGTTTTTAAGTAGGGATATTGAGCCAAGAAAGAGTGGTGGATGAATCTGAGAAATAATATGTGGCCTTTACCTCTAATTTTGACAAAAACGTTTCTAAAGACTTATGTAATTTCACTAATAACAAGGCCGCACAAAGTTCTAGACGCGGAACTGTTAAAAGCTTTAGAGGAGCAAGCCTAGTTTTGGCAAGAATCAAACGGACCTCCACTCTCCCATTTTCATATTCGGTTCGTAAATATTGGACCGCTGCATATCCTAGGGTAAAAGCATCTGCAAATCCTACAGCCGTTACTTGTTTTTTAGCACCTGAAAACAAGTCCCGAGAAATGTTAAGTGATTTTAATAAAGGCAATTCAATAACAAAATGATCCCACTCAAGCAATGAATCGGGCTGAAGCTGAGAATCCCAATCCAGACGTCGTTTCCAAAGCTGTTGTAGTACACATTTAGCTTTGAAAATCACGGGTGCTAAATAACCAAGAGGGTCATACATCCTTGCTATAGTAGACATTACCCCACGTTTTGTATTTACGCGAGCGAGCTCTTGCACGTTATAAGAAATACTATCTTGTACAGGGTTCTATTGCATTCCCAATAGTTTAACAGATGAATCATCGAAGTCGGATAAGAATATTTTGGACTCACAAGACTCATGTGGCACGTTGGTAAGTAACAAAACATTTTGCGGTGAGTGTGAGTTATTATGAGGTAAGGGTCCTAGAATTATCCCTCCAAATACTGTATTTAAGAGATTGGGACAACTAGAAGTTGTTTTGATATTTCTGAAAATATTTAGAAACAAATCCGCTCCTAAAAGAAAATCTATAGGGCCTGGCTTCCAAAAGGAAGGGTCTGAAAGATCCTCACTACTTAATTGTCTCCTAATATGCTCAGAGATAGGTTGAGAGGGCATATTATTACTTATTTGCTGAATAATTACAGCATTTGTTCGCAACTTGGGATTTTCAGAATTTAATGGAACCAATGTGCAGTCTACCTGCTGAGTCCCACCAGCAATTGGGCTATTCGCAAATCCACAGAGTTTGTGGGGGTTTTGAGAGGGTATCAATTTCAATTTTCTAGCACACGAAGCCGTAATAAACGAACGTTGTGCTCCACTGTCGATGACAATTCTTATTTGGTGATAGTTACCTACATGGTATTTTATTCTGGCCAAAGCAGTGCCAAGTAAAACATTTACTTTTCCATCTAGAGATGTGGAAAAAACAGCGCTTTCTGATGTATTAGTTTCTAACTGAGAGTTTTCCAAAACTGTCGAAGTATTAGTTTTAGGTTCTCCCTCCACAGAGGGTGGAGATGTCACCGAATTACCCCAGTGTAATAAGGAATGGTGTTTTTTATTGCAGTAACGACATAATTTATTTGACCGACAATCAGCATTTTTATGATTTTCGCTAAGGCAATTGGAACAAAGATTTAATGGCTTTAAAGTATTAAAACGTTTTTGTGGACTAAGTTCCAAAAATTTAGAGCAACGATACAAAGCATGCTTTTCCTTACATAAGGGGCAAGAACGAGTAGTTTGCTGCCCTGTGGAGTAACAAATTTGTTTCATCCTTTTAGGATAAGTTTTATTGTCGTTCGAGTGTTTGGACATGCTTGGAGTAGATAAGGCTTGAGATTGAAATGCAACACATTGCTGAGAAATTAGGTCAACTAAATCTTGAAATGAAGGAAGTTCTTCTTTCACTGATTGTAAAGTCTCAAACCGCTCACGGGTTTTGGGATCTAACAGTCTTAATGCAAATGTAAGAAGAACAAACCCAGATTCATCTTTTATGTCTAAATTTTTGAACGCAGTTACACTCTCTAATACAATCTCCGAAAATTGTTCTAAGGAAGCTAAATTACATTCCTGTAATGGCTTAAAATTAAATATTTTTGCAAGCAAATTGCTAGCTTGAATCCGTTTGTTATCATACCGTTTGGTCAAACTGAGCCAAGCTTGTGGATAATCTTGGGCAGTAATTGGTATGGAAGCAACACATTGCAAGGCAGGTCCCTTTAATGAGGACTTGAGATAATGGAACTTTTGAACTGGAGATAAGAAAGTATTTTCATGAATTAATGAAACATAAGTGTCTTTGAATGAAGTCCACTTAGTCAAGTCACCGTTGAATGTAGGAAGATTTATAGAGGGAAGTTTAAATAACTGATTTTGGGATTCACTAGAAGATGCATTCAATGAATGATCTTGAACTACTTGTTCTCGCTCAAGTGCCAACGCTTCATAAAATTTATGGCGGGTCTCCTTCCTAATGTTGTCATACTCACTGCAATCTTTGTTTAGTAATTTAGCATATTGTTTCACTTCTGTGACAGTTTTAGTGAACTTTTGGAAAGTAGCGTCCAGTCGTGATAACCTAGCTTTAAAAACCGGAAATAATTCTGAATTTTTTGTTGTAGCCTGACCTATTTCATTTGTTTCGTGTATATCGTCCCTTAAGTCCTCTAATTCGTCCAACAGGGAGCTCAATACTACCTCATTATCAATTTTTGGACCCATTTTTAGTTTAAACAATTGACAAAATCTATATGTTAAACAAGATGAGAAAAACGAAATGTGATTGATCACAAAAAAATAAACTGAAATTCAAATAACGATATGTTTCCCAACTGGCACCTAACAATTGCTGAAATGTTTAAATTCCAATAAATTTAAACCTAAATTAAATAATTATTTAGAAGGCTTAATAAAACAATAAGAGATAGCTGTAGGAATGTATTGTGATCCGTTCAGCCAGAGGGCCGAAAATTTGTAGACAAAAAATAAATCCGGCCCGGAGGACCAAAATTTGTATACGCTGGGCTATCCGTGAAAGAATAGTACTTTCAAGTGACAACTCAAAATTGAGGGTGGTTCTATTGAAATAAATAAGTGGACTGTATAGATTTAAAATAAATTAAAATAATGAAAGCAAACGACGAATCACAATACATTTATTAAACTAAAATACATATAAGGATGATAAGAAACAAATTAACCTAATAAGTTTATATAAGAAAAATTAACCTAAGTATATTTAAACAGCTGTTAGAAAATGTAGGAAACAAATTAAACCTAATTAAAATATTGTAAAAATAGAAGAAACAAACTTAACTTAATTAATGCTTAAAGATGTAAAAAAAATAGTTATCAAATTAAACAGATTCTTGAATAAGAATTAAGAAATTAAATGTTTCTATTAATGGATAAAGATAGGTTATATTCACGTAAAGATGTCCAGTTGAGTGTTGAAGAAAACGATCGCAGGGCGGCTTGAACGAAGTCGTCTTGAGTATTGAAGAAAATTTCCGCAGGGCGGCTTGAACGAAGTTCTCTTGGGTGTTGAAAATGACCGCAGGGGGGATTTTCCAAGTTCCAAGGGGAACGATGAGAGATGAAGAAATTCGTTTCCAAACGTTCAAACGTTGAGAGGAATCTTGGGTCTATATACGGCACATCTTCACCGCTCAGACCTAGCTTAAGACTCGACTCGCACGAGGCAGTCAAAAAACAATTGAAGTACGATCGTCTTCTGTCTTTCTCTTCTACTGCTCTCGTTTAAAAACTTATAATTATATTTAAATTAACTATTTTAAAAAGAAATTAAAAAATAAAGATTTAAACAAAAAAATGATCTTATAAATATCATAAAAATTATGAACTTATCATTTTTCGATTGAAAAACTATAAAAACCTTATCAGGCCGTAACATATGGCGTGAACAATTATATTAATGCTTTATCCTTTAGACCACGTCACTCCCCAGTAAAAAGGAATGGGCATGATTAATTGAGAATGATGGCTTAAGTAAAGTGATTAATATTTACGCCATATATTATGGCCTGATACGGTTTTTATGGTTGTTAAATCGAAAATAGATAACTTCTTAATTTTTATGATATTTATCATACGATCTTTATTTTTATATTCTTTTTTTTTTTAATAGTTATTTTCAACATTATTATAAGTTTTTACCACGAAAGTAAAAAAAAACAGTATAAGAGAAAGACATTAGAAGACGATCGTACTTCAAATGTTTTATTATGGACTCGAGGCGAGGCGAGTATTAAGGTAGCGTCTGAACGGTGAAGATGTGCCGTATCTAGACCCAAGTCTCCTCTCAAGAAGTTTGAACGTTTGCAAACATATTTATTCATCTTGACATCGTTCCCCTTAGAATTTGGAAGAGCCGCCCTACGGTCGTTTGCTTCAACACTCAACTGGACATCTTTACGTGAATATAGGCTACATATAACTATTATTGGAACATTTCATTTATTAATTATTATTTATTTAGATATTTAATTAGGTTAAGTTTGTTTCTCATGTTTTCTTAAATCTGTTTCAATTAGGTTAATCATTTTCTTTCACCTGTTTTAGTATATAATTATTTTAATTATGTTTCTTATATCAGTTTTATTTGGTTTTGTTTCTTATATTTAGGTTAATTTGTTTCTTAAGTTCGTTATATGTAATTTTAGTTTCATAAATGTATTGTGATTCGTCGTTTACTTTCATTATTTTAAATCTATACAGTCCAATATTTTTTTTTAATCGAACCATCCTTAAAATTTGAGTTATCACTTGAAAGTACTGTTCTTCCATGGTTAGCTCAGCGTATACAATTAATTAATGGATACGAAGAAAATCATGAATGGACTAATTCCATCATATACTATTCTTGTTGTAAAGTATAACCAGTTTCGCTGATGGTATTCCGGTACCATAGAGTCTTGAACGTTGCCTCAAGACGTGCCCATCAACTGTTTTGCGGTGATGAGGACCTTGAACGTCATTCACTAGATTGCCTTTGATTAAAGCTAATTCATTCACGCTAAGTCATCCCCGCCTATTCTCCGCTCCCTCTATTCTCTCAGTTTATCCAATTATTCATATGACTGCTTCCTCCTCCTGATAATGGAGATTAAATATTATTTAACCCAGATTTATGATAACTTTGTGAATATTGCGACTAATTTCAGTGTGAAAAAGAAACAGGTCCATTAATTAGGAATTTTAATAAGGAGCGTTTAAGGATGTGGGTTTGGTTTTCCCAAGAATATTTTATGCTATATTCATCTCGGAAAATCCATAAAAAATCCATTTTTTGTTTCCAGTTACATATATTGTGCAATATTTTAAAGAATGGAAGAACAATTTATTTGTAAAAGTTTCGAGAGCTTAAGCATTTGATTGGCGTGAATTATTTTTAAAAATCTTAATCCAAAAATGCCATTTTGTGCGATAGGAAAATGAATTAACGAAGTTACAACATATTAGAACATACAATATACATTATAAACTTAATTGTAAGGTGTAAAAGTGATGATGTGCAATGTTTGGTGGGAGACTAGGTTTAACAAAAGCATTCTGTTTATTGTAAAAATAAAGAGAAACAAAGAGTAACTTAATAGCTACAGTGCAGACGCACAGTGGTTCCAAACGCACTTTTTCGGGACAAAAGTCTGCACTGGTCGTTCAATTTAAGGTATATCAGCTATTTTAACGTAATTTTGTTCCATAGTAAATTCACTTTCAATGGTATGATTGGCAAATTTTCATGTCATAAATATGAATTATATATTATACTACTAAGCTCGAAACGCTATTTCTTAACCGATTACAATGATTTTTTGTTTTCTAGGTAATTTAATTCCCTTTCGATTAAAAAGTTTAATAAAAATTGTATTTATAAATCTGTTCGGCTGAAATACGGTTTTTTAAAATTTATTATTCGGGTTCTATGTATCTTGAAACATAAGTTGAGATCTTTGAGAGAAGGCTTGGGTATTTTTTTTTTTCGATCGGTTACAAAGGTTCATTATTAAAAATAATAAACTAAAACACTTTTTATTACAAACAACTAGTTAATCCAGTTTATTAATATTTAGGGTTATATACATAAATTCATCATTTTCTTTCTATCTTTTATTTTTTTTTGAAAAGGACACGATTCTCTTAAGTATCTAAACGATTTCATTTAATATTAAAATGAAAACCAAATTGATACAAATCCATGAATCGAAAATCGCAACTATACATAAGATTGCAAGGGAAAGAAGACCCTGACCTTACCGCAAGGTTTGGTATGCACCTGACGCTCACCTTGTAGCGAAAGGCATTATGCACCTGGATTCGCTACGGTTATTCACCATGGCAGAGATTGAAAGCGGTATAGTGGTGCATCGTCCTATCTGATGGGAAGCCTACGTCTTGTCTGAATACAATCAAAGACACCTCAAGTTCGTAGACTCCTACTAAGGGAAATTTAAAACCTAACGATAGAATCGATCAGATAATTATATGTATGTTACGTATCGTATGACTATTAGATGTAAATTTTAGCTTTATAAAAAAAAAAAACTACTTATACATTTAATTAGCTTTAAAATAATGCAAAACAACCATACTTTCACTGGCCAATCTAGGATGCGAGGAGGCAAGAACTAAAAACAAATCTGGTGCGGGCAACTTTTTAACAAAAGAATAAAAAAAAAAAGAGTGTGAAACTGACAAAGAATTAATTAAATTTAATTTCTATAGAAACATGTGTTTTATTAAATAATAGATTAATAAATATTATTATCTACAACATATGAGGCCACTGGGGAGTTTAGAAGGTTGCACAACGCGGAATCGCGGAACTTTTATTCTGTGAATATAATTGAGTTGATAGCATCGCGGAGATTCAAATGGGCGAGTAAAGTTGTTGGGTTCGATGAGGAGCGGATTCCGAGAAAGTTGGTATTCGCTGATCCGACAGGTAGACGTCCGAAAGGTAGGCCGAAGCATCGATGGGAGGATTGCGTTAAGGCTGATCTCGGGGGCTTGGGCTTGAACGGTGAACATTGGACGAGTGTAGACAGAATTAGGTGGTATCGCATCGAACCTTGGGGTTCAGTAAGCCTATTATTATTATCTACAACAATCAGTTTTCATACTATACTACAATCGGCTTTTCATCACACTTTATTAACTTTTACAAACTTTTGTATAAGATGATATTTTTATCAAAAAACATAAGGTTTCCAATTTTATACATGTAAACTATTTAATTGAATCTACAAAATTAAAGGTACTTTATAGGAAGACAATTTAAAATATCGGCATTTAAGCCCTGTCAAACTATTTCAATCAGAGTTTAATCAAAATCGTTAGATTTAGAGGAAATTGTAAAAAGGTGCAAAATGCATGGTGTGCATATTAAGTGGCCTTCTGTTTAGCAGATTTTGATGAAAAAGTTGCTTTAACATCCCGGGCGTATAGCTGTCTTAAATAAGAAAATTCATTTTCATAAGACTTTTCGTTTTCGCGCTAATCAACTTTTTTTGCGGGACTTGGTCATTTGGACACAAGGGATCCTAAAACGCGTATTTCCATTGAAAACTATAATTCGAAAATTTTCGCGATCACAATACTTTTCCTTATCATATATTTCGTATATAGGTAATTAAAAGTGAAAGGTCCAAAAAGAAAATATGTGCTTAATATCTTCAATAGTGCGATAGACCTCTCGAGTAACAAAAAAGGTCATAAGACCTGTTGTCCGATTCTTTACGGTTATAATAGACGTAGTGAGGTAAGATCTAGGATGAATTGAAATATCGGATGTATAAACGGTACAAGGATTTCCTTTGAGGCACATCGGTGGATTGACAAAATATGGATGAACGAAAAAGGTTATGATTTACTGTTATTATAAGAGTTATCGGTTTTCATTCAGTATAGGCCTTAACAGTATTTTCATTTTTCAGTATTATTATTTTTATTCTTTACACCAAGTTGGATCTTTTACGATTAGTCGTGTATGAACTTGAAAAACCCTTAATCCAATCGCTAAGACTAATAAATCTAAACATAATTTATTTGGGTGGTTTAATATTTAATATTGTCAATCATATGCTTCAGAATTGATCCGAAATACTAAAATAGTTTTTATTTTGTATTATGTTTGAGAGGTGCATTAACTTCTTGCATCGATATATTAATTCTCGCATTAGTGATATTTAAAATGTATTATTATAAATATTTATTTATAAGTAAAAATATATATATATATTTGTGAACAATAATTTAATTTAACTGTTAACGAATTCAGTATTAAACCGGTTTCAGTTCCAGAATCTTGATTTCCCCTCTTTGAAAAATGTCCCTCATATTTAGGACGCTCTGGGGACCAACGGATGTTTTGTTTGAATTTCGAAATGAAACACAATTTACTGAAATATTTGTATATCATTTTCTTTATTCAGAATTATTTTAAATATAATACTTATTGTTTTCTTTTCTTTAATTATGAACATAAGTAAACAAAAAAATAAATAAAAACCTACATCTTTACCTACCAAAAAGGGTCTTGTGCCTAGTGCTTATAGAGAATACTGGAGGGTGAGTAGAGCGAGATGACGCTCAGTTGATACGTTTATTCTCCCAATTTTCGGGTACTCACTTTATGATGGTAGTGTGTTCCCCAAGACTGTCTTCCTACTCTAGGGTTTCTCTATGGTTGAAATAACAGAATAAATATTTATTGTACCAGAGCCAGGATTCGAACCATAAACTAGGAGTTAAGAATTCGATACATAAATTCCAGGTAGGTATTGATTTTAATAGTCAGATGCGTAATCGGAATATCAATCTGTCAGCTCTACTAGACTACGCATACAAATAAATTGTTGAAAGTTACTAAATTTTTTGAAGTCGTTAACTCGATCAAATATTTTTAATTTCCTGAATCGTGTTACTCTTGTGCATGTGGTTGAATTATTGATATTTTGAAAATAATTAATTCAAGTGTATCCGTAGGTTGTTGTTTTTTGTTAATTATATAGTTAGTAATATTTCGGTTTGTTTGTTTATTTATTTAACGCCCCTTTATGCTGCTATGGCTAATCGGACGATGCTACAGCCTTTACACAATTCGATACTTATACCTCTAGGTAGGTATTGATATTATCAGCTAGATGTGTAATTGGGATTTCCAATGAGTTTCTATTGTAGTTTTCCATCATTTTTGAAATTCTTTCATTGAAGCAGGAAGAAAAAAAAAAAAAAAAAAACATTACAAATGAGCTTATAATCCAACGAGATGTCATTATGCCTTTTCATATTTATTTCAGTAAGGGATTCACGTAATAGTAGAAGTGAATCATAGAGCAAGAGTAATAGTCTGTAAATAATTACACAATAGTTTGTTATTTCAAAGTTAGACGCACAAAATATCCTATTCTTAGCCTCGTTGAAATACATTTTTCTGGGCATGTCTTCGTAAACTTTACACTGTGTAACTTTTTGCATCTCGACGTTTCTGTCAAGAACAATGGAATGATCTTATATTTATCTTGCACTGTAATAAGGAATCATAAATATTTCGGGTTTTTATTAGCAATTTTATAGTTTTAATAGCACTGATAGAACCAGGGAAAAAGGAACCAGTATGAATTGGTCCGTAGACGATAGCATGTGCTTCATATAGACACCGACACAAAGAATGGAGCAGCGTTCTGATGACAAACAGATGCTAGGATAAACCACATGCTCTCCCGGTATTATAGTGCCACCAGCAACGTTTTCGACAATTGAGACTTTGATTTCCAAAAAGTACTAAAAGAAATTATTTTCGAAATTGATATTTTTACATTCACTTACTATTTACAGTAAGGGATAATATTGCGATCGTGAAAATTTTCGAATCCCAGTTTTCAACGGAAATACCCGTTTTAGGGTCCCCTGAGTCCAAATAACCAAGTCCCGCAAAAAGGTCTGTGTGTGTGTGTGTGTGTGTGTGGTAACTCCCTGGCGGAAGCGGTAAGTCCTATGAAACTGAAATTTCACATTTAAGACAAATATACACCCGAGACGTTACAAAACCTTTTTCATCAAAATGAGTTTACCAGAAGATCCACTTTATACCATGCATTTTGCACCTTTTTTCGATTTTCTCGAAAACGGTTCCGACGTAAAAGTTAATGGGCTTTAATATCATGTAGTTTTCATTCTGGTTAAAATGGTCTGACAGGGCTTAAATGCCGATATTTTACATTTTTTTCCTGTAAAGTACCTTTAATTTTGTAGATTTTATAAAAATAAATATATTATCTTGTTACCATCGGTGAAAAACTTATAAATATATAAGTTGAACGAATCTAATATCTAACTAAGAGGAGAAAACTAAAAAAACATTTTTAATGCAATTTTTTATTTTGGCATAGCAACAGTAATACACACGTGTAATATACCGTTGGAAAGCTAAAGATTTTAGAATAAATATTATCTAACGAACAGACTTGTAAAAGTTAATAAAGAGAGATGAAAAGCCGATAAATCTGATTATTTTAGGTAATAATATAATAGATTTTTTAATAAAACACATGTTTCTATATAAATTCAATTTGATTAATTCTTTAATAGTTTCACGTATTTTAATCTCTAACTGTATTAGAAAATCCTTTCATTGATTTTAAAAATGGTTGTAAGTGAAAGTCGTATATTGCCCGCACAAGATTTTTATACTAATGGTTTAGTTTTATCTAAATCCGTCATTCAATTTTATCTAAATAAAAATCCTTTAATAACGTATTTAAAAATAGCGTTTCATTCCAAAAGGTGCTGAATCCACATTTCATTTCATTCCAAAAGTTACTAAAAACATTTCCTTCTGAAACGTATATCCTCTGTAAACAGATATAACCTTTCCTCTCACTCCCTTCCAAAAAGTACTATAATACAGCAGAAGCACCTCCGAAATATATCACCATTAATTAATTGTTTTCTTCCTTTTGTGCATTTTTATTGGTTCATTTAGTGCGTCTTGAATCACTGCTTTTATTCTGATCAATGGTTTTAACCTGATAATCAGTTTTTAGGTTGTTTTAAACAGCATGATTGCGTCGCTTCGTATCCCAATTTAATTAAGTTTTTTCACAGTATTTCTTCTTGCAGCCACATTTGATATAAAAATTTTCAGAAACTCACATTTTAATAGAATAATGGTATTTTATCTACCAAATGGTTGGAATTAAAAATTCCTGACCTTGCTAAATATGAGAAGAAAAACCGTGCCTGATCTAACCTATTTTTTTTTTTTAAGATAAAAGACCAAAATAAAACTATAAAAGTTATTTATTTGTCATTCTTTATAGTTAAATATTGTTTTCACATATTTAATAATATAAATAATACATTTGTTAAATTCACAGAAATAATAACTAAAAGTTCAAAACAAATTTCATAATTACATACTCTCTTATTATTGTGCCAAACAAAAATAAAAGATCCTTTGAATATACGCTTTCTTTATGAAGAATAGACAATATAATCTAGTTAACCAACAAGGAAAGATATTTCTCAGAGTGATAATAGAGGAATATACATAACTTAGTAATTAGCATGATAAACACGTTAATTATGAGTTATGTTGTATGAGGAAGGTTATGATGACGTTGTATTCTTCCAAAAAGTACAATATCCCTTTTAATTCTTTTCAAAAAGTACTATATCCACGTTTCATTCCAAAAAATACTATATCAATATTTTATTACTCAAAAGTCATGGAAAAAGACCAATCAAATAATAATAAATGACAAATTTTTGCGTTTCCTGTTAAATTGTCTAAAGTAGAGTACCTTTTGGAACTCTACGTCTCAATTCATTTTAGTACGGCTCGTTTTTTATTTGATTTTAAGTGATTGAATGTCGATAACGATGCAGCGTGGGATCA
This sequence comes from Piezodorus guildinii, assembly GCA_023052935.1. Taxonomy (NCBI): domain Eukaryota; kingdom Metazoa; phylum Arthropoda; class Insecta; order Hemiptera; family Pentatomidae; genus Piezodorus; species Piezodorus guildinii. The sequence goes on from CM041297.1 coordinate 114,520,561, forward strand.
CCTGTAGCAGGGTGGCAAGCATAACAGCCTCCTATGCGAAAGGTCACGGGTTCAAACCCGCAGGTAGTACTAGAATTTTTTAATGGGAGTGAAAAGTCCTTAGTTACGCCGTCCTTCGGAGGGAACGTTAAAAGGTGGTTCCGAGCCTGTACGATACCAGGTACTCGTTAAAGATCCCTATCCTAATAAATCATTTTTCTTTACTTCTGCTCCTTATTTAAACAAAATACGACGTTGTAAATTACAGAAAATTTTACCAGTTCGAAATAATAAAAAATTTATATTATGTTCCAGCTATCTTTATTTACGGCTAGAGTTACTCTAGTAATAAAATGTTTCGAAAATGTACAACATTCAATTATTTAAGTAATACTGAAATAAATATTTCCGGTGAGTTAATTATTTTTTTCCAGCAGGGACTTGGAACGCAGAGCGGATGAAGCCGCAGTGGAAAGTTTTGCTACCTCCATTCACACAGATTGCCGTACAACAGCGGAAGTGTAAGAATCCATGCAGAAATCCCGTGTGGTTCTTACTCACTCCAAGAACATGGTCTCTTTTGTTCCGGCATACAGGCATTTTGATGACTCCAATTATGGCATGTATAACATTCAAGATAATACGGCAGCTTTGAAAATGATACTATTATCATTCAAAACTAAACGTTCCCTATCACATTAAAGTTCAAGTCGCTTATACATTTTTTGTTTTGATCTATACTTACCATATAAACAAACACACACATATATACTTCTTTGCTGGACTTGATCAGTTTGAATCTGGGTTCCTCAAAACGTGCATTTCCATTGAAAATTTGAATTCGAAACTATTTATCATTCCATTATTAGTATTTACTCTAAATTTATTTTTTATAAATGAGCACTTCTAACTTATATTCTTAAAATATCTTTAGTCAACGTTTCGGGGTCATGTCCCCATTATAAAGAATAAAAAAAAAAACGCAAAATAAATTAAATAAACATACAATACATATTATATTTCTTCAAAATAACATATTCATCACTCAAATGTCCATTGTAATTCTTACGTAACATTTACCTTATTATATTTCATGGTTGATTCAATTATAATTACTTGGTATTATATTATATTATATATTATATAGTAGCTTATATATTATATTTCATAAATAGTAAGTATAGTAAAAAGGGGAAGGAAGAAAATTGATCTAAATTGGTTAGTTTTTTAATTGTTGTTTGTTTATTTATTTAACACCACTTTATGCTACTGTGGCTAATCGGACGATGCTACAGTGGGAGTCCTAAATATTACCTATCCAGGGTTAATTAGGATAGGGATCTTTAACGAGTACCTGACATCACACAGTCTCTGTGCCACCTTTTAACGTCCCCCATAACTAAGGACCACCTGCAGGTTCGAAACCGTGGCTTTTGGCATAGAAGACAGTTATGCTTCTTTCACCTAGCTACAGGTGATCCCGGTTAGTTTTTAATTCATTGAAGTTAAAAATATTCAATGGGTTATTTATAAAGAAGGAATTATTATAATAAGTAATACTTAATTACTGCCGATCTTGAAATAAAAGAAGAAAATATTTTATAAATGATTCGCCTGTATTAAAATAAATATGAAAAAAACGATGGTATGAATAAAAATAGAATTTAAATATACAAAAAGGTGTAGATGAAATATAATGTGTTTTTCAAAAGAATGGAAATTATTTTAATCTTTGTTTTAATACTTATCATTGTTTTTAGTAGTTATTAAGTTTATGAAAAATTAATAATATTTTTGGAATCGTCGGAAACGATTTATTTTCCTTCATAAAAAACTTTGAAAGTATATCTTGTAAATAAAATATATAATTAACAAATTAATTATTATATATATATATATATATATATATATATATATATATATATATATATATATATATATATATATATATATATATCGAGATTTATAAAGTTTCTGAATTACAAGAGATTTTTTTTTTCATTAAATAATGCATTGTGTATTATTCAAATATTTTTTAATGACGTCCTTGAAAGCACACGAATGGATCTTATACATTGTTTGGTGATTAATTATCATTAATGAACGTTAAAATATATCAATTAAGATATTATCAAGATGAAGCTTATTAATTATTCTTTTCATAATTAAGTTTGCCCAATTACTATGAACAATTTATAAAAATTGCTGAGCTTGGAAAAATGCATGAATCAATCAATTCAATGCTCTTAATGCGCATGGTTGAATCTTGACGTGAACTAGAAAATATTTAGTAAGATTTCATAAAAGTCGAATTATGATTATTTCTATTTTGATTGAATATTCACAACTCAGATCAATATGTATTTTAAAACCAATATTTCGGTATTTTTCTCTGTCTTCATAGTTCATTCTTAAAAATATTATTATTATTTATATTTCGTTTTTTGAGGTATTTCACTAATCTTAATCTTTTAGTTAACTTATTATTCCATTATATGATCAAAATTTTGTGAAAACTTTATTTCTCTATAATTTATTATTTCCAAATAACTATATTAGGATATAACTGTTTATATAACTGGTTATCTTAAATAATAACCGAGTTTTGGTGGAATTAGATCTATTATAATTTTTAACTTGAATATATCAACTTTTTACTTTCACTTACTATTTACAGTAAGGGAAATATTGCGATCGTGAAAATTTTCGAATTCCCAGTTTTCAACGAAATACACGTTTTAGGGTCCCCTGGGTCCAAATAACAAAGTCTCGCAAAAAGGTCTGTGTGTGTGTGGTAAGTCCAGCGCAAAAACTAAAAATCTTATGAAACTGAAATTTCATATTTAATACAAATATACGCCCGAGACGTTACAAAACCTTTTTCATCAAAATGAGCTTACCAGAAGAGCCACTTTATACCATGCATTTTGCACCTTTTTTCGATTTTCTCGAAAACGGTTCCGACGATTTTGATTAAAATGTAAAATTTCATGGGCTTTAATATCATTTAGGTTTCATTCGGATTAAAATGGTCTGACAGGGCTTAAATGCCGATATTTTAAATTTTCATCCTCTAAACTGCCTTTAATTTTGTAGATTCTATAAAAATGACTATATTATCTTGTTAATGATGATGAAAAACAGTTAAATATATAAATTGAATGAATTCGATTCCCAACTAAAGGAGAAAACTGAAAAAAATATATTTTTAATACAATTTTTTGTTTATGAACATAAGAGCAGTAATATACATGTTGGAAGACTAAAGATTTTAGAAAAAATATTATCTAATATACAAGCTTGAAAAATTTGGTAAAGAGTGATGAAAACCCGATAAAACTAAGTGATTATTTTAGATGATAATATAATAGATATGTTCATAAAACACATGTTTTGTCTATATAAATTCAATTTAATTAATTCCTTAATAGTTTCACCTATTTTTATCTTTAACTGTTTTTGAAAATTCTTTCATTGATTTTAAAAATGGAGGTAAGTGAAAGTCGTGTTTTGCCCGCACCAGATTTTTTTTATTACGCTTTAGTGAATCTAAAACTCTCTATCCCGAAAATTAACCGCGGGCGTATTTATGTGTAATAAAATTTCAATTTTTTTCTATTCTTTTTTTAAAAATAATTATTTGCGGTTTTTTCGTTAAACTATACTAATAATTTTTTTCTCTATCTTCAAAAATAACCGAGTTATTGAATTAAATCACTTTTAACCGGCCCCTATTTTAAAAATCTGGTGCGTCCAAAACACACGACTTTCAGTTACTTACCTCGACTGTTAATATCAATTTAAAAACTATTCAATTTGAAAAATATTGATTTTAATAAAACGTGTATTTAATTTCGTTTGAAACATATGATTTAGATTAAATAATATAACTATATTAAAATGTTAATCAGTTATAAGTTTATTTCCCATTCGTTACTTCATATAACCTTTTACAACTTTGTGTATCAGATTATATTTTTCCTAAAATATTTCTCTTTCTAACCGTATATTATACGTCTATATTACTGTTTTTATTATCGAAAAACCAAAAATTACATAAAAAAATATGTTTGCACTTTTCTCCTTTAGTTGTTTATCAAATTCGCTCAAGTTGCATATTTAGCAATTATTCATAAATTCTAATAATATGATGTGCCTAATTTTTTTAATTCTACAAAATCAAAGGTACTTCAGAGGAAGAAAATTTGAAATACCGGCATTTATGCCCTGTCAGACTATTTCAATCAGAATGGAACACACATATTTATTTATGAATTGTTTTTCATAATGTCTCCTCCATACCTCAGGGTGCTTTGCTTGAAATATAGAAAATTAAAGGAGAGGGAGGTAATTTTTTATTCTATTTTTTGGTCTGTTACAAAGGTTCATTGTTAAAAATATTAAACCAAAAAGCAGTTGAATAATTATAGCTTTATAATAAACGTTTGGAAGAATTAAGAACCAATTACTTATCAGTGATTTATTTTTTTCTTGAAAACGCGTCTTATTTGAATCCATAGTGAAAACATTCAGCTACACCTGGAATCTTTTGTTCTACGGACTGGTACACGTGTTCAGATCCAACAACTTGTGATTACTCAACTACGCTTTATTACCCCCACTCTTCCTGTAATCCTGGATGACGCCTGCTTTCTGGATATGAATGGACTAAAACCTCGTTCCAAAAATACCCGGACGCAACCTGCAGCTGCACCGCATTCTTGGACCGGTTTCTCCCCTCCTTAGCCCGGCCTTCGGAGTGGACGCTGTTCTAATTAGGCCTATAGTAGCCAGAGGAATAGTAGGGTATTGTGAAGGACTGCCGAGACAATAGAGACAGTGTTTTATCAAGAGGGATACTCATTGTCATGGCATCTCATTATTTGTTCGCCGCTATGATATGGTTCGATTGTAGACACAAAAGGTTCTGTAACCAAACACTAGCTTTAAATGGCAGAAACATTTCTCCTAATCTATTCGCAAAGGTCTCAAATTATGTCTTCGGAAACTGAATCATTCGATTAGATAATTGAGAGAGAATAACGAAAGTAAGATTACACCATATTATGACTATCGAATGGTGAGTCAACCTGCAAGAAAATCGTACAACTATCACCGCCTGCGGTTGCTATTTCAAGCTGTTCGTCACTGATATAGTCGATCAATCCAAACGCGTTTCTTCTGAGTCAATTTTTTGAATAAAAATACACTGCTCCAAAAATAAAGTGGTACACTTTGAAAAATTGATTTTTTTTTATTATTATTAACAATTATTAAGGAGAAGTTTATGAAACAGAAACCTCTGTTTACTCAACATGAACAAGAACATGACCTATGGTATGATCAATTATGAAAACAAAAATATGAACTAAGGTAATAATCACTTTACAAATAACAGTTCTAATTGCGATTTCGTGACGATATTAAAATAAGGTTCAAATTTGTTTAAAAAATTGTTCATTACAATTATCATTAATCCTTAAAATGGTAATAACAGCCGAATAAGTGCCGTTGCTTTAGTAGAGATGGCCATTTTCAGAGAAACGCTGCTCGTGCATTAGGATTACCTGAAACCACTTTGCGTAGAGCGATCCAACGTTTCCGTGACACCGGACTCTACGGACTCACACGCAGTCCAGGTTCGAGTCGCCCAAGAACGACACAGCCACGAGATGATTCTCAGACTGCTCAAAAGCCCCGAGTGGTCTGTGATTTTTCAATTAGGGCCGAAACTGTCGGAGGAAGACTAACTGAAATGAGCTTACATCCGAAGAGAGTAGCCACAGGTCCACAGCTCACCGTTAATCATCGAAGAGCCTGTTTAGAGTTTGTTTATTGTGGAATGAAAATGAATGGAGGACTGTACTTTTTTCCCGATGAGTCACGTTTTTCAGTTTTATCTCCAGATAGACGGGCTAGAGTTTACCGACAGTCAGGTGAGCATTATTCTGAATTTAATATTGCTGAGAGAGTGCAATTATGAGGTGGTTTAGTGATGGCGTGGGAAGAAATATCTCTCGAAGCGAAGTACATAACAGAGATCCTTGAACAATATGTTATACCTTTTGCTCCATTTGTTGGAGAAAAGTTTATTTGTACGCATGACAAAGCTCGTCCACACGATATCAATTCAGTTCAAAAACAAATATCTTCAGGGGTCACATGTGGTGTAGTAGCTATAATAAAAGCCTATAAAAGGCATAGAGCCCAAGGTCGCTGGTTCGAACCCGGCAGATAGTCTTATAATATAGGATATTTATGGAAGAAAAAATCCTTCGAAGAGGATGTAAAATGGTGGTCCCGAACCTGTGTCATGGCAGATCCATATTCTAATCAAACTTTAAAAATCTAGGACTCCCACAGTAGCATCTTTCGATTAACCGCAGTTGCATAAATTGACGTTAAATGAATAAACAAACAAACAAATATCCTCAATCTCAACTGGGCTGCAAATGTGCACTTAATGTTAAGATACGAAAAACATATGCCTTAATTTCGACTGAACATTTCTCACTTCGACGGTGCAGTGTCAACTCTCTAACTACCATAAATTACTTCTAAGACTTTCCTCACCATTTCTATAACTTTTAATAAATTTTATCTCGAACCTCGTTCATTGTCATTTGTTAAGGATACTGCTTTCCTTGATTAAATTTTAGTCATAAAATTTAAAAAGTATTCATTTGATTATATTTGGTGGCAAGTCATTGTATTGTCAAATGATTATTAACTGTGTATTCACGGCATAGTTCCCAAAAAAATCACTTTATGTGTTGATCGTATTATATATTTTTGCATTCGTAAAGTAAAATAGCTATTTTTAGTATATTTTCTAAAATATTGTTTTTCACTGTTAGGTCATGACTATGAAAACATCTGTTAACGTGGCCAAATCATAGTTATATATTTAATGAATGAGACTCAACGCTTGGAAAAACTCTAAACAAATATTCTAAAACAAAGTTCAACACATAAAGACCATCTCTCGTAACTCCATAACCGTGTTGTATTATAAAACGAGTTTTAACTGCACCACAATTTATTACGATGTCTGGTGTTTGCAAATTTTTTTTTGTAAATTGATAATCTCCATATCACAATTTAAGCAAAGGTACTAAAATTTATATATAATACTATTATAAAATTCGTTATAATAGTAATAAGAATGTTAAGTTTATCATACATGTACAGGATTACTTCTTCGATAGTATCTATAAATAAATATACAATTATTACACACTTTATCACAATCTGGTTGTAAATCAAATTAAATCACTTACTGTTAACGATTAGTATTTATTTATATTAGCATTTATATGTTTAAAAAAATTCTTTATCTTGATCTGATGATGCATATGATGATTGATAGCAAGGAAAAAAAAATATACGATATTTTAATCATATATATGATTCATTTTATCAACATACGATCATCTATGAATAAAATCTACTAGAAATAATACATTATTATTGGCGAGCATGCCCAATTATTATAAAAGCAATTCAATGAATACTATATTATCAATAAAATGCTCTACAAGACCATTATAAAGCCATTTCTATATAGATCGTAATTTCTATGCGTACCCGAGCATTGGTGTGACATGAATATTAATGCCACGAGTGCGAACTCTCTCACTGCCAGTTTATCTGTATTCAATAATTAAAGTTGATAATAACAATTATCATAATTCATTCATAGCATTATTTTAATTCAATATAACTTTTATTTTGCAAATGGCGAAACATGGAGACACCGCTGGAAGCAGACTACTGGAACGGTCCCTGGCGATGGCATTGGCCTCTTTAGAGCCAGGCCTAGGAAATACCTCGCCTCCTTCGGGTGAACGGCCTACCTTGCCGCTCGATGTGGCTAGTCTGCGACTAGAATATATATATATATATATATATATATATATATATATATATATATATAATATATATATATATATGTGTGTGTGTATATATATCATTATATAGTATATGTATTATTAAGTATACTTAATAAATACTTAAATTATAATATATGTTATACTCTTGTTTTATAACAATTATAATTATACTCTTGTTTATTATATATGTGTATGTATATATTAAACAATTTACTATATTATAATTATTTAACAATAAATAAATAGCTTATTTATTTATGTATTACTTGGGCTTTTATTAATCAATATCAAATGCACCTGTTAGGGGTCACCTTAGCATAGTGGCTAGTATTACAGCTTCCTATGCCAAAGGTCAGGGATTCAAACCCTAGGGTGTGGTGTGGTCTAATGGGAGTGAAAATTCCTTACATATTGATGATAAAATAATGTCTTTATCATACCTAACTTAGGATAGGTGGGGTTGCCTGTAGTAGGGTAGTTAGCATAACAGCCTTCTATGCCAAAACCAAACCTGCCGGTAGCCCTAGGGTTTTTTAATGGAAGTAAAAAATCCTTAGTTATGCCGTCCTTCGGAGGGGACGTTAAAAGGTGGTCCCGAGCCTGTGCGATGTCAGGTACTCGTTAAAGATCCCTATCCTAATATAACTTGGGTAGGGGTAAATTTAGGACTCCCACTGTAGTATCGTTTGATTAGCCGTAGTAGCATAAAGTGAAGTTGAATAAATAAACAAACAAACAAATGCACCCCTTCATTCAATTTCTATAAGTAACTAAAGAATTAATATACATAAAGTGTAGATTCTTTAAGGTGAAGGTCAAATTCTGTGAACAAAGGAACAAATTTATCTAGTGTGAGTGGATGCTTACAACTAGAAGTCTCATGTCTAATAAATAGTCTATTTAGACTATTTTTATTCAATTTTAATACATTATTTGAAAACATATATATATATATATATATATATATATTATTTTTTTTTTTTTTAGGAAACATCATCAAGAGAACAGGAATAATGTAATACAGTTCTGATTCCAATGATTTTTTTTAAATATGAAGGTGATAGCTTTTACATGTATTATGATTGAATACATAGATTATGATATTTTATTTAGACTAATGAATAACGGATGGTTTATAAAATAATTCTTTAATTGAATCTGCGTGCCGAAGGTATAACTATGCCTTTCACTACGAAAACGTACGGTACAATCCTTTGCAGAACCGTAGGTTCAGGACTTTCGTGCATGCTTGAAAGTCTTGGGCCACCTACTTAGATCTCTAGGAGTCTCGTGAAAAAATCGGGAAGCAAGTCTGATTTAACATGTTTTATTTAAGGTTCTAGTAGGAAAATAAATTTGATGCCAAAATTATCCTATTACAAAGCGAACTATAAAAACAAATAAGCCATTCAAATATTTAAGCTTTGTGCTTGATAGTAACCCTAAAAATATAAATAATCTCGTCAAAACTGTACTTTTAATAAGCTTTCTTAAAAACGGTGCTCTGATTAAGACTCCTCTCTCCTGATAACAACGCTGGAGGCTGGAATTTGGGACAAATTTACATCATGACGTCAGGCGCTTATGAAAAAAAATGAATATTTTCTATGATAAATGCAAATAAGATTTATAAATCAAAAACCACAATAAATAAATAAAAAAGACCAATTGTTAAATATAAAATTTTCATATCAAATTGAGGTAAGTTTTATAGGTAAATATTACGTTGTACATGTATTAATTTTTTTTTTTTTCGTATATATTACAATTTGTTATAATAGACAATAATAATAGTGCTACAGGATCACATTCATACAATATTTACAATATAAACAAAAGGAAAGTCAAATTACATAAAATCAAATCAAAATAAATAAACGTATACAATAACAAAGTTTGTAGACAAAATAAATACAAATAAATGAAGTTAACAAATAAATAAACAAAACATGTCACATTCATACCTATGTACAATAACATGTATTAATTAAAAACATAAATTAATACCATGACTTTCTAGGTTTTTTTATATGACACTAAATTTATATTATTCTTATTTACCTATCGTCCCCTTGAGTGAATTAAATGAAAATATAATCAAATATATAATAATATACGCACAAATTTACGATTTTTTTTACTCGACTCCTGGAAAGCGTTGGCCTCTAATATTTTGCACAGTCTGATGTAATATCTAGTCTCACCTAAAAAAAAATTCATTAAAATCGTTGAGGCACATATGAGATCCTCTCATTTTTAGACATCTATCGTATACTCTGGATTTTTATAAAATGCTTCGACATGCTAAAAAGTATCCTCAGTTTTCAACTAAATGCAAAAATACAATGCAGTTCTTACTGTCATGGATTAGTTTAATAATTGCTTTAAGATACTTTCAAACCAGTTATAGTGCATTATTATTATATAAGATAGGTCTCATAATGGCCTTTTAAGTCTGAAGTTTCAAGAAGAGAGCTGCGGCGACGTCAGCAGATTGAGCCTATGTGTCTTTAATCTAGCCAAGGAGAACCAAGATTTTCCATCGAAGGAGTCATCAGATCTTTGTAACTATTATCTATTTTGCCCAAACGCTCGACCATGTCATGGAATAATTTCTAGCGAGAGAAGTAGATGCTTATGTGGATGATGCCCTGCTCATTTCTTCATCGTCTTAGTGAATAATGCGGTGAGTCAATTGAGAGATACCTTATCTCCAAGGAGATAGAAATTGCACACATATACACATGATTGATGGAATATAGTCGGCTGCGGTGTCGTAGGAAAAATAACCAGGAATCAGCCTGTTGAAGTTCTTATTAAAAAACACTTACAACGTGTTGAATCTGTAAGCTTGTTCTTATGCAAACTTTGATGTTGCCCGAAGTTTGGGTTGACACGTGGACTATTATAATAACAAACTTCAATTGACTGAATCACGAATTTTATATTATAAAAATCATGATTTCATTACGAAATCAAAAGAATTATGAAATTCAAATACTTTGGAGAATCGTAGGAAGAAAATATCACCGAAAATGACGCAATTAACCAAAGTATCTGCAAAATGAGAACAGCCTAAAATCCTACTAAAAACATCTACAATAAAAAAATCATCTCTAAAAACGTAATACTGAAGCACTCAGAAGTAAAAACCCGAAGCAATCTTTTCTGATGAATGTCTAATTCTCTCTAGAAAAGGTGACAGAAAAGTTGGATATAGAGGAATGAAAGATTCTGGGAACCAGAATATTTTTTTTATCTAAACCTGCAATAATGAAGAAATCAACTACCACGTGAAAAATATAACAATTACAAAAAAGTGGTAACCATTTTTCGCCTATTTCAACAGAATGGGTTAGACCACTGGTTCCCAACAAATTGTTTTCGCAGATCCCTTCATCCAATCATCTCAATGGCAAGGAAAAGAATAGTTTGCTTAAATCCGTAAAACATTAAAGCCTGTATCACTACAACCCATGAAGGGTCTTGGGCTAAGTACATATAGAGATTCGTACTGTTTCTAAGCCAACTGTCGTGCAATGAGGTGATTAGGCCTTGATCACGTTCAGCCGCCAGGTTTTTGGTTACCCAATTTTTAGAGGTTGGTCTACCTCAGTAGGGTATCCACACCCTAGGATCGCCCTCCAGCTGAAATAACAGAATAAATAATATTTTTTTACAACCGGGATCCGAGTAATTCATGTTTATTTCTGACCACCTCTTGGGAACCACTGAGTTAGACAGACTCACAAATTCTTAACGGAAAACAATAATAAGAAAATTAATGTTTTGTGGAAGTCGAAAAGCCATGGGAAAGTTGGAACTAGCAACAAAAAATATTGAGAAAAATATTTCTCACATACTTAAAAACGTGGTAAAAAGAGAGAAGGATGGCTCTAAGCCACTTGATGAAAGGTAAGAAGCCGTGAACATTATCTAGTAAAAGTAGTAATTAGGCACATATAACGCATATTAAAAAAACAAGATTGCTGTGCTGTCATGAATTTAAATGTTTTTATTCTGTCTTTTTGTAGAAATATTTTTGCTGGAAGGAATTAGTTCGGGTGGCGGCCAGTAAATAAAACAACTAAATAGTTTCAACTATTTATTGCTTTCCAACGTTTCGACCTCCATTGTGGGTCATCATCAGGGCGTATTTATGGAAACTATTTGGTAGATTTTGTTTGTTTATTTTTTATCGTCACTTTATGCTACTATGGCTATCGGACGTGCTACAGTGGGAGTCCTAAATTTTGCCTATCCAGATTTTATTAGGATAGGGATCTTTAACATCACACAGGCTTGAGACCACCTTTTAACGTCCCCTCCGAAGGACGGCATAACTAAGGATTTTTCACTACCATTAAAAAATCCTAGGGCCACCTGCGGGTTCGAAACCGTGACCTTTGGCATGGGAGTCTAAGTGATCCCCACTATTTGGTAGAATGTATTTTTTTTTTTTCTTCCTATCTACCCTCATTCTACCAAACAGTGCCTAGTTTCCATTTGCCCACCATACGCTCTGATGATGAACCACAATGGGGGACGAAACGTTGGCAAGCAATAAATAGTTGAAACTATTTAGTTGTTTCATTTATTAAAAATTCGGTAGGATTTTTCCATATACCATTTTTCTTAACCACCTGGCCTTTGCTTGATACAGTTTGGAACCTGCTTTTAGGGTTTTAGGTCAAAACGTAAATGAAATATGCTTCCTTTAAGGAATGTTTTAAACTTTATTGAACTATGTACGAGTATAATATTTTGTATTGTCTATATTTTGCGCAAGGTATAGACAAGTTTTGCTAACTGATGAGTTAGCCTTTGCTGCCTTTGCTATACACAGTGATTCAAGTGCCAAACTCTATCAAATGCCTGAGCTACATCCAGAAATACATCAGTCCCATATGTTTTCTGATCTAGTGCTGGTGATATGTAGTCCACGAACGTGCAACAGTATAGGTTAAAGTATCACAACCACAAAACGATTATTACAAAACGAAATTAGATTATTAATAAATATATTATTAGCTGGATTCGGAACTCCATATTCCCAATCACTGAGGCGCAGCAGTAAACCACCCCACGCTTAACACTAAGGAATGTGCTCATCATCCTGAGTCACGCTTCTTCTTCAAAACATGCGAAATACCCTTTTCTATCATCGGACTCCCAAAGAGTTTTTTCATTGAAGAAGTTCTATTTTAAAACTAAGCATTAAAATTCGTTTTTATTTAAGTTTTTATTTAATTGCCGTTGGCTTTTCTTTATTATACCAGCATATGTCTGTACGCATCCATGTTTACGTTTAAGTACAATAAAATTACAATAGCATAGAATAGAATAGAAAATAATCTTTATCCTGGAACATAGTCCCTTAAGAACAACAAATATGTACAATTAAGGTATACAATCTATCTGGCCAAAAGACCAAATGATCATGATTAATTTTTATTTACAATGGTGTAAGAAGTAATAAAAAAAAAAAAAAAAGTAAAAATATATATACAATAAAACTAAAGAATAAACTCCTTCAGATACATAAATTTGCTGAACAAAACTAAATTTAAAATTAATTAATAAATTAAGTTAGGTATGAGCAATAAATATTTCTTTTTTATATTTAAAATCTGATATTTGATATAAAACGTCATTGCTGTTGAGCGTCTGTTTGGGGAATACAGGAGGTATTGGAACAGTTGGGACTTGAATGATGATAGAGAAGAAGCATGGCGGATATGAGTAGGTAAGGAATTCCAGAGATTGGCAGAGCGGACGAGAAAGGAATGATCAAAAGTTGTTCTATGGGTAAGATTGTAAAAGTCAGAATTGTGAGACCTTGTTTGGAGTGGAGTGGATTGACGATTTAAATTGTAGAAGACTGTGGATATAAGGAGGGAGCTGGGTGTTAATGGTTTGGTAAAGGAATGATCTTAGGAAATATTGTCTGCGAATTGGGGGGAAGGAGCCACTTTAACTCACCGTATACATGGGTCACACGAGACCGCTTCGGAGTGTTGAAGAAATCTTAAAAATATGTTCATAATTATGTAAAAAATATACACAAAAACCCGAACATCCTCTCCCCAAAAAGATGAAGCCTGTCAGAAATTGTTCAGTAGCCTTTGCTTATTAACTGGTTAAAAGTCTCAAAGTTTTCCGCGTTGGGTTTTGTAGGAGAGAGGGGGAGAATCAGAAAAAAAAAAATCATTTTTTTATAAATATCTCAAAAAGTATTATATTTATCGAAAATATTATTCTATACTAATTCAAAGTACTTTAAAATAAATTAAAAAATAATTATATAAATGTTTCTGCTAAAATTAATTGTTTCAGAGATAATGAAGGAACAATATACGCCATATATTTAGCTAAATTAAGTAACAAAATATTAATTTCTTATTTCTAGGGTAGATCATTTTAACATCAGGAGAAGACAAGCCAGGAGGATTGCAGAAATTATAGGAGCTCCATAAATTGATAACGATCTGCTTAAAAGAAGAAAATTGGCAACATTAACTTGCTGTTATAGTGAAGAAGGTAGGGTAAATAAATAAGGTTAACATAATTTAATTTTTATTATTTATTCAGGTATATTACAATTTTCTCTCAAAGTCGCTTAATATCACATTCATACAATATTTACACTATAAACAATGGTAACAGAATTTAATTAAACAAAAAAAAATAAGCTTATATAATTTAATTCAACAAATACATATTTAAACAAAATTAGATATTAACATTTATTTGTTAACATTGTTTGTTAAGTATTTGACCAGAAGGAATTCATTGGATATCACGCTGAGTATCTGGAAAGCTGTTGAATAGTAAGCATAGAGTGGTATAAATTAGGTATTGGCTGCCTCTGGTGAGGTACAATGCTCAATTATATTAGTAGTGGATGTAAGTATGTCACTACTAAAGGAATAACTACTTACGGATCGGCTGGGGGAGTGAGGACCTACGGACTTTGCTGACAGTATTTCATCCACCGCATCTAAGGCCTTCCTCTTGAATATTCTTACTTCACGGTCGTCCATGCTCATGATATCGGGAAGCAGACTGAGAAGAAACATCTTCATTCCTTCCTTTTTAAGTTCATTTATTGACAGTTCACCTTTTATCTTCTTTTTGTGGTTCAAATATTCGATGAAATTTTTGTCCTCAGCATCATTCTCCGCAGCTCGCTTGTTCTTCGGTACCTGTTTGATCGACTGCTGATCCTGATGCAGTGGTAACGTAAAAGTTGAAGTTCTCGGTGATGAATTTGTAGGTGCTAGTGAGGATGGAGATGGTAAATGAGTTTCTGGTGCTAAGCCATCCTTATCATCCCCATCATGAACTCCTTCCTCCTCCAGAGGTGGCTGCGACAAATTTCCCGAAGGCTTACCCAGTGCCCTGATGTAAGGAACAGTGAACTGCAATGCGTCTGACAGATAATACGCCTTCTTCTCTCTAACAGATGAGCCGCTCTTTAGAGGTTTCATGTGTCTCACAAAAACAGCTCTTATGTTTTTCCACCGCGCTTTGCATTCGGCAGCTGAAAATGAAAAAGTAAGATTTAAAAAAACAATTAATCGTAAAAAGGGGATGAAGTAAAAAATATTTATTAAAGTCAAAGAGGGGGATGAAACTAGATATTAAGCCATTAGACTGTGCAAAATATTAGAGACCAACGCTTCCTAGGAGTCGCGTAAAAAAAAAATGTAAACAAAATCGGGAAGATTTTGCTCGTAAAACACATTTTATTTAAGGTTATAGTGAAGGTTGGAAAATGAGTTGGTTTCAAAATTATCATATTACTTTTCACTTACTATATATAGTAAGGGGAAGTATTGCGATCGTGAAAATATTCGAATTCCAGTTTTCAACGGAAATACACTTTTTAGGGTCCCCTGAGTCCAAATAACTAAGTCCCGCAAAAAGGTCTGTGTGTGGTAACTCCGGGCGGAAACAGTAAGTTATATAAAACTGAAATTTCATATTTAAGACAAATATACGCCCGAGACGTTACAAAACCCTTTTCATCAAAATGAGCTTACCAGAAGAGGCACTTTATACCATGCATTTTGCACCTTTTTTCGATTTTCTCGAAAACGGGTCGGGCAATTTTGATTAAACTCGCTATATCGATGTAAAATTTAATAGGCTTAAACGTCATGTAGGTTTCATTCTGATTAAAATGGTCTGACAGGACTTCAATCCCGATATTTTAAAATTTCTTCCTCTAAAGTATCTTCAACTTAATAGATTCGAAAAAAATAAGAATATCATCTTGTTAGCATTGATAAAAAAAGGCTAAATGCATAAGCTGAGCGAATTTGATAAACAACTAAAGGAGAAAACTAAAAAAAAAAAAAATTTAATGCAATTTTTTGTTTTCGAACATAAGAACAGTAATATAGACGTATATTATAACGTTGGAAAGTGAAAGATTTTAGAAAAAAATATTATCTTATACACAAGCTTAAAAAGTTAATAAAGATTGATAAAAAGCCGATATAACTAACTGATTATTTTAGATAACAATATAATAGAGTTTTTAATAAAACACATGTTTCTATATTAATTCAATTTAATTAATTCTTCAATGGTTTCACTCATTTTTATTTCTTACTGTTTTAGAAAATTCTTTAATGGATTCTAAAAATTGAGGTGAGTGAAAGTCGTGTGTTGCCCGCACCAGATTTTTAAAAAAAAATCCATTAAACTATTTAAGTTTTGTACTAGGTAATTAATACCCATAAAAATTTAATAATCTCGTCAAAACAGTATTTTAATGAGGTTTCCTAAAAACTCTAATGTTTCTCCACGGCGCTTTGCATTCAGCAGCTTAAAAGAAAAACTAAGATTTAAAAAAAAAAATTAATCATACAATGGGGATGAAGCAAAAAATATCTATTATAGTCAAAATTATACCATATTTCGATGTCATGCCTACTTATTAAATATCTATAGCTGTTATTCGTTTTCTTATATCTTATATTTTAGAACTGTTGGAACATTTAGATCGATCGCTTTCTACTTCGCTAGAGGAGAGTCCACAGCACAGATCATTTGGTACGTCCTTCGTTTAATTTAATAGTGATACTTGCTTGCTGCGAAGCCGATGGCCTTTTCACAATGATTGAAACAGGTTACGCCATAACCTGCAGTGATAGGGTATATTCCGTGCATCAGCAACAAAACATAAGATTCATAATGATAGACTTGAGATTCCTCCTCCTTTATCACAAAAATATAATGCAATTGGTACTCCATTTCCTTACTTTGTCGCCCATGAAGCGTTCCAATCGTAACGATATCTTATGAGACCCTATCCGTCGAGGATATTAGAGAACGTGAAAAGAATATCTATAACTATAGATTTAGCCAAGGAATTACATAAGTATTACGTACATAAATACATAAGTATTAAGGATACTGAGGGCTCTAAATTCATTATTCAATAATTATTATATTAATCAAGTAAATATTAATAAGCCTTTGTCGGCAAAAGTTCAAAAGGCGTTTACCTTCCTCCCTTGCTCCCTCCCCTCCCGTGATACTCCGGGAAACTTCATAGACCCCAGCTACTAGCCGACAAGAGTTTAAGGGTGGACAAAGGCTGGACCGCCTACTTCGGGCACTTCCCATATCAGCCCCGCCCCCTTTTGTCATGAGATGGGCAGTTTCAAAAAATAGTACTTTTGAAAAGAAGAAGGGATAGAGGTGACGAGGATGAGAAATGACATTCAAAGAGGTGAGCGGTGTTCCATCCACAAGAAGAGGTCAGTCCTATTCCATCCAATTGAGGAGAAGAGTCAGAATTCCAGGAGACGTCCGTCGGGGATCAAAGAGCAGCTGGAAGATGAAGCCTAAGGGATACGCCCCTGATTCCACCTTCGCCAGCTAACTAAGCGTTTTCATGGTATTTCTTTGTTTGTAATATTGTATGGCAAACTAGTAGTCACGAATCCCTCAGTATTCTCAGGCATAGTTCTAGGCATTGTGAAAATAGATTGTATATGTATTAGCTCAATTTAATTAATAATGTAATTTATTGAAATCTGGTTAATTTAATCTTCCCCTGCATGCCATCTCTTGGGACCGGTAAACACGATACTTTTGGAAAAGGACTGCAATGGTTCCAAAAAGGATAGTATATAAATAGATTAAATATTTTAACTAATACTTTTTTGAAAACACAGCTGCCTTAGAAAAGCAGTCGGTCAAAAAAAAAAAAAAAAAGCAGAAGGAAAACAATTAAATGCACTTTTAGGATGGCTTCTAAAAGTTCGCTGTTTTAAACGGTTCTATCCCAATCCGAGATCCTAAGATCGTCACAACATTCATCAAAGCTTCTTGTGTTATTCATAATTTGGTGAGAAAACGAGATGTACTACTTTCAGCTTTTGCAAATGTTGATAGAGGTGAAGATGAAGATATCATGAATCAGCCTCTCCTTACTCATCGTAAGCAACCTTAGAGACTATTTATCCAACTATTTTCTAATCCCGAATGCTTCTGTACCCGCAGTTGTAATACATAATGTCATAAATATGTCATAAACTCATCTTAATATTTTTTATCACAGAGATTTTCTCACTCTCTTTCTGAGATTTATTCTCACTTTAATATTCGATACCACTTTGACATCTTGATACTATGATACTTGATATCACATTTTATGTATTATGATAGTTATGTATTATAATGTATGTGTGGGGTATCACCACATAAATAACATTGATAATGAATTATATCTTTATTACAACACACATTTAACATTGTTTTAAACACACAGGTATTTTTTGTAACACAAAAACATGTGAAGGGTACGTCTCCATGGAAACCCCATGTGTTGACGCCACAGTACTCCCCCTCCTAATGAAAGCGTACTGAAAGAGGAACATTCAGACACATGAAATTGCAGTTGCAGTCGGAGAAGCAACGGGTGGCGTTGATTCGTCCTCGGCAGAAGAAAGGGAGTTCGTCATCAGGAAACTAGTCTGCATTAGGAATGCTGGTTTCAGCCTATCAATTGATATGTCTTCTTCCTTTCCATGCCAATTTATGGTGTAATATTTAGCATTCCTTCTGACAACACCGAAAGGGCCTTGGTAGGGCTGTTGAAGTGGTTTCCGTATTGTGTCATCCCTGACAAAAACGTGAGAAGCATTCGGCAGGTCCTGATGTATGAAGAATTTTCGAGAATCCTTACGCTGGACAAATGTTGGTCCATACTGTTGAAGTGTTGACCTTAGATCCTTGATAAATGACGATTTGTCGTGACTGATTTCATTGGTGGATTCTAGAAATTCTCCAGGAAGGCGAATGTTCTCGCCATAGAGAAGCTCGGCTGCAGCATATCCGTTTTCGGGAACAACAGTCCTTAACCCTAACAACACAATCAGTAAAGTGGCAACCCAATTTACAGAATTGTGACATCTGAGCGCTGTCTTTAAGGAACGGTGCCACCTCTCGATTTTGCCGTTCGATTGCGGGTGATAGGCTGTGGTTCTGAAGTGCTTTGTGCCCAGTAGGTGGTTCAGTTCTCGAAATAGGTCCGATTCAAACTGCCGTCCTCGGTCAGTAGTAACGCTGGTAGGTACACCATATCGTGCTATCCAGTCCCGAACAAAAACTTTAGCAATAGTTTCAGCGGTGATATCTTCAATAGGTATAGCTTCTGGCCATGAACTAAAGCGGTCGATTAATGTGAGGCAATATCGTTGGCCCTGTGAAATAGGAAAGGGTCCGATGATGTCGATGTGAACTTGATCAAATCTCTTTCCTGTGTGGGGAAATTGACCAAGTGGACTACGAGTATGCTTACTAGTTTTAGAAAGTTGGCATCTGGTACATTCTTTGGACCACTGACGAATGTCTTTATCGACTGAAGGCCAAATAAAACGATCCTTGACCATTTGTGCAGTTCTCTTGGGTGAAGGGTGTGATAGACTGTGAATCAGATTAAAAACCGCTCGACGACTAGGTACAGGAACAAATGGGCGATTTCTGTCATCACAGTAAAGCTTAATTGCAAGTCCAGGAACAGGTTTTTGTACAAGTTTAATAGAATAATTATTTGGATTTTGCAGAATTTCTTGTAAGTCGTCATCCTTAGTTTGCTGTTGAGCAAAATCGGCTAAATCCAAAGTTGAAATTTCCTCGAGTCGGGATAAATAGTCAGCCATTACATTCTCGTTACCAGGCACGTGTCTGATGTCCGTTGTGAACTGAGATATGAAATCTAGATGCCTTAATTGCCTTGGAGATGCTTTTTCAGGTTTTTGGGCAAAAGCGTAAACAAGAGGCTTGTGATCTGTATAAACCACTATTTCGCGACCTTCTATAAGATAACGAAAATGTTTAATGGCTGAATAAATGGCTAATAGTTCTCGGTCGTACGTACTGTAGCGTGCTTCAGTGTCACTAAGTTTTCGAGAGAAGAAAGCTAGTGGTTGATGTGCTTTATTACGCAATTGCTGCAAAGCGCCACCGATGGCAACATCTGAGGCATCTACGTGTAGTACGAGAGGTAAATCCGGATAAGGGTGGTTGAGTAGAGTGGCCTCTTTTAGACAGTTGACGCACTGATCGTAGGCTTCGGCGAGTTCTTTAGTCCATTGAATTTGATTATCCTCTTTTTCCCGCATTTTCAATGCTTTGTTCAGGATAACCTGTGGCCAAGCTGCACGACGCATGAACCGTCTGTAATAATTGATAGCTCCCAGAAAACGTCGTAAGGCCCGATACGTTTTGGGGCGTTCAGCAGTAGTTACGGCTAAAACCTTATCAGGTAATGGTGCTATGCCAGCTGAATTTATCCGATGCCCTAAGAAATCTAGTTCTTCTACTCCAAAAACACATTTCGCCAGGTTGATGCTGATTTTATATTGCGAAAGGCGCCGAAATATGATGTTAAGGTGCTGGAGGTGTTCTTCCATGGATGTAGAAGCAATCAACACATCGTCGATATAAACGAAACAGAAATCAAACTCACCCAATATTTCATTCATCCATCTTTGAAATGTTTGGCCAGCATTTCTCATACCAAACATCATCACTGTAAATTCAAACAATCCGAAAGGGGTGATAATTGCTGTTTTCTCGACATCTGCAGGTGCGACCGGTATCTGGTTGTACGCTCGAAGCAAATCAACTTTTGAAAATATTTTCTTTCCTGCTAGAGAGTTTCCAAAATCATGCAAATGTGGCAAGGGATACCTGTCAGGCTTGGTGATTGCGTTTAATTTACGATAATCCCCGCACGGGCGCCAGCCGCCGTCTTTCTTCTTAGCCAGGTGTAAAGGACTTGCCCAACTTGATTTAGACGGACGACAGATGCCAAGGTCCAACATAGCTTGAAATTCTTGCTTCGCTACCTTTAGCTTCTCTTGAGGCAACCTACGGAAACGACAATGGACAGGAGGTCCTGAGGTTTCTATGACGTGAACAGTAGATAGATAGATAGATAGATAGATAAATGTGTTTTATTAATAAATTTTACATTTTTCTTTACATTCGTCTAGAGAACACAAAATACTGGCATGGATTTCCGTCTGTCAGGAAGTTGGTTTATTTATATACATTATTAATAAACAAAAGTATAAGCTTACAATAACAAACAAAACATAAATAAACATTACACATTATTGTAAAAAGATAGAGGGATAATCTTTGTTTCCCAAATAGAATAAACAAAATATAATTACACTTTATCTGTGACAACATATTCTCTGTTTATTTAATTATTGTAATTGAATTCCTTTATTAAAAAGCTTCTGTAGTTAACAGCACATTTCATAAATTTATACAGTGAGTTCCAATTAATTCCATTCAAAATGTCTATTATTTTGTTTTCAGTCAAAATACTTTCTCCAAAATACTTTTTCCTAAAATGATTAAATGCCGTACATTTACCTAAAAAATGAATTATATTTTCGTCCTCCTTACTATTACAAATTGAGCATGTGTAAACTATTTCCCTCATCCATGGTTTACAATTTAGGGATATCATTTCGGCTCTTGTATTAAAAACTATTCTTATTAATTCTATATTGTTTTCGTCATTAATGTAGTTTACACCATAATCTAGCTTCTTATAAATTAGATGGTGTTCGGCACCCATAACGGAGATCCCTAGTTCTTTTTTAAAATTTTCCTTGGCTGCAGCTATTATATTAATCATTTGACTATTCCACCTCGCCACCGATACGAACTCCCTATCAAATAGACAGCCTAAATCTTCTGCTAGTTTTACCCATTCGTTTAGCCAGCTACAATTTTTGTTTTTCATACCATCAAGAGCTATAATTTTAGGTAAGCGTACATCACTATAGTTTAAAATTTTTATAATATAATTTAAATGCAAACTTCTTGTACTAAAACACAATAGATCCCTGCCCGTTTCCAGGTACAACATGTAGTTAGGTGTGTTCTTTGGTAAGTTAAAAAGTTTCTTCAAAAATAATCTATGAATAATTTCTAATTGTTGGTAATTATGGTATCCCCAAAATTGCGCTCCATAATACATTACAGATTCCACCACCGCCTGAAATACTTTATACTTGGCCGATATCGGAACATGTTTATTAATGAATACGTTACTCCAGATACTATTGATACTTAACTTGGCAGTCTGTACTTTTTCTTTAAAATGCTCATGAAGTGATAGATTATCAGAAATTGTCAGACCCAAATATTTATACTTCCTCACTACCTCCATCTCTTCTCCCTTATACCACCATTTATATTTTATTTTGGGTCTTCTCCTTTTCGCTTGACCAAAAATCATTATTTTTGATTTAGAAACATTTAGAGCTAATTTCCATTTATCCAAGTACATCTCTAATCGTGATATTATTTCTCTTAGTTTAAACGGCGAATCTGAGAAAACTACAATATCATCGGCAAAAAGCAACGAGTTAACTTTAGCTGTTCCCACTTTGATTCCCTCTCCTAATTCCTGCGTTATGTCATTTATAAAGAGAGAAAAGAGTATTGGACTCAAAGAACATCCTTGCCTCAACCCCCTTTCTATACTAAATTCGCCAGAAATACCTTTTTGTGTCCATACCACAGCTTTCGTTTCCGAGTATAAAGTTTTTAAACTATTTACAAATTTTGTCGAAATTCCTAACGAGCAAAGTTTATAAAATAGCAGGGAATGATCCACAGTATCGAACGCGGACTTGAGATCTATAAAAAGACAAAAGATCTGTTTACCTTTAGCCTGTAATTGCTGCTCGATTAAATTATACAGAACAAAAATGTTATCAACAGTACTGTAGCCTCGCCTAAATCCTGATTGTCTTTCATCAAGTATATGATTTACATCCACCCAATTTGTAAGTCTTTCAACCAGCAACCCAGTATAAAGTTTTTCTACAGCGTTAATAAAGGATATCGCGCGATAATTATTGGGGTCAGTAATGCATCCTTTTTTGTGCAGTGGATATAAAATTATCTTTCCGAAACCTGGAGGTAGTTTCTCTGAATTAAAATTATCATTGAAAACTTTGAGTAATAATTTTATAAAGTTTTGCGGTGCTTCTCTATAAAATTCGCTGGGAATTCTATCTATGCCGGGAGCCTTGTTGCTCTTTACTCTCTTAATAACCGCGCTTAGTTCATAGCAGCTAAATTCACGGTCCAGGATTTCATCGGTAATACACAGTGTGCTATAAAAAGTTATTGTAGACGGGTTAGAAATATTATACAAAGTTTGAAAATGATCTACCCACTTTTCCATTTTTATATTTGGACAAATAATATTTTTTTTGAACTTTAAATTATTTACTAGAGACCAAAATTGTTTAGAGTCTTTAGCTTCCACGAATTTTTTTGTCAAGCTGAGCGAATATTCTATTTTTTTCTTATCACAAACACTCTTATACTCTTTTGATATTGAAAGAAATTTGTCTTTTATTACTTTGGCATTTGTCTTTCTAAATAAATTCAAAAGGACAAACATTTGTTTTCTGATTCTGACACAATCGTGATCAAACCATGGCCGCTTTTTATTTATTATAGAGTCACGCCACCATGAGGCCATAGTGCACCTGCAGATCACACCATATTCCTTGAATCTTATTCAGCAGTCCTATTAACCTTTATATACCCTGTCCCTTCTCCCAGGGATCACTCTCTCTCTTCAAGTCCTCGCAGTAATTACGGTACGTAATCTATGTCAGATCTAGTATAGCCATATTGTTATTATCAAGATTGTCATTATTGTCTTTTAAAGTGTTATTATCGATATTTTGTAACTTTTGAATAAATAAAATATTTTTTTTACAATAACGAGCACGAACACCAAAATTGGCGCCCGAACAGGGACTGCATATTTTTATCGCAGTTTTAAGAACCGAGTTTCCGCAGATCCGAACTTTTTCCGCAAATCCAGAATTAGGACTACCGCCTAGGATTCCTCACCTGTGAAGACTCAAGATTTTGGCTTACCTACCGAGGACTACCAACTTCGAGATCTTCAGATTCTGGACGAGTTCACTCACCCCGAGCATCTCGCAACGCAGGCAAAGTCTCTTATCTGCACTCAACCTTGGCCGGACTTCACTGTCGTCAGGTATCCAGCTCAAGGACAGATCTTCACACCCCGTCGAAGATTATTTTGACAGCGTACTCAATTTTTGTAAGTTAATTTCCTTTACTATTGTAATTTTATGTCTGATGATTATTTAAATTCTTTAATCCTGCGAGTAAATAATTTAGTATTAACTACAAATATGGCAAGCTTTCAAATTAAATCGGCAGACTACGATCATATCCCTAATTTTAATGGAAATCCACACAATCTGTTAAAATTCGTGACAGTTTGTAGACAAGTTTACCAAATCGTGTGTAAACCGGACAACTCGTTTAAGGAACTAAACGAACAAAGATTATTAAGTAAACTTTTAGCAAAACTTACGGATGAAGCTGATTATATAAATACAACGTGCGAATTTAGTCGTGTTGAAGAATTACTAAATTATCTCGAAAGAACCTTCAGAGACAGCCGCTCAATTGAACAATTATCGCATGAATTATTTAATAACAAAATACATCATAAGGAACACCCTCTTGATTTCCTTCAAAGAATTGATAAGATCCGCACTTTAATAATTTCTAAACATCGGATAGAAAACACACCAAATAGAGAAACAATTATTAGCGCATTAGAGAAAAGTATTCTTTATTTTTTTACACTAACATGCCCCTTCACATAAGAACATATCTTATGACTAAAGCAGAAAAGTTAAGAACATTAGATGATTTGAGAAATTTAATTCAGAATGAGAACCATCTACTCTTCGATGACCTCATAAATTCGGGAAATATGAGAAGACCCGGAGAACATGATTACAAAAGAGGCTTCGACCATAAGAAAAAGTTCGATAAAAAACATCACAAACGATTTAATAATTGGCAAAATCCCAATAACCCGTATAACCCACATAATCAAAGACAAGAGCATCAATATCGACAACAAGAACCTCCACAAGACTACCGGCAGAATAATAATAATAATAATTATTACCAACAATGGCCCCGTCAAGAACAACAAAGGTATTTCAACGGTTCAGGTCGATACCGGAATCAAAATTATAATAATAATAAGAAAGATGAAAATCCAACTGTATCCATGAGAACAGTTAGCGCATTCGGGAATAAACCGAAACAGCCTAATTTCCAAATTCAGCAAGAAGACCCGAAAGACCAAGAAATCAGAGAATTAAGAGAGAAATTAGAAAAATTAGATCCAAATAATTCTTTTTTAGAGAAAGGCCCGCCAGACAATCAAAACACACAAAAGAAGAGAATAAAAGCCAACTGCCTTATGTTAAAGACCACGCGAATCGTAAATGGCTTATTGATACCGGATCTTGGAAGAATTATATAAGACCAGACATTGTACCACCAGATGTTGAAAGAGAAAAAGAAAATTTTACAATAAAAACAGCAACCGGAGAAGAACTTGGCACGGAATCTATTTCAGTTTATTGCAGAAATAATTTTCTTAAAAACCCCGAAAAAATAAAATTTTATCTATTTAATTTCAGTCCCAATTACGAAATACTACTAGGAAATGAGACAATGAGGGAAATGAAATTTAATATCGATTTCGAAACCAACAAAATAAAAACTCGCTATACAGAGTTTGATTTTATTATGGAAGACGAAGTTTTAAAATTAGTTTTGAAAGAAGGCGAAAATCAGATAAAAGTAGAACAAAATAAAAATCTATATTTTATTGACTATGAAGATGATAAGATTAAAATTAAACCTGGCATCTATGATCAAAATATAATAATCGACAGTAAAGTTAACGAAACCATATATTTACCTTTATACTATTTGCAAAAAGAAGAAGTAGAATTAACAGATTCTAATAAAAAAGGAAACCATGAAATAATAAAACAAATCCCCCAACTAATCAGAACCGACCATATACCTCCTCAAGAAAGATCAAATTTAATTAAATTATTATCGAAATATCCATCAGTATTTAAGACTGAAAATGATCCCCTTTCAGCCACTGATTTATTGGAGCATAAGATTAAAACAAAAACCGAAGACCCGATATATTCGAAAAATTACAGATATCCCCACCAATTCAAAGAAAATATTAAGGAAGAAATTAAAAAGATGTTAGAATCCAAAATAATAAGACCCAGCAATTCCCCTTACAATTCTCCCGTTTGGATTGTCCCGAAAAAGCCAGACGCATCAGGAAAAAGAAAAATACGAATGGTGATTGATTACAGGAAATTAAATCGAGAAACAACCCCGGATAAATTCCCCATTCCTAATATTGAAGACCTTTTAGGCAAATTAGGAAAAGCGACGATATTTACAGCAATGGACCTTTGCTCAGGCTTCCATCAAATAAAAGTCGAAGAAAGTTCTATCCCAAAAACAGCATTTTCTACAGATCAAGGCCACTTTGAATTCCTTCGCATGCCATTTGGACTCAGTAATGCCCCAGCAACGTTTCAAAGAGCCATGAATATCATTTTTTCAGATTCTATTAACGTTTTAGTCTATATGGACGATATTATAATTTTTTCTGAAAATTACAAAGATCATTGGAAACATTTAGAAGAAACTCTTAAAAAGTTAGAAAAACATAACTTAAAGATTCAGCTCGATAAGACAGAATTTTGCAAGAAAGAATTGTTATTCCTCGGACATATTATCAGCGAACGCGGCATAGAACCTAATCCAGAAAAGATAAAAGCAGTAAAAGATTTTAAACTCCCTAAAAATGAAAAAGAAATTAAAAGCTTTTTAGGATTAACTGGTTTCTATAGGAAAATGATACCAAATTACGCAAAGATAGCTTCCCCATTAACGAGATGTCTTCGAAAAGATCAAAAAGAAATCAAACCAGAGTTATATGAAAACGCTTTTGAGAAATTGAAACAACTTGTATGTAGTAGCCCCATTTTGCAAATTCCAGATTTCAATCAGGACTTTTTCTTAACAACTGACGCAAGTAATTTCGCCATTGGTGCAGTATTAGCACAGAAGAAAGATGGAAAAGAACTCCCTGTATGTTTTGCATCCAGAACACTTAATAAAGCAGAACAAAATTACTCAACAACGGAAAAGGAATGTTTAGCCATTATTTGGGCTTGCAATCATTTTCGACCCTACTTATACGGTAGAAAATTTTTCATATATTCAGATCACAAACCTTTAGAATATTTAAGAACGTGTAAAACACAGAACGCCAGATTAATTAGATGGAAATTATTGTTAGAAGATTTCGAATATGACATAAAATACATTGAAGGAAAGGCTAATAAAGTCGCCGATCATTTATCCCGTTACCCTATTGAAGAAAGGAAATTAAAAGAACCAGAATTTGATATTTTTCATACAGAAAATTCTCCTAATAACTATTCACAAGAAATCGTAGATTTATTACAAGAAATGGGAATAGAAGAAACCCAAGAAGAAGCTAACAATGAAAACTTAGAAGGAATTAATAATGATGAAAACATAGAAGAAAATAATAATGGTGAACACCAAGAAATAATTCAAGATGATATATCTTCTTTAGCAACGCAGCACTCCACAGAATCCTCCGATAACAGAATCTTAATAGTTGATGATAAATCTAGACCAGTAAATGTTGAGAAAAATCAAATAATAATAAAAAAGGGACACGCGAAAATTCAACGCGAAACAATATTCAATAATAAGCAAAGAACAACAATTGAATTTACTTGGCCTTATCATGAAAAAGATTTTGAAATAGAAGAAAAACTTTTAGAAATCTTAAGACCAAATATAACTTACGGCATATACTGCTCACCCATATCAGATTCTATAGAAAGTGAAAATAATTGGTATAATGCATTATTTAATAAAGTTGCATCACTCATTAGAGAAAAATTTCCCACAAATAGAATTAAAAGATATTATAAACTATTGCCAGATGTAAAGAACACGGAAGACCAGAAATTACTTATCCTTGATTATCATATCGCCAAGACATGCCACAGAGGTATAAATGAAACATATTTAGTTTTGAAAACCAAATTTTATTGGCCCAATATGAAAGATCATATCACAGAAATTATAAACAAATGTGACACATGTGGAAAAGGCAAATACGATAGAAGACCTATAAAACAAAAATTTAAAATTACTCCCACACCTGAGAAACCCTTTACAGATTTAATGATTGATACCTTACACATGAGTAATTATTACATTTATTTAATAGTAGATACTTTTTCCAAAAGAATATTTTCTTATTACGCAACGAGTTATAATGCCATAGAAAGCATGAAAGTATTGAAAAAATATTTAGCATATTTTCCAAAACCCCAAAAAATATCATGTGACAACGGAAGAGAATTCGACAATAACTTGTTTAAAGATTTTCTAAACTACTTAAATATTGAATTACATTATACTACCCCCAATCACCCTAACTCTCTTGGATTACTTAATCGAGCAAGCTCTTCGTTATTAGAAATTTTAAGACTTATAAACATAGAAAACAAAGATGATAAAGAGGAAGATAAGTTAGAGCAAGCAACGACAGCATATAATAATTCCCTTAATCAAGATCTTAAAATGACCCCTAACGAAATAACTTTCGGTATCACTAATGAAACTTATAATGAATCCCCGGAAATAAAAGAATATCTTGTTCATGAGTACCATCGGAAAATGAAGCAGCTTTTCGAAATAACTAAGAAAGGTATAGAACAAAATAAAGAGAGAAAAATAGGCAAGTTAAATGAAAATAGAGAAGACATAGAAATCCCGGAAGATGTGTATATAAAGAGACAACAGAAAAAGAAAATAGATCCTAAATACGAAAAAGGAAAGTATGTTGATAAAAGATTTCAAAATAGAAATAAAGGTAGAAAGAAAAAACTCCACCCTGATCAAGTCAAACGACCGAAAAAGGTCACTAAGAAAAAGAAATCAAATAATAATAATAATAAACCTAGTACAAGTCAAAAAAACCCAGAAATAACTGATGAAGATATTGAGAATGTCATAAAAGAAATAGAAACGTCTAATGTTACAGGAGTCAGCCAAGATGACTTTGAGTTCGACGACGAATTGTTTCAAGTATCTTCTGATCGCAGCGCTTACGGTTCAGATACAGACCCTGCTAATACAAGATTTATCTGACGGACCAGGAGCATCCATCGTACAAATTAATCCATCTTTTATAATTGAAGATTGGTACACATTTTTACATTATAAGAATCTTACAAATTTAACAAGAGAAATTCAAACCCTTAAGATTAGCATTGACGTATTAACAATTAGTAATGAATATAAAACTTTGCATAATATTATTGAACAAAAATATAACAAGATATTAGAAAAAATTAATCATATTGTAAATATAAATCGGAATAACCGATCAAAAAGAGGTTTAATTAACGGACTAGGCAATGCTATTAGTTGGCTCACCGGCAATATGGACGCCGATGACAAAGAAAAGTATGATAATATTTTAAATAAAATCGAGAGAAATATGTATCACATAGAGCATAATGAAAATGTTAGATTAGGATTAAATAAAGAATTAACATCTAAACTTAATAAAGAAATAATTGTTTTAAATAAATATAAGGATAGTATAGAAAAAATAAATAATTTTACAGATTTAGCTCTTACTAAGTTAATGTATCATGATTTATTAGCCGATTAGATTTAGTAGAAAATCAATTAAATGATATAGAATTTTCCTTAGAACAATGTAAATTAGGAATTACCCATCCAAGCATATTAACGACTAGAGAACTAGAACAATTAAGCATACCGTTCGGAGAACCAATCACAGAAAATGTAGAATTAAACTGGTTACTTAGCTCCACATTTTGTTCCCTATCAGATACAGGATTAATTTATTATTTTATTAAAATCCCTTTGAAATCATTGCCAAAAACAACTTATTATGCTATGTCATATCCAGTTACAAGGAATAATAAAGTCATTACTCTAAAGATTAAAGAACAACTAATCATTAGATTTAAAAATTCGTTTTACAATGGAAATTGTATTAAATTCAATAATCATCATTACTGTAAAGACATGATAGAGATTAAGGACAAATGTATTTTAGAATTATGTAAGAATATAGAATTAAATGATTGTAAAGCTGTAGAAATAAGAACAAACCCTATAATCAAACTTATACCCACATTACACCAATATTTAACCTTTAATATTAGCAATGTAACAACTAGTGTAACAAACACACAAATGTATCATCTACCATCTACTAGCCTCCTTAATCTTAATGAAAAAGAGAAATTTGTAAATATAAATGTACCACTTTCTTATGTTGACAATGTAAATATTCCTTTTATTTCCTATCATTCTGTTAATAATAAAACTATTGTATCAACAAATTTTACTTTTGAGGAATTACAACAAATAGACTTAAGTAATATAGAAATAGAAGAATTAGAACCTTATGATATAACTGTATCCCAATTTATTTCTTATATATTTTATGTAATATGTTTATATCTTTTATGCTATAATCTTTATCGTCAGTATTGTAAACTGGAATTACTGTGTTCTAATCCTTCAAATGATAATCCAAGTACCCATCCTCAACCACCTGAATGTTTTGATGGCAGAGCCAGAGCTTGGTTTCAATATTTACAGAATAGACAAACCGTCCCAAATCCTTAAATTTAGAGTTCAGTGGGCTTCACTCTCATAAGGACGGAGGAGTCACGCCACCATGAGGCCATAGTGCACCTGCAGATCACACCATATTCCTTGAATCTTATTCAGCAGTCCTATTAACCTTTATATACCCTGTCCCTTCTCCCAGGGATCACTCTCTCTCTTCAAGTCCTCGCAGTAATTACGGTACGTAATCTATGTCAGATCTAGTATAGCCATATTGTTATTATCAAGATTATCATTATTGTCTTTTAAAGTGTTATTATCGATATTTTGTAACTTTTGAATAAATAAAATATTTTTTTTACAATAACGAGCACGAACACCAAAATTTAGCATTATTACTGTTATTATTAAAGTTACATACTGTTTTTGCACTGTTAACTATTGATTCAATTAAATATTTAACTTCGGTATTAATCTTTTGTTCTAAAATTTTATTTGTGTAGCCCTCTAATATCATTTTATACTCTATTTTTCTAGATTCTTTCCACATAATTTTGGGTAGCAATGGCAGAATATTTTCTTGATTAATAATTGGCCCCAAATTTAGCGTTAAATTTATAGGAGAGTGTGGCGAAAAAGGCAGTACTACCACTTTGAAATCCAAAACCTTTTCTAATAATTGTAGATTTACTGCACATAAATCAATTACAGAACAACCCCTGCTACTGATATACGTAAACTCTCCCTGGTCTCCTTTAGTTAGCCCATTCAACAAAATAAAGCCATTACTTTCACAGAAATCTAAAACTTTAATTCCCTCACTATTAATTTTTTTATCTTTAGATGTCCTTTTTTCATTTAAATGATTAAAACTTCTACTATTTTTTGCACTGATCTGCCTTTCGCCTGTTCTCGCATTCCAGTCCCCCATTATTACAAATTTTGAGCAGTCTACATTTGTAAAAAAATTCTCCAACTCCTCAAACTGCTCAGCCCAGTGGTTACAATTTAGATAAAGCGGAAGTAAATAAACCTGTTGACTATTCGCCTTTATACTAATAACGTCTCTGTTATTAATAACAACAAAATCGAGATAGCCCTCAACTATAAGATCCTGTTTACATGCCATCACTTCCCCTCCACTGCCCCTACCAAATTTAGAATATTTTATTGCCGGTTTCCAGATCAATTTATAATCGTGAATAGTGAACTCACGTGAACAGTATTGTGAGTGGTACTGCTTTTGAGAAATGTAGGTGGGCGAGTTAGCTCTGGGTATCGTTCAAGTAAATTTCTAAATTGGTCAGGAACCTTGGTATTGAGTGTGTGAACATCTAAGGTTCCTGTTACGTCGAAGCGTGACAGTGCTGCGGAAGAATGATTTGTTTTGCCGTCCATCAGGCGCTTGTTCCTTAAATCAACAATTAAGTTATAATATTTAAGGAAGTCTGCTCCTATAATAGGATGTGTGACTGTGGTCAAAATAAATGGCCATTGATAGTTTCTGCGTAGGCCCAGGGATAACGAAACTAACTTTTCACCGTAGGTCGGTATAAGTGTTCCATCGGCGGTAAACAGATTATATTTTGATGGACCTGTCTTTTTTTCAGCAGGTTTGGCGGGTAAAACAGAGACGTCAGCACCAGTATCAATGAGGAATTTTATTTTTGACTTTGGATCAACAAAAAATAGGCGGTTTGGTGTGCCCCGAGCACATTCCGCCACTTGTGATCGGGGAGCTAGTTTGTTGAACTTGATTGAAGGTACTTGCAAGGCTGTTCACATTTCCTAGCCTTATCAGCGTATGTCCTGTGATAGTAACAAAAATCGGGGTTTTTCGGGACGTTGCGGGTTCTAGTTCGAGATCTTGTTTCTAAAACGGGTGTTTCCAACTTATCTATTCGTTTCGAGAGATCTTTGATTAGAGATTCAAGGTTCGAAACGGCACTAACTCCATACCTTTCGTTGGGTTGGTTAGGATTGACTTCTGTTATCCTATCTGCTATTAACCCTAAGTTAGTCAATGGCTCATTGCTAACAGCTAATACAGTCTGGCAAGAAACAGGTAGGCGTTGTAACCATAACGTTTTCAAAACCTCATCTGTTATTTTATTACCTGCCAGGTTTTTCATTGTTCTTAGTAATTGAGAAGGTTTGGAATCGCCTAACTCCATTTCATAAAAAAGTCTACGTAGTTTGAGTCCCTCGCTTTCTGAATAAATTGTTATAAGGTTATTTTTGATAGCATTGAACTTATCAGTCTCTGGTGGAGAACTGATAATGTCACTAACCTGTTCCATGATATCATTTTTCGAGGTTAGCAATAACATAGTTGTACTTAGTTTGGTCCTGCGTTATGTTTGCTATTTGGAAATTGGCTTCTATCTGCTTGAACCATAAGTCAGGCCTGTTACGCCAGAAAGGAGGCACTTTAACTGATAAACGGTTAACCTCTTGCATCTTAATGGTGTTACGAAAAAAAAAGTTGTCACTTACTTGAATTCGTTGATGTAAATGAATTTGATATTCGGGGTCACCAATATGTGGCGGTATCACCACATAAATAACATTGATAATGAATTATATCTTTATTACAACACACATTTAACATTGTTTTAAACACACAGGTATTTTTTGTAACACAAAAACATGTGAAGGGTACGTCTCCATGGAAACCCCATGTGTTGACGCCACATATGTATTATAGTTATGTATTATAATGATAGTTATGTAATATAGTTTGAAAAGTACAGATTTATTGGAACATACCTGTCAATTTTACGACGTGCCCAACTTCTTCCCACGCCTTCTCTGTTTCGTGCTTTTTCGAATAGCCAGGTAGGTTAAAATTGAACAAAATAGGGCGTTTTCCTACCTCCGCCACCAGCAAAAGGTTAGTTTCTTGGTCACTCATATCGAGAAAGTTTCAAACTGAAATCACCAGGCGACCCGACATGTAAGCCTCCAGGAGACTGGTTACAAACTGGTTTCTGTGGGTCACAGACGGGTCTTCAACTAGTAGCGCCGTGTGTATCGTCCCCTTTGATTACCCTGGGTCTGACTCAAAGCAAACTAGTTGGTAACTCGCGTCTATAATCAGTTTCTGTCTGCATATCTAGGTTAATACGAAAGATCTGAGGTGCAGTAAAATTGTCCGCATTAATAGTTGATCATACATATATATATATATATATATATATATATATATATATATATATATATATATATATATATATGTAAATTATAATCATAATTTAGTTTTAGATAGTGTTGCCATTTATCATAGTGACAAAGTGTGATCACATGTGTTTTTAAAGATTGGGTAGGTTACATATGATCTCTGACTGTTAGCTTCTAGATAGAGTAGAAAGGGACTTTTTATTCAATTCTACTATTTTAGGTAAGTTGTTTATATGTTCATTCTGTTTGTATGTATCTACTTTTGTTTATTGTTATTAATAATAAACTACTATTTTAGAATCGTCTAAAGTCTACTTTCTTTAAGAATTACAAATTGAATAAAAGTCTACTCAACTATGGCTTCAAGTAAGAAACTTCATGTCCATATTGTCAAGAGAGGAGAAGCAAAGTATGAGTTAACTGCTCTGTCTGTGGACAAGGTTGTATGGTACAGTTTACCAGAGCAGTTAAAGGATTTGGACTTGCACAAAGAACTATTAGCAAGTAAAACAATTGTGAGTATGAAAAATTCTATCACTAAATTAGGAGGTTATAGAAAAGTTGCTATTGCTTTTAAACCGGAATTGAAAAATAAATATTTAGATGAAGATGATAACTTCAGAATTAGTGATCACTATTTAGAAGAATATAATGTAGATGAAGCTAGTGCTATGGATATTGCATTAGGAGAAACAAAAACAGCCAACGAGGTTTTTTTGATCAAACGTATTAAGGAATTAGAGGACTGTATTTCAACTACTTATGCAGTAACTTTAAGTGAAATAAAACACAAATTTCTTTTAAGCAAGTTTAATGGAAAGCAAGAAGCTTTAAATTGGATAACCTCTTTTGAGAAGGAATGTGTCAGATTTAATATATTTGATGGTTCCACCAAGGTAGAAGCTTTAAAGTTGTTTATGGATGGTAATGCAAAAGAATGGTACGGTTCAAGTTTAATTAAATTACCAATAGCTGATTGGGAAGTTTGGAAAAATTCATTTTTTTTAGTTTATGGCAGAAAGGGTTGGACGGCGATTCGCACAGCATTCAATTACAAGTATATGTTCGGTTCGCTGATCGATTATGTTCTCAAGAAAGAACGTTTGCTTTTGGAAGCTGACAAAGATATGCCCGAAATGTATAGAGTATATATGAAATAGTATATAATTTACCCCTAGATGTTCAGGATAGGCTTAATAGGGATGATATAGAGACAGTAAATGATATTTTGAGAGAAATTAAAAATTTTAATGATTCTTACGTGATGAAGAAAATATTGGAAAAAAAACAAAATGTAGAGACGAAGAAGACTGACATGGTGAAAAGAAAAACGGAAAAAGTAAATGCTATGGAGAGAAGACCATGCACCATATGCGAGGAACTTGGTTTTAAAAATCGTTTTCATCCAACGTCAGTATGCAGAAATAAACCGTATCAAAATAAAAATGTAGTTAATATGACGGAACTGGATGACGGCTTCAAAACTGATCTTTCGGGAATTGAAATTCAAAATGAAGAGAGTTCAAAAAACTAAATTGCCCGGAAAAGCTCACACCATGTACATTAATCAAGATTAACGTAGAAGTGGACAGAAATAAAGTAGTGACAGCTGTTTATGATAACGGTTCTACTTGTTCATTGGTTAATGAAAAGCTTGTTCGTTTATTGAAATCGAAATTGCTCTGTAATAGAAGTATTTTGAAAACTATCAGTGGTGTGAATTTTTGCAAAAGCCGGGCTAGCCTTCGTTT
The DNA here is from genome assembly GCA_023052935.1 of Piezodorus guildinii. NCBI lineage: Eukaryota > Metazoa > Arthropoda > Insecta > Hemiptera > Pentatomidae > Piezodorus > Piezodorus guildinii. Next base: position 114,556,481 of record CM041297.1, read on the forward strand.
AAAAATAGGGGAAATAGAAGATACACTTAACCTATATGTTGTTAAAAATAGTAACTTCAATTACGATTTATTACTTGGTTTAGATGCTATAAAGAAGTTTAAACTTATACAAGATGAAAATCTAAGAATTAAACAGAAAACAAAGGACAGCATAATCGAAGTGAAAAGCGCGAGAATTGACAAGGATTCTTCGAAAGTTGTAACCAGAGAAGATAAATCAATATTGAATGATGAATCATTCGGAAATGATAAGAATTCCTTAGAAGTAAATTTAGAATATTTGGATGAAAATAAAAAGCATGACATTATGAAGATGTTAAATGAATACGAAAGGTGTTTTGCCAATAATAAGTTTGACGTGGGTATAGTTGGAGATAGCGAAGCTCACATTAAATTGAAAGAGGACAGATATATTTCACGGAAACCATATAGATGTTCTTACCCTGATCAAGAGGAAATAGACTCACAAATTTCCAAATTATTAGAAAATGATTTGATTGAAGAATCGAGTTCACCTTTTGCATCACCTGTAACATTAGCATTCAAGAAAGAAGATGGGAAAAGAACGCGGCTATGTGTTGATTTTCGCGAACTAAACAAGTTAGTAGTGCCTGAGCCCCAACCATTTCCCAGAATCGATGATCTAGTAGTGAATGTCGGTGACTGCAGCTGGTTTACTGCTTTAGATATCAACTCGGCTTTTTGGTCTATACCTCTTCGAATGAAAGATCGGAAAAAGACAGCATTTATAACGCAAAAAGGCCATTGGCAATGGAAAGTCCTACCGTTTAGTTTTAAAAATTCACCAGCTATCTTTCAACGAATTTTGGCAGGTATTTTACGTAAACACAGTTTAAGTAGTTTTTGTGTAAATTACATTGATGACATTTTGATTTTTTCACAATCTTATGAAGAACATCTGAAACATTTGGGCTTAGTCTTTGAAGCAGTTAAGAAAGAAGGGCTTAAATTAAAGCTAGTGAAATGTGGTTTCGCTATGCGTTCAGTGAAATACTTAGGCCACGTAATAGAATATGGCAAGGTTCGTCCGATCAATGATAATTTGATTGCAATAAAATAATTTCAACGTCCTACGACAAGAAAAATGGTTCGTCAACTTCTGGGGAAAATTAATTTTTATCGAAAATTCATCGATCATTGTACAGAGAGATTAGCCCCATTACATAATCTGTTGAAGAAAGACGAAAAATTTATATGGTCTGATAAATGTGAATCGTGTTTTCAAGAATTAAAGTTATATCTATGTACAGCACCAGTCTTAGCAATCTATGACCATGAAAAAGATATAGTTATCGAAGTTGATGCAAGCCGTACGGGTCTGGGTGCAGTTCTGAAGCAGCCACAAGCAGATGGTATCCTACATCCGGTTGGTTATTTTTCTAAGAAATTGACCCCTGGTCAAATGAAGAAAGAGATAATGTATTTGGAATGCCTAGCAATAAAAGAAGCAATTGTTTATTGGCAACATTATCTCATTGGTAAGGCTTTTACTGTGACATCGGATCATAAACCGCTTATAAATTTAAAATGTAAATCCCGAACAGATGAGGCGTTAGGTGATTTGATGTTGTATCTGTCTCAGTACAACTTCAAAGTCATTTATAAAGAAGGCAAGGACAATATAGAAGCGGATGCGTTATCCAGAAACCCAGTTCTAGAAAGCTTTGAAGATGAAAATGACTGTTTGAAGGTGATTAACATGATTCAAATCGATGACATCATAAATGATCAAGAAACAATTAAAGATGAAATTGCAGCTTCGAAGAAGGTTTTTAAAGATGACAAAATTAGCTTTAAGATGCTAAACAATAGGAAACGAATATATGTGTCAATGGGATTAGGACTCAACTTGATTGACAAAATTCACAAATTTTACGGGCATATTGGCACCAGCCAAATAGCTGAAAAATTGAGACCCTTCTATTATTTTAAAGACATGGATAAACTTATAAATCAGTTTTGTAGAGCTTGTGAGATCTGTGCTAAAAATAAATCTAGATCGGGAAGACCAATCGGACTCCTTTCTCAGTTAGGTCCAGCAGAATATCCCTATCATATCATGTCCATCGACACAATAGGTGGTTTTGCTAGAAATAACTCAACAAAGAAATACCTTCACTTACTGGTAGATCATTTTTCTAGGTATGCCTGGATCCGTACTTCCAGTGGGCAAAGTGTTACTGATTTCATCAAACTGATCAACCCAGTGGCAGAAGGAAACAAAATAAAAATGTTGCTAGTTGATCAATATGGGGCGTTCAATGCAAGGAAGTTCAGAACATACCTACAAAACAAGAGAATTGATCTGCTCTATACAGCAGTAGACAACCCACAATCCAATGGACTGAATGAACGGTTAAATCAAACATTGGTAAACAGAATCCGTTGTCGAATAAATGAGACTGATGATGAGGTGTCTTGGACCACTGTGGCTGAGTCTTGTGTCAAGGAGTACAACAACACACCTCACGGAACGACTAAATTTTCACCCGCTTATCTGTTATATGGAATGACATCCGAAATAGTTCCTGAAGAATTGAAACGTGAAACTGATTTGAGTGCAGATCGTCAGAAAGCATTTGAAAATTCAAGAATAAGTTTTGAAAGAAATAAGAAGCGGGTAGATCAAACGAGGAAGGAACATGAATTTCAGGAAGGAGATTTGGTGTACGTTTCGAATGGCAATAGATTGAATAGAGATAAGTTGGATGAAGTTAGGAAAGGACCTTTTATCATAAAACGTAGAGTTTCGTCATCTATATATGAAGTTGACTGCAATACGAGACATAGGGCAGCCAATTTCTTCCATAGCTCTAAGCTGGTACCATACTCTTTTCCTGCGGAAAAAGAGTCTTCGGCCAACGGAGGTGTAAATTATAATCATAATTTAGTTTTAGATAGTGTTGCCATTTATCATAGTGACAAAGTGTGATCACATGTGTTTTTAAAGATTGGGTAGGTTACATATGATCTCTGACTGTTAGCTTCTAGATAGAGTAGAAAGGGACTTTTTATTCAATTCTACTATTTTAGGTAAGTTGTTTATATGTTCATTCTGTTTGTATGTATCTACTTTTGTTTATTGTTATTAATAATAAACTACTATTTTAGAATCGTCTAAAGTCTACTTTCTTTAAGAATTACATACATATATATATATATATATATATATATATATATATATATATATATATATATATATATATACACTCAGATGTGGGTATGTGTGTGTAATATGACTAACCATAGAAATCATCATCAAGAAAATTATTAACTATTGGACAAAACTGAAACTAATTTCTGAAGATAGGTTGCCTTAATAGTGTTTTAATAGGCTGATTATTGACCCTTATTCAATAAAAGCGGATGTAAAAGGCAACTGGATATCCCATGTTAAGTAACTGGTTGCACACAGGATTTTTTGTTGCTTTTCTCCGACAGAAATAAAATTAGAATAAAAGTATGACGTATCAGAAAAATGATAAATCACACAGTATCGATGGACATTAGCCGAGAATTATCTGAGACGTTGGTGCTTGTGACCAACGAAACATAGAGACAATTCTTAGTATTGATAAAATAAACAAAATATATTATTATATATCTCAGTGTATATATAAATATTTGTAAATTAGAAAATAAATAGTTCATTTTTATTGTCATATTGTTTGTTTACTTATTGTCATTGTCACTATTATTATTTCTATCACTATCACTTTTTATTATTTAATTGGTTTTGTATTTCTTTAATTATAATATTAATATTCCAATATATGTACCAGAATCTTAAAGTATTGTATGAAGCTTATTTATTATTTGTTGTATATTTGTACAAGAACATTTCTTTAGCGAATAAAGGCACTATCTTCTATCTATCCTTAGTTACATCTAGCTTACCTATATATAGAACTATAATAGTAAATGAAAGTATTGAGATTGTAAACATTTTCGAATTCATGTTTTCATATGAAATAACGTTTTAGGGTCCAAATGACAAAGTCCAAAAAGGTCTGTGTGTGTGTGTGTTTAGAGGTGCTTGGTAATCTAGCTCGATTAATTGTAGAAAACTGAAATTAACGATTTTGATTAAACACGCTCCACCGATATCAAATATAATAAATAATATCATCAATGTTTAATTCTTATTGACACTCTGGCAGTGCTTAAATACCAAATTTTTGAATTTCATTTTCCTAAAGTACCTTTCATTTTGTATATTCCAAAACTAATAACCATATCATCTTATTAGCATTGATGAAAAATTGAAAAATAGCATTACAGCCTTCTATGCACAAGATCGCAGGCTTCAAGTTGGCCATAGTTTTTATAAATGTTTGGTTATGCTGACTTTAGAAGTAAAGTAAAATGATGGTCCAGACCCGGTACGTGCGATGTCAGGTTCTCGTTAAAAATCCCTGTCCTAACTAAACTTGGATAGGCACCATTTGGGACTCCTACCGTTGCATCGTCTGAAAAACCATAGTAGCATAAAAGTGACATTAAATGAACAAATATACAAATAGAAAGAATTTTATATTCAACTTTTCTAATGCATTTTTTATTTATTTTTGAACATAATAACAGTAATATAGATGTATAATATACAGTTAGAAAGCTAAAGATTTTAATAAAAATATTATCCCTTACTAAAACTTGTAAAATTTAATTAAAGATAAAAAAAGCCGATAAAATTCACTGATTGTTGACAATTCAGATGTCGATCTATAGTTATATAGCTTGTACCTAAACTGTCCATAAAAGGTTATCTTAAAAAAATTAAATTTTACTAAAACATAATCATGTAATGTTATTTTGACAACATGAGATTATAAAAAAAATTACGGAGGGAACACCTGTAGGAGGGTAACCAGCATTACAGCCTTCTATGCCCAAGATCATGGGTTCAAACCCGCAGGTGGTCCTAGGATTTTTTAATGGGAGTAAAAAATCCTTAGTTATGCCATCCTTAGAGTAGCCACAGTAGTATAAATTGATGTAAAATGAACATAGAAACGAACAAACAAAAATTACGGGATTACTTATAGCAGGGTGGCTAGCATAACAGTCTCCTATACTCAAGGTACTGAGTTCAAAATCGCTCGTAGCCCTAGGATTTTTTAATAGTAGTAAAAAATCCTTAGTTATGCCACCCTTCGGAGGGGACGTAAAAAGGTGGTTCCGAGCCTGAGCGTTACTCGTTAAAGATCCCTATACTCATTAAACCTGGATAGGCAAAATTTAGGACTCCTACTGTAGCATGGTCTGAGTAGCCACAGTAAAAAAAAAAAATTACATTTGAGAATGCATTCGTAATTAAACTAACCTAAATTAGGTAATATGTTGAGACTGTAAAAAATCCTAAAATAACATCAGTTTATCATTCACAACATCAATATACTCGTAATTAATCATTCTGACATTTTCCTGTGTTGACAAATGAAAAAACTTAGTTGAAGTGCATATTTCAGATTATGATGTATCAAGGAGATTAATATACAATAATCCATTGAGCTAAGTCAGAGATCTTCAATGCTAACCGGTAATTCTAGACTAAGCCAGCAACATTAGAATAGAATTAAATATTCAAATTCTCTTACAGCAAGTCCGGATACGGCAAGATACGACATTGCTGAAGGCCTTGGATGTTGTACCTGGTTTCATTACTCATCTTGAACGCCATTTCCTTACACTGCATTATCTAGGTAATAGCACTTCTGGACTGTAGCTACGGAAGGAAACTTAATAACTTTTTATGACTAAATAATGTTTACTTTATTCTCATTAATAACCTATGGCCCTCTTCAAATTATCAGTACCTGTACTACCCAGGAAGGGTCTTGAGCTAAGAACTTCTACAGTAGAGATTAGGCTGCGATCACGTTCACCGCGTTTTTTCCCTAATTTTTGAGTAGGGTAGGGCGGGGCAAGTTGAGCAATTTTTCACTTGAACGGATATAAAATCTCAATGAGTTTTTACCCAGCTTCATGGATTCATAATATATCTCTTAGTGAAAGTTTCCATAGTAATTTTTTTGCAAGAAGTCGAATATAAGAGATACATCTATTTAAATTCAAGAATTCAAGTTCATCAAAGTACCTCATAGGTGAGGTGAGTTGAGTAAGGGTATGGGGCAAGTTGAGCACTAAGAATATCTAACAAAACCATGGGTTCAATTCCGACTAGAAATAAAGTAAAATATGTCTTTAACAATCAGCTCTTTATTTATTTTCTTTTAGTGACAAAACGACAAAATGTAAAGTAATTTTCTTTGAATAAACAACCAAAACCAGAATCAATAAAACATTAACGTATCTTAAGATTGACTTCAACATTACATTCAGTCTTGCTATTTAAAATCATACTTAAATGTTTATATAATCACTCCTATAGCTTATATCTTAAAAAATATTAATTAGATCTTTGGAACTTAATAGTCATTGTCACTGTTGCAATTCACAAAAATGAAAGTAAGTTTAGGTAGTGTTAGTGATAGAATAACAAAACTTGAAGTAATTTTCTTTGGGTAATTAACCGAAAATATAATAAACAAAACATTCATAAAACTATAGCTCAACTAACCCCAACCGAGAATTTTAAAACTAAAGCGAGGTTATAAACAAATCATAAGAATTATACCCAGAACAATTCCACATATCAAAAGTACATATGTACATAATCTCTGAAAGATTAACTCTTACCTGATTAAAATCAGATAAAGATTGACTAATACAGACGAAAACTTGTGATGAACGATGTTTTTACTGTTTGGTCCCAAACCAAACAAAACACACGAGCGTTTCACTCTCGCATTCAGCCGCCACTAGCGATCGCGTGGCACCTCCCACAACTCTTTCTTCCCGCCATAAGATGCCTTTGCTTACGGTGAATAGTTAGCTAGATTTTTCAATTGCCCAACTTACCCCTATGCTCAACTAGCCCCTCTCTACCCTACCCACTTTTTAGAGGTTGGGTTCATCCAAGCAGCGTTTTCCACCCTAAAGTCCTCTCTCTCTCTCTCTCTCTCTCTCTCTCTCTCTTTATATATATATATATATATATATATATATATATATATATATATACATGATTTTTTTTTTTTTTCGTTCGTAAATAAAATGTATTACAGTTTGTCACAATGGACAATAATAATATTTCTAAAGGATCCCATTCATACAATAGTATACATGATTTAGTGGTTAATAAGTCACTAGACCCATAGAAATGGGACGCTAATCAAGAATAATATTTTTTTTTAATTAGCTGAAACCGTACGCTACTCATTGGGTTATTAGTTACTGACAATGAGACATCCTGTAATCCCTCCAGACGCACGATAAGATAACACGGTCACACAATTTTATAAATCACATCTCTTATAACTAAATATATTCTGGGAATTGAAAATAATAGTTGTTTCAAAAGAAGAATATATGAGAACATTTAAAGTGGATATTCTACAAGTACAAGTGTTTTAAATTCTATGTATATTCTTTTCTTCACCTAAAACTACTTCTGGGCCCAGTCTGATTTACGTAAATGACGAAACTAAAAATTCTATATTATATCAACCATTGTTCGGTCCATATGTACTTTTTTATCTCCACATCTATAATAACGGGCATATATAGTGATACGACTCTTAGTGATTAAAAAAAAGTTGAATGGAAGTTGTCTTTAGGAAATGACGGCACTAAAATGATAAGTGCATTGTCCTTTTCCATTCCTAGTATTATGTGACAGGTGTAAACCAAAAATATAATAATAACAGTATAACCTTTATAAAAAATATAATATTAAGATTATGACCTCCCTGACTGTACAAAGTCATTTAATGCTTCTACTTTGGTACTCTCTTCGGAAAATTAAAATTTTAAATCATGATAAGTCAAAACATTAACTGCTCACATTTCGACAAACAGTTCCCATGAATTTTAATCTCCAAACAAATTCCTCAGAGCAACCTGTGTTGGTCTGTTCGTTGATTCACCAACCAATGACTGTTCATTGCCTAGGACTAACACTCGACTGAAGGATGATAAAAAGCAAATTCTTAACCAAAGAAAGTATATACTACATACCTACTTAAACCGATATCGTCTTACTCCTCATAGATTTATGATTCAGCATAAGAGACCCATACAAAAACATCAATCATTTTTTTTTTTTTTTTTTTTTAATCATTTTATTGGTATTTACAACTGTATTAACAAAAGTACATCAAGTAAATGCGATGTGTTATATAATACAATGACATGATATACATGTCGAGAAGCTTCCCATTAGAAGCACTCTGAAAATATTCTAAACTAGAAGGTCTCGGGGCCATTTCCTTTTCAGGCACCTCGGAGGATTATCCGGAATTGATGAGGAAGAAATTATTGAAACTAGTGGGTTAGAGTGCAAATGGAGTTTGACATGATAGGATTGATACCTGGTCCGGGCCAAATCAGTAACAAAGGGAACATTAAGGTCTTTATGGATAAGATTATTCGTGACAGAGTAAGGAGCGTTGAGTATTTTACGAAGGATTTTAGATTGTAAGGATTGGATGCGGGAAAAAATTGATGGTTTAGTAGAGCCCCAAAGCTCTACTCCGTAAGCCCAGATTGGTCTTATAATAGTCTTGTAGATGAGCCTTTTGTAGTTCAGAGGAAGGTTTGACCGTTTGTCTAATAAGTGTTGAAGCAGCCTAAAGCGGTTTCTTTTCGTTTTAGTCGTGTATGTGGATTCCAAGTTAAGCGTTTGTCAAGATGAAGTCCTAAGTATCGGATCGGTTCAACAGGAGCTAGTTGAGCGTTATTAAAGGATACTGTAGGGCAGGAAGTCAAAGGTTTACGACGAAGGGTAAAGGTTTTTTGATGGGATTTGTTAGAATTTATTTTTATTCTCCAGTTCTGACACCATATTTGTAGGTCTTTAATGTGGGATTGAAGGATATTTGAGACAACAAATGGATCTTTATGAACTAATAACACGCAGGTGTCATCAGCATACGTAGAAAGGAAAGTGTTAGGATGGGTTGTGATATCAGCTGTATATACTGTGTATAGAATGGGTCCTAGGATACTGCCTTGAGGAACACCAGCAGTCTGTGTGAAAACTGATGAATAGGAACTATTGTGATTTATTTTGAAGGATCTATGAGTGAGGTAGGATTGAAGAATCAGGAAATATGTGGGAGGAAGGAATTTACGGAGTTTGTACAACAGTCCTGGGTGCCTTTTAAAGGCTTGTTCTACATCTAGAAAGGCTCCCGTGCAGTACAACCCGCGCTCCAAAGTACAAGAGACAAAGTCCACCACACGATGACATTGTTGGATAGTGGAGTGGGATGTTCGGAATCCGAACTGATGATCAGGGATGATATGATTAGAATCAAGGATGGGATATATTCGTTTCAGGAGGAGTTTTTCAAGGATTTTACCCATAATAGGTAATAGAGAAATTGGACGGTAAGAGGATGGATGTTCGAGCGGTTTTTGGGGTTTGGGAATCATCTTAACAATAGAGAGTTTCCAGGAGTTGGGAAAATATGTGGTCCGGAGGATAGCATTATATATGTAGGTAAGAAAAAGGATGGATTTTCGAGGAAGCTGTTTCATTATATGGGAAGTAACTAGGTCATGTCCAGGAGCTTTGCGGGAAAGTAATCTGTGAACGATATTGGCTATTTTTGAAGGATGAAATGATTTAGGTGGTAGGGTCATTTGGACAGGAATATCGAGTTCTGTTACATCAATCATTTGAATCAAAAATTTTAAGACTCGTAACTACAAAAGACTTATCAAAAGTACATACAGACTTACAACAACCTACAGTTAATCAACACATACGTACTCTCTATTTGCGTTTTCATAGCAACGTTACGTGCATTGCAGCTATTTGATTCCTGAGAGAAGGCTGAAAACAAAATGAATGAGGAACCACCTCTTCTCAATCAAAGCCTGAGAAGGGATGCTGCGGGAAAGTTTTATTCTCCATGACTACCATGTCTACTGCTGAAGTATTCTTTACCACTTTTGCTGATTCTCTGATAAATTATGAGGTGTACGAATAGAAAAATATGAAGATAAAAAAAAAAGGAGCAAAGAAAAAAATTGTTTTTAAAAATACATTTTGATTGAAATTTACAACTGTACAAAAAATACATCAAGTAAATATGCTGAAATGTTATAACACATGAAATAAACATGAAGAGAAACTGTCCATTGGCAACTCTATTTGGTAGTGAGTCTAAACAAGAAGGTTTCGAGGCCATCTTCTTTTCAGACGTCTCTGAGAATTATCAGGAAGAGGAAGCAAGGATTGAAACTAATGGATTAGAGCGGATTCATTCATGGAAGGTATGATACCTTCTTTGGTACGGGCCAAATCAGCAACATATGGAACATTAAGGTCATTGTGGATGATTTTATTCGTGACAAAGTAAGGAGCGTTAAGGATTTTGGATTGTAAGGATTGGACACAGGAAGAGTTCGATGGTTTCGTAGAGCTTTAAAGCTCAACTCCGTAGGTCCAGATAGGCCTTATGATGGTCATGTAAATGAGTCTTTTGTAGTTAAGTGAAAGGTTAGAGCGTCTGTATAGTAAGTGTTGGAGTAGCCGAAATCGTCGTGCAGTTTCTTGTCTTTTCAGTCTTGTATGCGGATTCCATGTAAGTCGTTTGTCTAGCAGGAGTCCTAAATAGCTGATCTGTTCAACCGGGACAAGCGGAATATCATTAAAGGACACTGTAGGGCAGGATGTCATAGGTTTTTGACGAAGGGTAAAGGTAATTTGTTGGGATTTATTGGAATTGATTTTAATTCTCCAATTCTGACACCACCTCAAGGCCTCTGATGTGAAATTGGAGAGTTTGAGAAAAAATAAAAAATAACATTATTTTTAAACATTTAACGTTTCCTTTCAAAAAGTAAAATCCCGTTAATAGTTCAAATAAACATATTATAAATTTAAGTTAATAATTCTATATATTACTTGGGATCATGATACAAAACAGAAGCGACAGGATGCTGCGCGTATAAAGCACTCTAGACCTTCAATTTAACTAATAAACCATTACCATTATTTAATGGGATATATAAGATAAACATTGAGGCTTTAGAAAATATGTAATATTTCTCGCTTACAACCTGACTGTCCGAGCCTCCAAACATCTTAAATGCTCCTCATAATGTCACCAATGAAATCCATAAAGCCCAAAAGCATTCCCAGTACAAATATAATTTCTCCATTTAATTCCAATCTCTCTTTCCCAGAAAACCAACAAGTTCTCAGTCATCTCGAAGTATTCCCGATAACCTTCGGAGGCGACTGAAAAGAAGATGGGTACGAACCTTTTAATTTAACTTATACATTGAAGTTGCGACCAATGTGTGCTTCTTTCAAAAGCGAGTGTAATCACTATCTATATACGTACGCGATTATCTACAATACTAAAATTAAATTGACGACGAATTTATTTAAAAATCTTATTATAAATTAAAAAAACAATTATTTGGTTTTGAAAAATCGGATTAACTCGATAAGTGATAAGAGGTCTTTCCCTTTCCCCTCACTCGAGTGATATTAATTTCTCTTATCTTATCACCATATATGTTTTTTGCCGTATGATACATCTAGTTATGTAACTATAACTTGCACTCTTTGATTTGATAAGTGCATTAGAACCTGTTAACTTTATTGAGTGTTGGAAGAAATTTTTTTCTTGTATAAAATAAATTCAATTCAATACTCCCCGTAACGTTTAATAATTATGGAAGTGCAATCTGTTTAAATTTATTAGATGATATAAAAAAAACAAAAAAAACATAATATTTATTAAATAAAAAAGTATATGAAAGAAAAGGGCTATAACCTGGGTTAAGGAAGTAAAACAAGATCTTGAACGAGCTGGAATCAGAATTGAAGAAATAACGAGAAAAAAATCATTTGGAGAAAAAGTCATGACGGGTTGTTTCTCAAGTCGAACACAAGAAGGTAAGAACGGGAACCAAGTGGACGGAAGGACTGAACAGATGGAGGCTTCTTGGGAAAAAAACAACAAATAAGAAATTGAAATGTGCTTCATATTAGCCTACCATCGTGATCTCCAAACGGTCTAATCAAATAAATAATAAAAATAAAAGCATGAAAACTGCAGCAAACGGTTTTTCATATATTATTAAACACAACTTCGATAACAAACAGTAGTAAATCTTATATTTTAAGGTCATTAACTTAATTATTTCTCTTCGCCTCTTCATTTTTTAAAAATTAATTTTAATTTACTTTTTTTATTTTTTTTAAAACCTACACTATCTTTTTTTATTTTTTACTATCCCACTAAGGCGAGCCCGTATGTGGGAAAGGAGTTCACCTGTGGCAATTCAATAAAATCACAAAGTCTTTTTGCTTTTATTTAACAATGGACATTGCTGAGACAGGTATGAAATTATATTTCCTAACTCGTTATTGAATATACATTGCAATCTACCTGTAAGGTTAATTTAGCAATTTGCAAATGTGAGCCCCTATTCAATAATGAAAAACCATATAACCTCCAAGTTATTCCAAGGATTTATTTGTAGGAATTTTTTAATCAATCCTTCTAGTAGAATTTTCGCGATTTTCGGCGTTTTGGGTGATACATAATTTTTCAGACACAACACTCCAAATCAAAAGTTTTACAACCTATAATTTAAACAGTTTCCAAAATTATATAAAATCCATCTATTAGCAGGTTTCAGCAACCCCCAGCTATAATTAGATTTTTGTTTTATTTTTCCGTATTCTGGGACTTCAAACGTAAAATGTTAAGTTTTAGATTTTAGCAAATAAATTTGATGTTTGGCCATGTTTTTAAAATAATTTTTTTCATTTTTTTTCTGTAATCTGGGACCCAAAAGGTTAAATATGGACAAGTTTTGTCAATATAAATCGGTCATTTTTTCCAATTTGCGTCGGTTCGAATCTATCCTGAATGTGTTAAATTTATTTTGAGGTAGTCTTGACCTTCCTCTTAAACCTTTCCATCTACACTCCTCCCGAAATACTCTAGAAACAAATCTTTGGAAAATTTACACTTATATAAAAATTAGATCATCCACAATGCTTGTGATACCCTTGGGATACCCAAAATCGGGGGAGAAAAAATCTGACAGCCAAGCGTGATTTAGGCCTAATAATCTATCTAAGTGCGAATCTATCTAAGTATTGGAATCCGAGAACCTTCATGGGTTGTAAAGGTACAGGTTTTTTTTTTTTTAATCCTGGTGATGAGTCTGGTATAAAATTTCTTAAATAATGCATTCCTGGTATTTCAACGAGTCACTGGATATCTATTAAATTTGAAGGAACGACTAAGCATCCTAAAAACTCTACCTGGACCTTTATATAAAAGGAAATGTCGATTTATAACATTTCCAAACTTTTAAAAACATTCCCTATCTTTGCAATATCCATACTTCCGATGAAGTTAAGACTTAATAGGTTTAAAGTAAAAAAATGATTTATCTGAAAACAATAAAAGAATCGTTTATGTTCACATGAATACATTTTGAGGAATTGTTCTGCTGAGCGAATTCACACAACTTTTTCCTTAACAACGCACAGGCGCAATAAACTCCGAAACATGGATTTTTAATTACCCAGTTCTGCCCTCAAGGATGATTTTGCGAAGAATATACTCAATCCAAAAAATTATATCGACGATTTTCGTGTACTCATCGTTTGGAATAAGAAAATGAAATTCAGAGGACGTTTCTCCTCATAATTGATTTAATCATTAATAATTAGGTTTATTGAAATGACTTTACGAGGTGCTATTAGAAAACATTTTCTTATTGATGAGTTCTATCAAACCCTGTATCGATGTGTATAATTGTTTGAAATATTTTAATAAAAAATGAGTGAAGTTAAAAAATGTATCTGATATAAACTTGAGCTATAATATATTTTCAGAAAATTGATTTTGTGGTTTGTTTAAGTTAGTTCTATTTTACACTTTATTATTAAAGCTTTACAATTAGAACGCAATGTGTTGTAGAAGGAAATCACGTTGGACTTAACGTTTGATTATAATGAATCACGAAAAAAAAAATTGTAGGATGAACGAACTTTTAAAAAATGACCAACTCAGTCTTACAGTTTTTAATGAATCGATGTTTTTAATAAAATATCGGCTAGCCAGTCCGGAATAAGTTTGGAAATTATGCATCGCTGGATATGCATGGGTTTAAACTTAAAGTTAGATTTAAATAATATTGCTGTGGAATTCAAGAATTACTTCCTCAAGACATTTTCACGACTTTTTTTTCGCTCTGAATATTTACTCATTGAGCTGTATAATACAGTTGTAAATTATAATAAATAAATTTAAAAAAAGTAATATCACTATTATTTCTGACAAAAGTTTTGATTCACATTAAAACATATGGATTGTACCCACCCGAAGGGCGTAGCCAGCGCAGGTCAGATGAAGGGGAACTGCGACCTCATAAAATTATTTGAGGGAAGAAATGCTATATTTTATTAATAATACATAACAAGACAACATAACAAAAACTGTGGCGCTTGGATTTTTTAATAAGAGTAAACAAATCTTTAGTTATGCTGTCTTTCGAAGGGAACGTAAAAAGGTGCCGAGCCCATCGCACAGGCTATATTATCGCCCAATTAACCACAGTATCATAAAGTGACGTTAAATGAATAAACAAACAAAACAGTGCTGCCCTTGCTGTATTGGGTTACTCCTTCACACAGCGTACTGATCAATCAAACGACATATTGTCATTGTCATATTCAGACATGAGGTTTTTCTTTGTTTATTTAACGTCATTTTATGCTAATGTGGCTAATCGGACGATGCTACAGTGGGAGTCCTAAATTTTGCCTATCCAGATTTAATTAGGATAGGGATCTTCAACGAGTACCTGAGATCGCACAGGCTCGGGACCATTATTTACCTTCAAAGGATGGCATAACTAAGGATTTTTACTCCCATTAAAAAATTCTAGGACCATTTGCGGGTTTGAACCCGTGATCTTTGGTATAGAAGGCTGTTATGCTACAGATGATCCCTCAGACATGAGGTTTTATTGTATATAATTACATACACACCATAAAGGCACCTAAAGATGGCGTATTAGCCGAAACGCAGTGCAATTATAAATAACTGGCGGCTAGCAGTTGTTTCGCCCGTTAAATGTCTTGTAATTTATGTTTAAAAAAGCTCAGTTTGTCCAATTTAGAGTTTATTACTTTGGTATAATGAGCTCATCGTAACAAAAAGTGCACTTCACAAGAAAATATTATGCTTATTTATCATTATATTTAACTATCGGCAATACAGAACATAATATATTTTCAAGATGTTGAGTACTGTACTGAAGAATATAACACAGAGTCACCATAACCTCCCCCATCAAGACATTACAAATAACATATGTTTATAAGTTTATGCGCTAATAACTTTATATATACTTTTCTCAAATCTTCAGCTTCCCAAACTTGTCTGTTCTGTAGGGCGGGGTGACCCACCGGTGGGTCATGCTTAACTGTCTCGTGGGGCGATGTGCATCACAGGTGAGTCACTTGTTTTCATAAAATAAGTTTTTTTTTTTTTTTCAAAATCAAATGTTGTAGGATTTATCAAGCATAAGTATTTATTTATTAAATATTTTATAACCTTCAACATGCTCCCTCAAATTACTCTTGTCGGTTAATTTCATTTGATTACTCTTGTTAAAGAATTTCATTTAGCTGTGCGTGATTTCATTTCATACTTTTATCCCCATAAATAAGAATATAATATATAGGAATTATTTTTAATAATAAATAATAATATAAGAATTAATTTTAATAATAAATAATAATATAAGAATTAATTTTAATAATAAATAATAATATAAGAATTAATTTTAATAATAATATAAGAATTAAGTTTAATAATAAATAAGAATATAAGAATTAATTTTAATAATAAATAATAATATAAGAATTATATTTAATAATACAAGAATTATCTTTAATAATATAAGAAACTTTTTTATATATTTCTATAAATACTCCTTCAAGTCATATGTGTATGTCAAAACTGTTATCTAAACAATATCACATTAAAGACGTTGGAACTTGCAACAGTGTGGCCCCGCCCCAAGAAGCTTAAGTCCTAAGCCAGTCCTACCTCACGGGAAAAAACGTAGATATTCGCCTCGGCGTGAACGTAGAATTTTCTGTACAATTATTTTTTTTCATCAATAATTTCATGTTATAGTTGGTCATACAGGGCCATGTTAATTGTTCATTTTCATTAAAAGATTAGACAACGTATTAGTATAACAGGTATGCTTAGAGTCTGTTTTTACTTCGAAACATATACTTATTTTTCAATTATATATATTTCCGAAAAAAATAACTTATATAAGTAACATATTCTCTCTCCCTCTCCCCTAAAAATTTTCAATCAATTCGGTCTCCTGACGAAGATCTTGCGTACGACTTTGATCATTCCCCTCTCTGTTAACATCTCTAAAAAAACTACACTGAATTACAAATCAATTTAAGAAATAATTTTTAATTAAACTAATCCCAACTCTTATAGTATATGGATATAATTTTTAATAAGAAATTAATTTTGTTTATTGTATGAGGTTTTAGGATGTATATTCGCTTTTACAAGTTAATGGAATGGTCATTTTCAAGTATTTAATGTTCTAATTGTTACTAATATTGCCTGGTTCTAATGATGATAAAAACTCGTTAATTGCTGTATTTTAAATAATTAACGAAAGACTAATCCGTCCTGAGTGTTCTACCATCTCCCCTCTTTATCCCAATGTATACGGACGACTTGCACCTGTAATTAGAGACCAAC
This sequence comes from Piezodorus guildinii, assembly GCA_023052935.1. Taxonomy (NCBI): domain Eukaryota; kingdom Metazoa; phylum Arthropoda; class Insecta; order Hemiptera; family Pentatomidae; genus Piezodorus; species Piezodorus guildinii. Next base: position 114,573,358 of record CM041297.1, read on the forward strand.
TGACCAACAGATAACAGATGGTAACTCCCCATGACGTCAGAAATCGCAGTATTGATTTTATGTCCTCCAGACGGGTGTGGTGTCTGCTTGAGCAGAAACGTATTTTATGCGATAGGATATGCGCAAGGCTTATAGTATCTTGGAATCTTGCGCAAGACATGCAGAAGTGGAGAGGAGGTGCGACATAACGTAAGGTCCGGTAAGGACAGGAAGTTTGGAGGGTGACGACATATTTCAACATACTTTGTGATACTACATAGATTCAAAATATTTGTAATGAAGGGACATTATATTCCTTTAGGCGGGATGGAATACTTAAAATGCATCAGGTAAAGAGAAGAAACATGAAGGAAGTTATTCAATCAGCCTGTAATAAGTGCTAATAAATTTGTATTATAGTTAAGGATAGAGATAGTTTCTCCTAATATGGAAACTACGAAATGTCTTGCAACCTTGAAGGAATATGATGCCAACAGACAGAGAGATAATGAGAAAATATCTGGCAATGAAAAAGGACAAGAATATAGGTACCATATGTTAGCGACTTCGAAATCAATGATCGTCTTTTCTTCTCTTATGGTAATCCAGATGAAATATCAGACCAAATACTTCAGAAATTAATTTGAGAAATACACATATACTATTCTCCAGCACTTGATCAATATATTTAAACAACGGCCTGATAATCCATATTCAGATACTCTACACCTGGGTGGTTGCGAGTATGATCAGCACCTTGCATGGATAACGATCGTGGGGTATAATACAATAATCTTCAATTTGAATTATATAAACGCTCTGACCTTCTTAAATAGGAAAAACTCATTCAAATGACAGCAATAAAGCTTATTTAGATTATACCCAATCCTTTTGTTTGTTTATTTATTTAACGTCACTTTATGCTACTATTTCTAATCGGACGATGCTACAGTGGGAGTCCTAAATTTTGCCTATCCAGGTTTTATTAGGATAGGGATCTTTAACGAGTACCTGACATCGCACAGGCTCGGGAACACCTTTTAACTTCCCATCCGAAGGACGGCGTAACTAAGGATTTTTTACTCCCATTAAACTTTGACTCCCACTGTAGCATCGTCCGATTAGCCATAGTAGCATAAAGTGACGTTAAATAAATAAACAAACAAAAGGATTGGGTATAGTCTAAATAGGCTTTATTACTGTCATTTGAATGTGTTTTTCCTATTTAAGAAGGTCAGAGCGTTTGTATAATTAAAATTGATGATTATTGAATTATACCCCAGGATCGTTATCCATGCAAGGTGCTGATCATTGCTCGCAACCACCCAGGTGTAGAGCATCTGAATATGGCATCTGAATAATACCCAATCCTTATAACTCATAATCCTAATTCCTCGATGCTCCTTATTTCGGCACGAAAAAATCATACATAATGACCTATTTACTTTCCCTTATTATATATTATTTTCATGAATTTGTAGGTAATTGCGATCATTAAAATTTCCGAATTTTACTTTTCAATATATATACGATTTACGGTCACCTGAGTCCAAATGACCAAGTCCCGCAAACTGCTCTGTGTGTGTGTGTCAAGCTCAACAATAATGAGCTGCATAAAACTGAAATATTATATTTTATTTTCGTATAAGGGGATATGCCTCAGATGTTACAGTTTTTCAACAAACTCCTTGAAACAAAAGAGGCACTTTATATCATGCAGTTTACATATATTTAAAATTTTCTCAAAAATATCTCCGATTTTAATTGAACTAGCTACATCAGTATAAAATTTAATGGGGTTTGATATCGTGTAGTTTTCATTCCGATTGAGACAGTTGGAGAGGGCTTAAATACCGATATTTTAGATTTTCTTCCCTTAAAGTATCTTTAATTTCGTATATTACAAAAAAAAAATAAAAATAAAAATAAATAACCGTTTCATTTCGTTAGAATTTATAAAAAAAACGGTTAAATATACAAGTTGGTCTAATTTGATTGAGGAGAAAAAAGCAAAAAAAAAAAAAAAAAAAAAAATGTTTAAGTGAATACCCTTGTATAATATAACCTTGTAAAGATTTAACTGATTTTTTACACTTTTATAATATAACCTTGGATAAACTGAATGAAATATCTGTTATAATATAAAAACAATTTAAATGTAGAAATAATTTATAACAATGATAGTTTATGAATTTATAACAATTTCTATTTATTTAAAAATCTTAATTGAGGTTTGATACGTGTTTTTTTTTCTAACAGTTTGTGCACTGTATGGAAGAAAATAACTTGTGCGATACTGTACAATGGCAACACTGAGTCACTATAACCTCCCTTAATACAAATAACATACTCGTACGTATGTCCATATTTCTAATTAAGTTGTACGACTTATTTATTACATATTAGCTTTGCTAAAACCTAGTGCTGGTATGTTATATGTCTGTATTACTAATCATATTTCAGGAATAACTTTTCAATGACTTGAAATAGAAAATTAAATTTTCCTATCTATAGAAAATCTTAATTGCAATGCATTAAAATTTTAAGCCTTCAAGAAATAATGCCTTAAATGGTAGTGGAAACCACATCAAAATCCGTCGCGTGGTTAAAGAGTTCGCGGAACCCAGGAATCACGGTATTATTTTATACACAGAGAAGTTGTAAATTCCAATAAACACTTTAGAAATAAAAACTGGGTGCTAATGACCTAGATGTTTTACGCCTTAAATATAAAAAAAAAAAAAACAAATAAATACTTATTAAAACTGGATTTTATCTAGCATGTTAATTAATTAATTCTATAATATTTTTTTGTTTTTTTATACGATGATCCTAACACCTAGACATTGAAATCAGCTGGCTAGTTTATAATGGCGGCCGATTAAAAGTGATTTAATTCAATAACTCAGTTATTTTTGAAGATAGAGAAAAAAGTTATAAGTGTTTTTTAACCAAACAAAAACAAAAAAAAAATCTGGTGCGGGCAACACACGACTTTCACTTACCTCAATTTTTAAAATCAATGAAAGGATTTTCAAATACAGTTAGAGATAAAAATACGTGAAATTATTAAGGAATTAATCAAATTAAATTTCTATAGAAACATGTGTTTGATTCAAAAATCTATTATATTATTATCTAAAATAATCAGTTAATTTTATGTTCATTTCATCACTCTCTATTAACTTTTAAAAGCTTGTGTATGAGATGATATTTTTTCTAAAATCTTTAGCTTTCCAACGGTATATCATACATGTATTACTGCTCTTATGTTCAAAAACGAAAAATTGCATTAAAAAAATATTTTTTCTGTTTTCTCCTTTAGTTGGGTATCGAATTTATTCAATTTATATATTTACCAGTTTTTCATCAGCGTTAACAAGATAATCTAGTTATTATTATTGAATCTACAAAATTAAAGGTACTTTAGGGGAAGACAATTTAAAATATCGGCATTTAAGCCCTGTCAGACCATTTTTATTTAAATAAAACCTACATGATATTAAAGCCCATTAAATTTTACATCGATATAGCGAGTTTAATCAAAATCGTCGGAACCGTTTTTGAGAAAATCGAAAAAAGGTGCAAAATGCATGGTATAAAGTGCCTCTTCTGGTAGGCTCATTTAGATGAAAAAAGTTTTGTCACGTCTCGGGCGTATAGTTGTCTTAAATATGAAATTTCAGTTTCATAGGACTTACCGTTTCCGCCCGGGAGTTACCACACACACACACACACACAGACACACACACACACACACACACACACACACAGACCTTTTTGCGGGACTTGGTTATTAGGACTCAGGGGACCCTAAAACGTGTATTTCCGTTGAAAACTGGAATTCGAAAATTTTCACGATCGCAATACTTCCCCTTACTATATATAGTAAGTGAAAGTAAAAACACGAATAATTATATATAAGAGAAAAATAAAAGAAAAAAAATTGAAATTAACACATGAATACGCTCATAACTCAGTTATTTTTGGCGATACAGAAAAGAATGTATAGAGTCTTACAAACGGTAATGCGCGATGAACAGGAATAATAAAATATTGATCTATTTATTGAAGTCACAAATTATAATAGATGTAATTCCACTAAAATTCGGTTATTATGGAAATTAGGAAAAAAATGAAAAGATTAGCAGCTTTATAAACAGATATACCCTAATATAATTATTTTGAAATAATAAACCATTGTGTAATAATTTACAGCGTTTTTAATATTTATAATTCAGATATATTACAAATTGTTTCGGTATGAACAATAGCAATAGAGATATTCATACAATATTTACAGAAAACAATGATAATATGACATTAATATTGCAATTAAATGTTTGGTTCGTCACCATTAATTACATAAATATTGATAAATTGATCGCCATAGTTATAGAAAGCAGTTGAATAATTTATTTAGGTACAATTGCCCCGTAATGGTAGAATTATCAGCAGCCAAGGACTAAATTATTGTTATTAACGTTTTTAACAAGGACGTTTATGTATATTTATAGTTTCCATAATCGGATAAGGTCACCTTGAGTTCAACACCTCATTCTATCTATTGTATTTATATCAGTCTTATAAATTAATATTAATCAGTAAATACAATATAACTAGTGACACAAAAAAAATATATATAAAATTACTGAAAATATTTTGGGGCCTTTTTCAACAACCGTATTTAGTGTAATGGGTTTATCCCAATAGGTTTTAAAATATCATGAACGTCTTAAGGCAGAAAATCTTATTAAATATTATGACAATGAAAAAATAAGCTTTAAAATCCATATTAGGTGTTATAATTGCTTATTCAGAAGGCAAAGCATTTTTTTTTTATATTACTTTTGGAGCAATGAAATTAAGATAATATTATGCCATGAAAATTGATTTAAGTTAAGATTATAATAAAACAAATATGCACAATAACAAAGCATATATTTTATTTATTATAAAAAGTTTATTGAATATAATAAATATTAAATAAGATAAATAACAGAGGTGTTGAGCTCCCTGTGAGCTAGGATCGAATATACTCGTATTGAGGATTTGTACCAAATTTTCTCACGGGCCCAACTAGCACAATCATGAGAATCGTACAGCATATTAAACTTGGATTCATATAAATATATGAATATTTCAAAGCCTTCCATTTGAATTATTTATCTTTCATTTCACGACGGAAAAATATAGCTTTTCTTTCACACTTTCTTGCTAAAATAACAAAAATGGCTAAAATATCTTCTATAATCTATCTATAATATATCTGCAAATCTATTTATCCTCCCCTCCCTCCGAGTTGTCTGTAGAATTTGCCAGTATTAAGGAAGACCTATATGAAATCAGTGCCTGGGCAAACCTGAATAACTTAAGGCTTAATCCTACAAAACCTCAGGCCATTCTTATTGGTTCCAAATCCCTCCTCCGATCTATCACCACCCTTCCTCCGCTTTTGCTTAATGATCATCCTATTATTTTTAGTTCCTCTGTTGGCATCTTGTCATCATCATCGACCAAAACCTATCCTGGAAACCCCAAATTGCCCAAAATTTCCCGTCAATTGATTAGTACCTTGAAATTATTCCACCGATCCCGCCACCTCCTAACACAATATACCCGTAAACTCCTAGTTTCATCACTCATTTTCCCCTACTTTGACAATGGTTGTGTGGCATGTGGCGACTTCTCGAAGGTACTCGAGGTCAGATTGAGAAGGTTTATGAATTGCTTCTTAAGATTTGTATTCGGTACCTCGAGACGGTCGCATGTATCCCACCTCTACGAGATAAAGTGGTTAACCCCAACCTTTCGAAGAAAATATTTCTTTGGATCATTCCTTTATCAAATCATAAACTCCTACCATCCATTTTATGTCTACAGCCTTCTGTTATTTAAATCCTCAATCCATCACCAGGAAACAAAATCCCGTCTGTCCTACCTCCACACTCCTTTCCATAGAACTAAAAAATATGACTGCTTCTTTTTAGCCCGTTCCACTGCCTTATGGAATACTCTCCCTTCAAACATCCGCCATGCTCCTTCCCTATCATCGTTTAAATCCCTCCTCTTTCAATACTTCCTTTCTCTTCAGTCAGATGTAAGCTAAGTTTTATTATGCCAACTTATGAAAGGTGAATTTTACTCTAATGCACTTACTTTAATGAGATGTAAAAGTTACATTTTATGTTTATTCTTATTTATTTATTTCTAGAATTTGTATACAGAGATGTCAGTATGACCCTTTCTTCTTTTTTTTCTTTTTCATTCTGGTGTTATTTAATTGTAGTTATATATTGTTTTTGGCCAGTTATAATATATTATTTTGTTCATAATTGTTATTGTTAAGGGACATTGTCCCAGAATAAAGTTTCTTTTCTTTTCTATTATATTACTACCGCTTTCTACAACACTTACTTGATAAACGTTCGAATTCCAGTCTATTAAAAAACTTATTTACGTTACTATTATCAGACCTATTTGGATATAAGGACTCGAGCTTTAGGGCTACACTAAACCATCTAATGCCTCCCACATTTAATCTTTACAAACTAAAATTCCTTACAAAAATGTCTCCTTCGGCCCTTATTTTGTCACAAAATCATTAATAATGACCTTAACCTCCCATTTGTCGCAGACCTAGCCCGAAATATATGTAAAAAAATCCACTTGTCCGTAACCTATCTTCGTTACAAATTCCTGAATACCATCTAAGGTGGATGAAAAAAAGATGGCCTCGGGAGCTGTTCCCTCATAATAGTAGTTCTTTCATAAGCCATTTTAATGACATGTATTCTTACAAACCATTTAATGGCTTTATTTGCTTAATACAGATGTAAATTACAATAAATAAAAAAAATTAAAAAATCTGTACCTCTACACCCCATGAAGACTCTTCGGTTCAGTACATACTCTACACCTACTTTTTCTAGGCCAACGGCTGGGCAATGAGGTGATTTGGCTAATATCACACTCAGCCACTAGGTGTTTCTCCATTTAAGGGTACCCAATTTATAGAACCTGGTTCCTGCAAAAGGGTATATATTTTATACATTGTAGGGCACTAGGAGGATCTTACTAACCACGACTGAAATGAAAGAATTAATACTATTCTGCCACAGCCGGGATTCGAACCCAGAACCCGGAGAACAGTGGAGTAGTGCTCCATTCGCTGGACAATGCAGCTCCCACAATAAATAAATGCTAATAATAATAAAAAAAATCTTCTTTCGATTCTAAAGAGAACACAGATGTGTTTTAAAAGTGCTAATTACTTTCACTTACTATATATAGTAAGGGAAAGCATTAAGATCGTGAAAATTTTCGAATTCCAGTTTTGACGGAAATACACATTTTAGAGTCCCCTGAGTCCAAATAACCAAGTCCAGCATAAAGGTCTGTGTGTGTGTGTGTGTGTGGTAACTCCCGGGCGGAAACGGTAATTTCTATGAAACTGAAATTTCATATTTAAGACAAATATACGCCCGAGACGTTACAAAACCTTTTTTATCAAAATCAGCTTACCAGAAAAGCCACTTTATCCCATGCATTTTGCACCTTTTTTCGATTTTCTCGAAAACGGTTCCGACGATTTTGATTAAACTCGCAATATCGATGTAAAAGTTAATAGGCTTTGATATAATTTAGGTTTCATTTGGATTAAAATGGTCTGACAGGGCTTAAATGCCGATATTTTAAATTTTTTTTCCCTGAAGTACCTTTAATTTTGTTGATTCTATAAAAAAATAACTATATTATTTTGTTACCACTGATGAGAAACAGGTAAATATATAAATTGAATTAATTCGAAATCCAACTAAAGGAGAAAACTGAAAAAATGTTTTTTTAATGCAATTTTTTGTTTTTGCACATAAGACAAGTAATATACATGTATGATATACCGTTGGAAAGCTAAAGATTTTAGAAAAAATATTATCTTATACTCGAGCTTTTAAAAGTTAATAGATAGTGATGAAAAGAAGATAAAACTAACTGATTATTTTAGATAATAATGTTTCTATATAAATTCGATTTAATTAATTATTTAATAGTTTCACGTATTTTTATCGCTAACTGTATTTGAAAATTCTTTCATTGATTTTAAAAATGGAGTTAAGTGAAAGTCGTATGTTACCAGCACCAGATTTTTTTTTATTACTTTCACTTACCTATAGATAAAATATATAGTAAGGGATAGTATTGCGTTCGTAAAAATATTCGAATTCCAGTTTTCAAAGGAAATACACGTTTAAGGGTCCCTTGAGTGGAAATGACCAAGTCCCGCAAAAAGGTTTGGTAATCTAGCGCTAAAACGAAAATTCGTACGAAACTGAAATTTCATGTTTAAAACAACTATACGCCTACAGCAACTTTTTCATCAAAATAGGCTAACCAGGAGAGTCACATTATACCATGCATTTTACACCTTTTTACGATTTTCTAAAAAGCAGCTCAACTGATTTTGATTAAACTCGCTATATCAATGTAAGATTTAATGGGTTTTAATATCATGTAGGTTTTATTTGGATTGAAATATTCTTACAACTCTTTAATGCTGATATTTTAAACTGTCTTCCTCTAAACTTCCTTTACTTTTGTAGATTCTATAAAAATAACCATATCATATTGTTATCAATGATAAAAAATATGGTGCGGGCAACACAAGACTTTCACTTACCTCGATTTTTAAAATCAATGAAAGAATTTTCAAATACAGTTAGAGATGAAAATACCTGAAACTATTAAGGAATTATTCAAATTGAATTTCTATAGAAACATGTGTTTCATTAAAAAATCTATTATATTATTATCTAAAATAATCAGTTAGTTTTATCTTCTTCTCATCACTCTCTATCAACTTCTAAAAGCTTGTGTATGAGATGATATTTTTTCTAAAATCTTTAGCTTTCCAACGGTATATCATACATGTATATTACTGCTCTTATGTTCAAAAACGAAAAATTGCATTAAAAAAATATTTTTTTCTGTTTTCTCCTTTAGTTGGGTATCGAATTTATTTAATTTATATATTTACCAGTTTTTCATCAGCGTTAACAAGATAATCTAGTTATTATTATTGAATCTACAAAATTAAAGGTACTTTAGGGGAAGAAAAATTAAAAAATCGGCATTTAAACCCTGTCATACCATTTTTATCTAAATAAAACCTACATGATATGTCACGTTTCGGGCGTATAGTTGTCTTAAATATGAAATTTCAGTTTCGTAGGACTTACCGTTTCCGCCTGAGAGTTACCACACACACACACACACACACACACACACACACACACACACACACACACACACACACACACACACACGCACACAAACACACACATACACACACACACACACACACACAGACCTTTTTGCGAGACTTGGTTATTTGGACTAAGGGGACCCTAAAACGTGTATTTCCGTTGAAAACTGGAATTTGAAAATTTTCACGATCGCAATACTTCCCCTTACTATTGGGTTGATGCAAAATTAATGCAGGTTTCCTCTATTGCAATATCTTAATTCCAATTGTGTAAACAAAGCTAATCCTAACATTGATCATTATTATACCAAAACAAACCTTATCTAATACCCTCTCTTTCACCATGAATTTGTTTAGTAAAATCGTTTTGTTCAGTGTGTTCAAAGGTCTTGAATCGAAAATGTCAAAGTGCGATTTTCGTCAAATTTATTTTTACGAATTTAAATTAGGGCGCAGCGCTGCGCAAACGGCTCGTAATATTAATGAAGTGAGGGGTCAGGGGGCTATTAATGAGTGCACGGTGCAGCGTTGGTTCCAGAAGTTTCGCAAAGGAGATTTCGACCTCGAAGACAAGGAAGGTCGGAGCCCCGTCATCTTGCTCAGGACAACGACCAGCTGAGGTCAAAAGTGGAAGAAGACCCAACCAAAACCACACGAGAAATGGCGGCGGAACTCGGAACTCAAAAATTGCAACGTCTTTGCCCAGCATTGATGAATCGGAAGGGGCCGATCCTGCTCCACGATAACGCCAGACCACACGTTGCACAACCAACGCTTCGACGACTGCACGAGTTGGGCTACGAAGTTCTCCAACATCCGCCTTATTCACCTGACCTCTCTCCTACAGACTTCCACTTTTTCAGGCATCTGGACAACTTTTTGAGGGAGAAAAATTTTCAAAACCAGGACGACATTGAAAATTCTTTTCGTGATTTCATTGAGTCCAGGGATTCGGATTTTTTTTCTGGTGGAATAAGAAAGCTTGTTGAACGTTGGCAAAAGTGCATTGATTCAGATGGAAATTATTTTGATTAAATATATATGGTTAAAGTAAAGATATGGCGTAATTACAATACCTACTAAAAACCTGCATTAATTTTGCATCAACCCAATATATATAGTAAGTGAAAGTAAAAATAGGTAAATACATAAGTTGAACGAATTGGATATCCAACTGAAGGAAAAAACTGCAAAAATATTTGGAAATTTTTGACTTTAAACATGAGAACAGTAATATTCATGTATACCGTTTGAAAGCTAAAGATTTCAGAAAATATATTATTTTATACACAAGCCTATATTTTGGTTATTGTGATTTGATGTAATTTTATTTAATGTTTTTATCAGTTCAATTTGCATGCACTATCAATGCAAGAAATCCTGCTTGCGTTATTTCGTAGGAGTTGTAAACAAATAATAAATAGCTGATGACTAAGACAAATTGTTTTTAGCCTCTTGAGTTTCCTCAATCAATCCTTTCTATTAGTAAATCCTAAAAAATATCTTGAGGGATTTTAAGAGCTATATAGAGACGTTTCTTCAGCAAATAGGGCTTTATTTTCTCAACTGTATCTATTTAAAAGCCATGCCATCCAATATCGCCTGTCTAAATATATATCAGATTCTATGACCGGTTATGCAACTCTGGCTCAAGGCTGAAATGATCCATTGTAAATAGAAATAGTAAATATGACGGAAAACGTGTACAATACTCAACGATCATCAACACCTGAGATGCAGCTTAAAAACAGTATTTTTTAATTTCTATTTTTATAAGTTGAATTTTTTTAAATTTGACTAAGCATTTATTCTTCCAGTCACTTTTTATTCTTTAACAACTTTTTACAGTATATAGTTGACGTTTCTGGGTTTTTCCTCCATTTCCAAAACTATTAATTTGCTTATCACATTTATTTATAATATGGTAGCAAATTTCTACGTCTAATCTAGATATTAAATTAGAATAAAATAGATCCTTTATTACTTTAAGATTAATGTTATTCTTAGAAGACTAACCCCATAATACCATAATAATGTATCTAATTAATTTATTTTTTTCTTCTTTTATATTTAAACTCGGTTATCAATTCATTTATTTTTCATTTTGTCGAACACAGTTAGTTTCTGAAGAATTTATTTTATTGTGTTAGTAATTTTCATTTTGTCTGTTGGACTGGCATATTGTATACATCAACTGTACAAACTTGTTATTAAGATTCCCAGTCCCAGAATAAAAATTATTTATTATTCTAATCTACTCTAAATGGATATCTAAGCCAATAGAAACCATTTCGATGACATGTAACAATTTCTTACAATATTATAAATAAATATGACCGAAGTATTTGTTATTTATTAAAGATTTCTTTCTGTTCATTGTTCGTTATTGCAAAGGGCCTTGATCCCAGAATAATTTTTTTTTTCTTCATTTCATTTCAAATGATATACATATGCTTATTATCGATATAAAAACTTGGTTAATAAATATATATTTGAGTAGAGCTATGGGGCTCTACTAAACTTTCGAATTATTCTCGTATCCAATCCTTAAAATCCAAAATTCTTCGTAAAATCCTTAATACTCCTTACTTTGTCATGAATAATAAGCTCATCCATAAAGGCCTTAATGTTCCATGTGTTACTGAATTAGCCCGAACCAGGTATCAATCATTCCATAAAAAACACCATTTCCACTCTAATCCACTAGTTTCTATCCTATCATCCTCTTCGACTCCTGATAATCCTCAGAGGATTCTTCTTATGAATCATTTAATATAACTTATAATATGACAAACAAATTAACAGTCTTTAAAATAGGAAAAAACATCCTGAAACATCGAGTATACATTGAAAAAAGTTGTTAAAGAAAAAAAGGTGAAAGGAAGAATTAAATACTTAGTTAAATTTAAAAACTGTAAGTTTTAGTAATTTTTTTTAATTATGTAAATTGCACAATATTGTTACAAAACAATGGTAATAAATCCTTCTAGCCTTCATTTATGGATTAACCGTTTACATAATTAACATAATGATAATTAACTTATTCGTAAATCAAATAAAGAGGATTGAATTTTCAAAAACCAGTATTATGCTTTGTATAAAAAATTTGTATAAGATAAATTCTAGGCATTGGTGTAACCAGAAGTACATCGTTGTTATTTTAATTTAAAGAGTCTTTAGTTCAGTATTTAACAAGCCCCAGATCGTCTCCCACGTCCTGTTAAATTGGTTTCTTGGTGGAAGAAATTTCAGTTGGAAAGAAAGCTGTATGTTATTACTCTATTTTGGGTATTACGAAAAGTTTTATCCACTCACCTGTAAAATTCAAGATTTTGACTTAACCACTTATTCACGACCGCCACAGATATAGTTTAACTTTTTTACTTTCACTTATCTGTATATAAAATATATAGTGAGAGAAAGTATTGCGATCGAGAATATTTTCGAATTCCAGTTTCAACGGAAATCTACGTTTTAGGGTTCACTGAGTCTAATTGACCAAGTCTAAAAGGTCTTTGTGAGCTTTTGTCTAGTCTTTCTCAAAAACGATAAGTTCTATTAAACTGAAATTTCATATTTAAGACAGCTATACGCCCGAGATGATACATCAGTATTTTCATCAAAATTGGATATTCATCTTTAGGATATCCAGAGACACCCCTGTGACCCGATTATATGAGGAGTTGAAGTGGCTTTACCCTTCCTACCGTTCTAAGTACTTCCTGGCATCCTTTCTCTTCCAAGTTCTCCAATCCCAACTTCCATCGTATATCTCTGATATATTCTCATTTAAATCCTCCGTCCACTCCCGCAACACTCGTTCGAGGCCTTCAGACCTGTATATAACGCCTCATCGAACCGCAGCTTTCGACAGATCGTTCCTTATCCGATTCTCTTCTGTATGGAATTCTATTCCTTCTTATATCCGTCATTCCCATACTCTTCCGACCTTCAAATCCCGTTTGTTCAAATACTTCCTGTCTACTCAATTTTCAAGTGATCCTTTCAAACTGACTTGCAAAATTCAATAAAAATCGGTAAATGGACCAGAGAGAAACGATAATTTACCATATTTTACTTTGTATTGTACTTAAAGATTTATGAATATTATTTCACACATTCTCACAAGCATTTTAAATTTATTTTGCACTTTATGTATGAACATATTTGTATTTATTTTTTTATTCTTGTCAAATTTGTTTTGTTTATTTTTCTAAATTATTATAAGAAGCCACCTATTCATTTATTACTATTATTCATTTTCTTGTTATTCCTGTAGATTTTTTTTGTTTTGTTTTTTGGTTTATACTCTAAGACACTGAAGGTGTAATTTTGTTTTTCTGTAATATTATTCTGTAGGGACTTGTCCCGGAGTAAATAAAAAATTTATTGTTATTAAAAAAATCTGCAAACCAAAGAGCTACTTAAAATGGGAATTTTTTATCTTTTCGCTATTTTCTCAAAAAAAAAAAAGCTCTGACGATTTTTTTTAAACCCACTAAATAGGTGAAAAACTTAAAGGGCTTTTCACATATGTTTCATTCTGAAAGAAATAGTCTGACAGTGCTTAAATGTCGATTTTTTTTCATATTCTTCCTCTAAGTTACTTTATAATCAGTAGATTTCAAAAGACTAATCATATAATTGTATTAATATTGAAAAAAAAAGCAAAATATACAAGTTAAACGAATTTTATAAAAAAATGTATCATTTACATTGTTTTTTTCCCGAATCTAAGAATATATATGTGTAATATACCGTTAGAAAGCTGAAGATTTTAGAAAAAAAATATTATCTTGTTTAAACAATTATATAAGGTAATGTAAGGTGACAAATAAGGCAAACACTTCTATTGTTATTTTACATACAAAAATTATATTGTTATATTATTTAATCTAATAGATATGTTTCCAACGAAGCTGTATATAATTTTCTAAAATATTTTCAACTATGTTTCATAGTTCTTAAATTGATTGTATCAACCAAAGTAAGTGAAAGTCGTGTGTTTCGCGCACCAGATTTTTTTTACATTTCTTTTCCTTTATAGAAGATAAAACTTCTTACGAATTATTAATTAAAAGATGTGTACATCATCATAGTAGTCATCCTTGCAAAATAAATTTAATTGACCTTCGAAGGAACAAAGGTGGATATTAAAATTAACAAGAAGACCCAAGTTCAAGTAAAGTGTTATCTTGGATACTATCTATGTCCTTGTAGAGAAGATTTTCTCAAAACGCATTTAATCACTACATAAAATCTTAAAATAAATATAGCTTAATCATTGTATTAATATCGCAAAATCATTCCTCTTATAAATCTCCTTCTTTCCATTTCAAAACTCGTAATACAAATAAAAAATGTTTCATATTTTTTTATTATCACATTGTATAACTGTTAAAATTTAACCTTAAGCAATATTCGTAATCATATAACAGGAAGGGATTAGACCGGGTGGCGGTCAGAAAATAAATTATCTGTTATTTTGTTGTAAACAGTCCAAATAATTTCCAAAGAGAATATTTTAACTTGATGTACCCAGGTTTTTGATGTGAAAACTTCTTTAGGCGCGTTATGCGATTTTAGACAGGGCTAAAAACTTTAATTTCAGGTGAGGTTCGTGTCACCAACATGCTCTTGACTGTCGCACGCGCAGCTGTCTATGTGTGCCTGTCCACTAGAAATAGGATATCGGTATCAATTTCAGTGTTGATCGATACCGGTTTAATATCGGCACAAAAATATTGATGTTTAGAATATAGTTATTTCAGTATTTAACTGAATTAAAACCAGTTGCAAATGAAATGAGTAAAGACACAGTAGATAAACTATGTCTTAGAACTTACCTTTTACTGTATATAAAGGTAATATGATGAATATCTTAATTCTCTTGACACTGAAATATCGATATTTTATTTATTATTAAAACATTACCTAGCATGAAAATATTTAAACATATGAAGCAAAATCATTATGATCTTGTCAATATTTGAATCGTAGTAAAACGAAATTGAAAGAGAATTTCTTGATCATATTAGAATAGAAATATGACATTTGAAAATTAAATTCACTTTAATAAAATATATTTAAATTATGCACAATTTATATTTTATTACTAATTAAAACAAATGTTTTTACTTTCACTTAGCTATACATAAAATATATAGTAAGGGAAAGTATTGCGATCGTGAGCTCCCGGGCGAAAACGAAAAGTCCTATGAAACTGAAATTTCATATTTAAGACAACTATACGCCCGAGATGTTACAAAAACTTTTTCATCAACATCAGCTAACCAGATCCACTTTATACCATGCATTTTGCACTTTTTTACGGTTATCTCAAAAATGGGTACAACGCTTTTGATTAAACTCGCTATATCGATGCAAAATGTGATGGGCTTTAATTTGGTGTAGGTTTCATTCTGAATGAAATAGTATGACAGGGCTTAAATACCGATGTTTTAAATTTCCTCCTTCTAAAGTAACTTTAATATTGTAAATTTCAAAAAAATAGGCACATCATCTTGTTAGCATTAATAAATAACACTCTACTACAAGTTGTTGCTTTGATTTGTTTGTTGTTTTTATTAATTGTTATTTTTTTTGTATATATTTGAATTTGTTTATTTCCGATTTTATGTAACTTGACTTTATCATAATTGTCTGTATATATTGTATGAAAGTTTATTACTACTGTTCATTATGTAACAAATTGTAATATTTCTCAATAAAAAAAAAAAAAATAAAATAAATAACAGCTAAATATGCAAGTTAAGCGAATTTTATAAACAACTTGAGGAGAAAACTGCAAAAATATTTTTTAATGCAGTTTTTGAACACAAGAATGGTAATATAGATGTATAATATACCGTTGGCTAGCTAAAAACGTTTAGAAAAAATATTATCTTATACACGGAATTGTTAAAGTTAATGGAAAGTGATGAAAATACGATAAAACTAACTGATTATTTTAGATAATGATACAAACGTTTTTTTAATAAAACACATGTTTATACAGAAATTCAATTTAATTAATTGTTTAATAGTTTCACTCATTTTTATCTCTAACTGTATTTGAAAATTCTCTACTCGATTTTAAAAACTGAGGTAAGTGAAAGACATGTGTTGCACGCACCAGATTTTTTTACTTGGAAAAGAAACTGAGATTATCTTTGTATTGCACATTTATCAGCGTTACACACCTACTTACATTCCGGAATATGTCTCAAATAATTATTACTTTTGAACTAATAGAACTCAGTCTAGAAGGTTATGTATTTGAATGTTAACCTTTTATAATTAAAGCTAAGAAAAATATCTTTATAATATTAGCCAACAAATAACTATATTATAAATATCTTTAATTTTTTTAACTATATTTTTAAATTTTTTCATTATACATTTTTTTTTAAAATTTATTTCTAGAAATTTACAACTGTATTAAATAAATACAACAATTAAATAGGCTTTATATATGATTAGAACACATGTTAGTCCTGTGAAGAAACTACCCATTGGTAGCACTCCAATGTCTATTTTATATTAAGAGGTCTCTTGGCCATCTTCTTTTAAGGCGCCTCGGTGGGTTGTCGGGAATAGATATGGAGGAGAGGTCACGGATAAGCGGGTTTGAGTAAGCAGGGAGTTTGGAATGAAAAGAGGTATATCTGTAACGGACAAAGTCTTCAACAAATGGGATATTTAGGTCTTTATGGATGATTTTATTAGTAACAAAGTAAGGAGCATTGAGGATTTTACGAAGGATTTTGGACTGCAAGAATTTGATGCGAGAGGAATTCGATGGTTTAGTAGACCCCCATAGCTCAATGCCATAGGTCCAAATAGGCCTGATAATTGTTATATAAATGAGTTTTTTGTAGTAAGTAGGAAGTTTTGAGCGTATGTCGAGTAAGTGTTGTAGTAATCGGTATCTACGAGCAGTTTCCTGTCGTTTCAGTCTAGTATGAGGATTCCATGTTAGGCGTTTGTTGAGGTAGAGTCTTAAGTATCGTTTTCATTAAATTAAATATAAGAAAGATAGGGAAAAAAATCCCTTCTTTTGAGTTAAAATCATTTTGTATTGAATTTCGATTGAAAGGAAGAGAAATAAAATAAAATTAGGTGCAAACGATTTAGGGATAAAAAGAAAAATCAAGGGTCGTGAATATCATTCAACGACAAAGACAAAAAAAGAGCGACTAATCTAGTTATTACACAGATAGATTAATCTTCTTAAACAGTTATAAATCATATTACTTAATGTCGGAATTTTCATGATAAAAATGGCAAGTCTATAAAAATAAATGTGCTAGGTGTACCAACAAAATTAAATAGTCTACAGTCACATTCAGATTACGATGACATATCTCTGAAGACGAAATATAAGGTGAAGATGTTTTACATTTAAATGAAACAATAATAACAATACATGCATTCTCACAATAATCTACTTGTACAAAAGTACTCTTCTTTCCAACCGAATTCCAATGCAAATCCATAATTTAACATAAGTTTTCATTTTTAGGTAGAACTGTAGGTACAGTTCCTATGACTGCATGAATTTTAATTTATTTTATATAGTTTACTTAAGCCGTACGTAAACTTCCAATATTTTAAACAAACAAAAAAGCTGATTGAATGGAATGAAATATGGTTAAAAAAAACAACCCAAAAAAAACTTAATGATATTTACTCAGACCTTGCCCTGAAAGATAAGCTGACGGTAGGCACTTGCATTACAAAACTATTCCCGTTATCTTATCGCTCGAGTGTGGAAAGTTTCTGTAAATAAATTTACACTTGCTTTTTTAAAATATTATTCTACCAATTTACTTAAAGATTGTCTAAGCTCATTTTTAAGTCCTGGCTTGTTTTCAATGACATTGCAACTTTTCAATTAAATTAAACAGATGATTTCACGAGACAAAAACACCATTCGTTTATGATTACTCCCTAAGTAATTAATAATGTTGAAAAATATTCATAGAAGAAATTTTTTAGTCTAAGTGATTCTATTCAATTGAAACTTTTATAGTATTAGACCGTGTGATGGTGTATTTGTTTGCAAAACAGCCTTCAATGCCCAAGGTCGCGGGTTCAAATCCGGCAGATAGTCCTTTTATTTTTTGGTCTTTTAGATGCCAGGTACTCGTTAAAGATCCATATCCTAATTAAAACTGGATGGGTTAAATTCAGGATTTCCGCTATAGCATCGTCCTATTAAATAACAAAGTAACGTTAAAAGAATAAACAAACAATCGTTAATGCAAAAGTTGTGAACGATTTGGCGCCGTTCCTTAAATTTCCCCAGGGTAAAACAAATGCTGGAACTAGAAAAAATGATATCCTACAATGACATATTCCCTAATTTATATATTTCTATGACTAGCATTAACTAATTCTATAAATGAGGTGGCCGTGTTGGTGAGGAACCTAACTACTGACTTGCGGACCTGGGTTCGAATTACACGAGATATCCATCGGAACCTCCAAAAATAAAGAAGCTTATGCTTCTTTTCTTCTGTTATGCTTGATTTCTTGCTAAAAATACCAGTACATAGCCTAAGAAAGGATGGATCTACATTATAATGAAATGTATTTCTCACGAGAAAGTAAGATTACTACAAAAAGCTATACTGAACCATAACTCATTCCAATCAATAAAACCTTGTCCGATCTCGGGACATGTTGAAATATAAATATTTATTTGAAAGAAGGGTTCAATCAATATATTAAGTGGACAAAGCACATTACCACATTTCTGAATGTTGAAGTAATGACTTCTACAAAAATCTATTTGGTTACTTGAGAATAGAGGACTTCTTGATTCAGTTTACACCATGTCTGGGCATAAGTACCACCATCGTGACTATGGATCAGAAGACACAGCTGGAACATATACAGAATAGAGGAGAATTCTGGTGGTTGCGAGATGTTCTGGTCAAATCATCTTGTACTAACATTTTCGAAGATGATCTTCCTGAACCCTATATCTATTTTTTAATACAATCTTTTTTCTTTATGTCTCAAAGGCAGAATGGGACTAGAAATGATTATTCCAGGATACCACTTGGACAGTTCTGTTTATCAGATAACCCAGCCCTAAGAAAGACTTGATACATTGAAAAAAGCTACTAAGGTAAAATTAGTTCTATATCACTTATTTTATGGACTATTGAAGAATAATAGGACTTAAACAATAAGACATCTCTGATTAACAGGCAATGTTTAGTTGTTCCAAGATCGAAAATCTATAAAACTTCTACAGGCACTTAGTAGGAGTCAGATCTTCAATAAATAATATGCTACCAATATGAAACACTGTAATTAATTACTCACTATATATCAATGCGTATACGTGTATTTAATTTAACATTAGCTTTGCAATGTCTTGGTAGTTCTTATGGCAATAACTTTGTAATTACGTTCCATGTTAGTCCATGTTTATCCAAATATAGTCCTAGGTCTCGTACGTAAGGTCGTTGTCGATTTTCAAAGCTGGACTGATAACTTTTTGTTGAGAAAGGTACATCCAACTTTTATTTCTATTTGATTACAGACCATTAGTGAATGTACGGAACAATCTACTAATATAAACCACTCTACTGAGACCTATCTGGACATACGAAGCAGAACTTTAGGATTCAGCAAAACAGGTACACACAAACTACATAATCTACAAACGTAAAACAATTATTCCAAATGCACCATGCTAGGTTTTGAATCACACGATACACAATGACAGAAACATCCCAACAGTAAATTCTTGCATTCATCAACACATAACCACTTAATCAACTCGTTTCTTCAATTTCTTCCTCCCTGTTACCAGGCCAACCTCAGAGAAGACTAAAGAAAATTGCCGAGGGATTTACTCCACTAATTTTCAATTCATTGGCAGGACTCTTATCAGGAAAAACGTAATATATCACATTCTCAAGATAAACAGCAACCCCGTTGTGAATATAAGTATTAATAATAATAATAGGTTTACCGAACCCGAAGGTTCGATGCTGACACCACCAGAATTCTGTCTACACAGACTCGTCCAATGTTCACTGTTCAAGGCAAAGCCCCTGAGATCAGCCTTAACGCGATCCTCCCATCGACGCTTCGGCCTACCTTTCGGACGTCTACCAGTCGGATCAGCCAATACCAACTTTCTCGAAATCCGCTCCTCATCGAGCCCAACAACTTTACTCGCCCATTTGAGTCTCCGCGATGCAATCAGCTCAATTATATTCACAGGATACAAGTTCCGCAATACCGCGTTGTGCAACCTTCTAAATTCCCCAGTGGCCTCATCTCTCTTCGGACCAAATATTTTACGCAGTACCTTATTTTCGAAAACCTTAAGCCTTTATAAAGTATTAATAATAATATATATAAGTATTAGTAATAAGAATATAAGTATTAATAATAATAATAGTAACGTTACACGATAGGTCAAAACCAAATATGTCGAAACGTTAAGGTACATTTAAAATTCTTCAAAGGGCATAACGGCACCCGGATTGCGTTATTAACAAGAAGCAATTCATGTGATTCAGTTGGGATCATGGTGGCATGGCATCAGTCACTTGATCAAAGGGCGGAAGCTGCTAACAAAACACATAATTCCATTTCCGTTTCAATTATACCTTAATGGAATAAGAGAGCCGTTGAGCTGCAACCTCAGCCGCCGCCTTGCACATCACATTTAATAATCCTCTCTCACTTCGTTCAATTTATAATTTTTATTTATTTATTTTACCTAAACTTAATTATTTTACAACATATTATTATAATTAAGGGAATGCCTTGGCCTAGTGGATAGAGCATTAGGCTACTGCTCTCCGGGTCCCGGGTTTGAACACCGGCTCAGGTAGAATTATTTGTTCTGTTCCTTCACGGATTGACCGTTGGGTATAAAGACTCTCCTGGGCACATCTAGTATCTATAAAGTGGGTACCCTAAAGTTGGGAAATACCTGCGAAATCTCTATAAGTACTGAATCCCAGACAAAAAAGCCAATCACGGTGATTTAGGATTACTTTGACGAAAATAAAGCCGAGGATTACCGCATGGTAGCAGGACGTAAGGTTCATTATTTCATTAAGATGGTTTCAAATGTTTTATCTTTTTTTTTGTATCACATACTATTCTCTGAGTTCGATAAATAGTTTCATAAATTTCAAGTTCAACGTTTTTAATTAACTCCTTTATTTACTATATTTTACAAATTAGATAGGAACATTATTACGTGTATTTTTCTGTATTCTGTGTATTTTTCTATGGATGGATGCATGTGTGCTGTAAGTCAATAATAATTTAGAGCCACCCAAACTTTGGCGTTTTCACAACCTCGACACTACCAGAGAAGCTGTCTTACACAAAGAAATAAAATTGTACTATCGTTATTTTTTAATCAAACATCATGAAAAATTAAGATTATATGAAGGGAACTATTTTTATTACTGGGACAAATATTCAGCAATTCCATTATTCAGCAATAATTATGAGAAAAATGTCATTTATACAAAACATAAAATGTGTAAAGCAAAATGAAGAGTTTAATATAACTAAAACTATAAACTATGAATAATTTTATTTGCTTTCGGGAGAACCCCCATACAAATAGAGCTGGCTACATAACAAATATATAATACAAAACAGATTTCAATAAAAGAGTTAACAATATACTAATTCACTACGTTATCAGCTCCAGGTACATTGAGTAGTAATGATTACAATAAAACTTATAACAAAATAATGCAAAGACAATTTATAAATAATATAATCGTTTCCAACATAATAAATATATAAATATATTATTTTACATAATACGGTGAAACACGATAAATAATATAATAAAGTTAACAAATAATGCTATTCATTTATTATAAATGATTTAATTTGGCAACAATGCCTGGTATAATAATAAATGTTTTTTTAATATCTGTGGTAAACAGGGCGATAAAATTTGTACTGTTCATATTTAAGGCTCTAGGGGTGTAATGGGTTCGGAACGGTGCGTATATGGGGCATCGAATGAAAATGGGGAATAAGTCCTCTCTTTCGTTGAGATTAAATAGAGTGCAGTTTTCCTTGGGTTTAAAATGGTAATATATATTGTTAAATGTTAATTTGATATTTTAGTTTCCAGAAAGTCTTAATTGCGTAAATATTTTTATGACAGGAAACGGTGCGTTTAATGATAGGTAAGCTTGAGGTTTATGTCTATTGTTATGAATGAACGGTTAAAGTGGGTTATATTTACCGGGGGTGATTAATTTCTGTTTATCTATTGTCTCCATATGATTTGTAAACAGTATCATTGTTTTGTGCATCTCTAACTGAAAAATAAATGCGACTTCTATTTCTAATATAGACTGTTTGTTTACTCGACTTAATATACAATATAATTGGTGAAACCAGTTGTATTTTTGTTCTTTATTTGTGGGATTATGCGTTTTCTTTAGTGTATTGAAGCATATTTTTGGGAGTCGGTTATCACTAAGTCTTAAAATTGTATGCATCCAAGAGAGAGAAAACTTTAATATTGAGATTAGGCAATGGGGAACATTAAATTCCGACCGTATTAATAAAAAAGGAATATTTTTGTTTAGTGAGAATAAAAGTTTTAGTTTACGCTTTCTATCCTATCTACATATCTTAGTCCCCATATTTGTACATTATAGAAGAGAATATTTATCACTATGGCCTAATATAAAAGAGTTAACAATATACTAATTCACTACGTTATCAGCTCTAGGTGCATTGAATAGTAATAAATTACAATAAAACTTATAACAAAATAATGCAAAGACAATTTATGAATAATATAATCGTTTCCAACATAATAAATATATAAATATATTATTTTACCTACATAATACGGTGAAACACGATAAATAATATAATAAAATTAACAAATAATGCTATTCATTTATTATAAATGATTTAATTTGGCAACATTACCTAATTATCTTGTTTTCCCACGATCTTAGTTTTGTTTTTGCACAAAGTACGATAACAGAACCTATTGCAATTTTCGTTTTGGATTCGAAGTGATTAGTAGCTTTGTAAAATAATCCCTTTTCCTTTGAAGAGTTTAATACAAGTTAATTAAACATCTAAAACCTGAGTTTTATAGAACATGATAAACAGTGCATCAAGAAATTCCAGCCAAGACTGTATAAGGATATTTATATAATATACAAGCATTAAGTTACATATTTATACTTCTATTTAATATTTTTATCCCTCATGGATGTATGCCTATCACATTTTATATTTTTAACTTAACGTATCGGGTTGTGTCACATGAAATGTCCGTTTTAATGGTAAAGGATTTTTATTAAAAAAACGATATGAAAACAAGATAATTTTATTCGAAGTATTTACTTTCTTTTTCTACACATTTTTTCCCACGTGACACCAACTTTTTTATCCCCGAACTGAAAAACTCTGAGCTTTGAAGTGAAACAAAATCTGAAAACGCACTTTTCACATGATCATCATTTTCAAATCATGTTTCCTTTGACTAAGTTGTCTAAATTCCTGAACAGGTGATAATCTGTTGGAGACAAGTCGGGAGAATATGGTGGGTGCGGAAGAACTTCGTAGCCCGGTTCTTTCAATTTTTGCACGGTATGTTTTGAAACATGGGGTCTTGCTGCCGCTCAGTGAGATCATGAGGTACCCAAGTATCGAGCTTTTTTACTTTCCCAATACACTTTAAATGTCTGGAAACGGTAGATGCACTTGCATTTAGTTGTGCTGAAAGTCCTTTACTTGTTTGGTAGGGGTTTCCTTCTACTGTATGTTTGAGCACATCGTTGTCTATTACGGACGGAGGTCCTCCTCGGGGCAAGTTTTCCAAGTCGGTATACCCAGCTCAAAACTTAGCAAACCAACGGCGAATGGTCCGTTCATTAACACCTTCCCCAAACGCCTTGCAAATATTTCTAGCGGCCTCAGCTGCTGAATGGCCGAGTTTAAACTCGTACATAAATATTACTCGAAAATCGCGTGTTTCCATGTTCATATTTGGAGGTATAATAAAAAGTGGGTAATTGATTTGGAAGCTAATGTTTATAATACAAAGGTAGAGGATTAGTAACTGTTTACTTTAAATATGTAAACATTCGGAAGAAAACAGAGACCTGCAAAATCCTTTACGTATTTTAGAAACTATAAAAACGGACATTTCAGGTGAAACAACCCAATTCTTACTATTCATGATTCTGGATCAGTCCTTGAAAAAATGAATGAAAATGGGTTTATGCGTGAATGAATGACATGAGAAAAACTGATTATATAAAGAAAATGTTCAAGGATTAAAGGAATATAAAAGAGCTTTCTCAAGAAAAAATTAAATAAAATGGGAATACCATATGTCTGAATTTTTACTGAACGACCTATAAATTCATATTTAATAAAATTGAATAAATGAAAAGAAAAGTTAATTAAAACTATAACGTTGCCTTTCCATATCGATATAAAAACATAGAAACTTTAGAGTTTGACAAACGAAAACCAACACTGAAGTGGCTTAGACGTTTATTTAAGACTGCCTAAGTAAAGCTTGGCAAACAGCCTGTTGTGTAATGAAGTATGGCTAAAAGTAAAGAACAAATAAAAAAAACAAAAAAAAAAAAAAACTGCATATTCTTTTCAAATTTACGTCAGCCAAGGACATGTACGGATTGAACCTGCATGTATCTTTAATGAAATCAATAAATAGAGATGGATTGGGAAACGCTGAAAGTTGAATAAACTAAAACAGCCCATGCAATCTCAAAACACAGTAGGTAGATGTTTCACGGATTATATCCTTAATATAGCGGAACTAAAGCATGCATAGTTCGTACTTTTCTCTTGGTTGAACTGAATAATTTCGTGATGCGGCATAAATAGCTAATATTGGGTTGATGCAAAATTAATGCAGGTTTTTAGTAGGTATTGTAAATACGCCATATCTTTATTTTAACCATATATATTTAATCAAAATAATTTCCATCTGAATCAATGCACTTTTGCCAACGTTCAACAAGCTTTCTTATTCCACCAGAAAAAAAATCCGAATGCCTGGACTCAATGAAATCACGAAAAGAATTTTCAATGTCGTCCTGGTTTTGAAAATTTTTCTCCCTCAAAAAGTTGTCCAGATGCCTGAAAAAGTGGAAGTCTGTAGAAGAGAGGTCAGGTGAATAAGGCGGATGTTGGAGAACTTCGTAGCCCAACTCGTGCAGTCGTCGAAGCGTTGGTTGTGCAACGTGTGGTCTGGCGTTATCGTGGAGCAGGATCGGCCCCTTCCGATTCATCAATGCTGGGCAAAGAAGTTGCAATTTTTTAGTTCCGAGTTCCGCCGCCATTTCTCGTGTGGTTTTGGTTGGGTCTTCTTCCACTTTTGACCTCAGCTGGTCGTTGTCCAGAGCAAGATGACGGCCCCGACCTTCTTTGGCTTCGAGGTCGAAATCTCCTCTGCGAAACTTCTGGAACCAACGCTGCACCGTGCACTCATTAATAGCCCCCTGACCCACACTTCATTAATATTACGAGCCGTTTGCGCAGCGCTGCGCCCTAATTTAAATTCGTAAAAATAAATTTGACGAAAATCGCACTTTGACATTTTCGATTCAAGACCTTTAAACACACTGAACAAAACGATTTTACTAAACAAATTCATGGTGTAAGAGAGGGTATTAGATAAGGTTTGTTTTGGTATAATAATGATCAATGTTAGGATTAGCTTTGTTTACACAATTGGAATTATAATATTGCAATAGAGGAAACCTGCATTAATTTTGCATCAACCCAATACATTTCAATAAGTTAATTATACATTTTTTTCTGGATGCTTTGCCCATTCTAATAACAATATTTCCATCGCCAGAGATATACAAATATAACCGTTTCAAACCAAAAGTTTGAGATTTATTCTATATCAAGATTTGTTTTTAATAACTTGGAAAATAACCAAAATAAAAAATTTCTTTACTCATCGGTGAAGAAATAACAAAATCTTAGATATTATACATTAAAAACAAGAAATGTACCTTCGTCATTTTTGAGACATAACAGATTAGTAATAACAAATTATTGCTACTTATTATTTTTTCTTTAATCAGACGAGCTACATTTTGTTTTATTCCTTTTTTCATTCATAAAACAAATAGTTGAAACATCAGAAGTATTCATATATTAAATAAAGTACATTTATATCAGTGTTCAGGAATCAAAGTAAGTTTTTTTTACAAACTTGAGATTACACCGCGAGACCAAGAGCCTACACGGCCTGTCGCGCCACTGAAAAAAAAGTTAAAAAATACAAATGTATAGTCATAGATTGATGAAAAATTAATACCTACAATTTTATAATACCACTTTAGAATTACAAAAAGAATGGTTTATTTTTTTTAACGAGCTAATAATTGATGAAATAGACGTATATTAATTTTGGTTTTTACTTTAAAAAGTAAAACTGAAACCGGTATTAAAATGTTGGCTTTTTCTCAATTTCGAGACATTAGAGTTCTCAATCAGCTTTATCATACAGTTTTGATTACATCTTTTATTTCACGACTTTCTTCTGTCAATTTAAGCTTTTACTATTGCCCTAAATATTTTCATATTGAAATTTTATATAGTTCCTTGCTAATAGGTGAAGAAATAACAATATTCTAGATATTTAACATAAAAAACAAATTTTTTTTTTTTTTTTTTAAACATATTTATTGATATTTAAAACTGTATTAAATAAAAATACATCTAGTAAATGTGATGGTAATATACAAAACTGTCATGAAAAACATGCAGAGACACTACCCAGTGGCAGCACCCTAAAAATATTTTAAACTAGAAGGTCCCGGGCCATTTCCTTTTCAGGCGCCTTGGAGGATTATCCGGAATTGAAGAGGAAGAAAGGATTGAAACTAGTGGGTTAGAGTGAGAATGGAGTTTGTCATGAAAGGATTGATACCTGGTCCGGGCCAAATCAGTAACATAGGGAACATTAAGGTCTTTATGGATAAGTTTATTCGTGACAAAGTAAGGAGCATTGAGGATTTTACGAAGGATTTTGGATTGTAAGGATTGGATGCGGGAAGAATTTGATGGTTTAGTAGAGCCCCAAAGCTCTACTCCGTAAGTCCAGATTGGTCTTATAATAGTCATGTAGATGAACCTTTTGTAGTTAAGAGGAAGGTTTGATCGTTTGTCTAGTAAGTGTTGAGGTAGCCCAAAGCGGCGAGCAGTTTCTTGTCGTTTTAGTCGTGTATGTGGATTCCAAGTTAGGCGTTTTTCAAGAAGAAGTCCTAGGTATCGGATCTGTTCAACAGGAACTAGTTGAGTGTTATTAAAGGATACTTTAGGGCAGGAAGTCAAAGGTTTACGGCGAAGGGTAAAGGTTATTTGATGGGATTTGTTGGAATTTATTTTTATTCTCCAGTTCTGACACCATACTTCTAGGTCTTTGATGTGGGCTTGGAAAGCAACAAATGGATCTTTATGAACTGATAACACGCAGGTGTCATCAGCAAAAAAAAAAAAAAAAAAAAAAAAAAAATTAAAATCTAATATAAATTAACAAAATCGCATAATCTCACAATCAAATTGCTTAACATAAGTTTCATACCAATAACTTATTTTTTTTTAAGTCAATTTACACTGAAATAATCACACCCAGGGCCATCTTAATGTGTGGACCGCCGGCCTCCATGTGGTTTATCTGGACGTTTTCTCTTATGGCGGTCATAAGTTAGAGTTTTTACATAATTTCTTGCTAACAATTTTCAATCGTCGTTATTAATTTTTACTTGATATAGTAAGTATTGATATATAGTATTTTTACTATATATAGTAAGGGAAAGTATTGCGTCCGTGAAAATTTTCGAATTCCAATTTTCAACGGAAATACATGTTTTAGGGTCTCTAGAATCCAAATAACCAAGTCCCGCAAAAAGGTCTGTGTGTATGTGTGTTTTTTTTTTTTTTTTTTTTTTTTTTAAGGTAGGGGAAAAATCTTTCATAGACGATGTGTGGCTATACAAGCCCACAACAGTGTGAGATTCCTACTCACTAAAAAACCACCTCCCTATTCGCCTTCACCACCCCACGGAACTGCCGTCAGGCATTACTTCGCGGGGGCAGTATGGCTATGTGCCTACTTCAGTAATGGACATCTTTATATAATTTAACTTACAAGCCTTACCTGGCCGCTCCTTTCGCGCTCTTGAGATCTGAGCTTTTTTCCGACTTGCGCCGCATATTCTGCCACAGCATTCCAGTTCTCCTCTTTGGTCATCATTAGGTTGACCAAGTTTTCTGGAATAGCCTTCTCTCCAAGAATGCTGTCTAATTCATCCTTTTCTTGGACGAAAATTGGGCAATGAAAGAATGCATGCTCCACTGTTTGGTCCTCAGATAGGCAAC
This sequence comes from Piezodorus guildinii, assembly GCA_023052935.1. Classification (NCBI taxonomy): domain Eukaryota; kingdom Metazoa; phylum Arthropoda; class Insecta; order Hemiptera; family Pentatomidae; genus Piezodorus; species Piezodorus guildinii. The sequence goes on from CM041297.1 coordinate 114,602,015, forward strand.
TTGGACACGATGGTTCATCCTCTATTTTAAAACGAGCTAAATAAGATTTTAGGCAGCCATGCCCTGTAAAGAGTTGGGTGAGGTAGAAGTCTACATCTCCGTGCTTCCTATAAATCCATGTAGCTACGTCAGGAACTAGACGGTAGGTCCATCTTCCATTGGATGAGGCATTCCAACGTCTCTGCCATTTGTCAATCGTCTGAGACCTCTCTTCTTTTGCAACCGTCGCCCAATGAGCATTTAGATCTTGCCTTCTTCGAAAAATTCGTTCGCGTTCCTCAGCCAAAAGATCAATAGGAGGCATACTGGCGATAACACATACTGCGTCATAGGAGACCGTCCGGAAAGCCCAACAAACCCGAAGAGCACTAATTCTGTGCACACTAATGGCCTTTCTAATGTATGTTTTCTTCTGCACGGCTTCCGTCCAGATTGGTGAGGCGTATAAAAGCGTGGAGCTAGAAACACTGGCCAGAAGCCTTCTTCTGCACATCTTAGGGCCGCCAATATTTGGCATGATTCTAGATAGAGCATTTGTTACTTTTAGGGCTTTCATGCTAACCTGGTTCAAATGATCATCAAACCTAAGTCTGGCGTCAATCTGTACACCGAGGTATCTAATAGACGGCTTAGACTCGATGTCGTAATCTCCAATAGTTAGTGTAATATATTCTCTGACTTTTCTACTAGTGACGAGAACTGCCTCAGTTTTGTGTTCAGCAAGCTGGAGCCCTACTGTTGAGAGCCAATGACGAATCGTTGTTACGGCCTTGTTCGCATTATACTTTATCTCCTCCAATAGTTTTCCACAAACTACAACAGCTAGATCATCAGCAAAGCCGATTGTAGTTGTGTCTTCTGTGTGTGTATGTGTGTATGTGTGTGTGTGTGTGTGTGTGTGTGTGTGTGTGTGTGTGTGTGTGTGTGTGTGTGTGTGTGTGTGGTAACTCCCGGGCGAAAACGGTAAGTCCTATGAAACTGAAATTTCATATTTAAGACAATTAATAGATAGTGATGAAATGAACATAAAACCAACTGATTATTTTAAATAATAATATAATAGATTTTTTAATAAAACACATGTTTCTATATAAATTCAATTTAATTAATTAAGTAGTCAACCATACATGAGTAAACTATTTAGTACATAGTGCCCCTGGACTACCAGAGTGAATAAGCTACAGTTAACCAACGGAGGAAACGATTTACGATAAAGGAATATTAGATTTTCCAACAAGATATATAAAATAAATATATAAAAATAAATCTAACTGAAAGTTAGATCTTAAATTGATTAGTAGAAAGTATCGAAGCTGGAATGAAACAGCTAAAGCCTTCAAAAGAACGGAAGTGAAACCTTCCCAACAAAAGGAAGGAACGGGTTTTAATTGATTGACATGATTTGGTGCTCTAAGTCAAGCACTTCGTCATTCAAAGCCGACTACTTCAGCTGACATTTCAACTTTCAGCTCAAAGAGGAGTGCTATAAAAAAAAAAAAGAGACAAAATCCGGTCTTCTGAAATTCGTTTTCCTATATAACACTTTTAATGAATGCTAGTACTATGTGCTGAACAATAATGTGGTTGCAAGAAAAATACTATGAAAAACTTAATTTGAATGAGGACATACAAGAACCGAAATCACGATTCAGTGGCCAAAATCCTATAACTCTTGATATAATTTAGATAAATCAAAACTTCTTTTTCATTTTTGGGGTTTCATATTCTTTATTATTGTGCTCCTATCACATCTTTAAATATTTTTCAAAGTTACTGATTAAATACTTTTTTTTTTTGTATTTTAATAAATTATTCAATGTAGAAGAATTAAAATTGAAAGAAATGACAATTATTCGCTTCTCTTTCTGCGGTTATTATTGCTTTACTCAGAAATTTAATGACAAGATTTATAAAGAATTATTGTTTAAAGGCAAAAAATTGACAAATTTAATTTAACTAAACAAAAATAATATAGAGTTATATATATATATATATTTTTTATTCCAATGGAAAAAGAAAGAAAAATTATATAAATATAGGACATGTTTCTGATTTGCCTAAATTAAAGTTATAAAATATATCGTCAGATCTTTAAATCATATAACACTGATCGATCAACTTGTATCATGGTATTTATATACCAGATCTCTAAACATTAAAGAAAAGATAAAACCAAATATATCCAATAAACATTTTTATAATTTTTATTATTATTTTTTTAAAGCTAATATTTGAAACAATTTGTGTTCAATATTTCTACAGATATTTCAAGATTTCTAAAATACATAAGGTATAATAAAAGGCAAAGGCAAGCTTGATTAAATCAATTTTTGTCTCATATATTAGTTTAAACAACAAAAACATGGTTGGTCGTCACTGAAAGTGTTTGTTTGTATTTATTTATTTAACTGTGGCCAATCGGACGATGCACAGTGGGAGTCCTAAATTTTGCCTATCCAGGTTTAAATTAGGATAGGGATCTTTAACGAGTACCTGACATCGCACAGGCTCGGGACCACCTTTTAACGTCCCTCCGAAGGACGGAATAACTAAAGAATTTTTACTCCCATTAAAAATCCATAACACCTGCGGGTTTGAACCCGCTACCTCCAGCGTAAGTGTTAACGACGATATTCGTAAAAAATTAGAATAATCACATTTCTACATCTCCAATATATATATATATATATATATATATATAGGTGAGAGGTCATTTAGGAGTCGATTTGGCTTAAATAACTAAATGATAAGTTACTAGGACAAATAGCTAGATTACCTATTTACCGTTAAATTATTATTATTATTTATTTATTTATTTTTTAAACAGATTAGATTCAATTAGTGAAATGAATGTTGATATCTACGTTAGAAAGTAAAAATTATGATTATTTGTTGAAAAAATAAAAATAAACAGCCGAATAAAGATAACGGAATATCAATCATGAATAATTAGTGGTTCTATATAACCGTTACATAAGGAGAGTTCAAGTTCAAAAATCTTATCAACACATTCAGCAGATTACGAGTCTCATGATAGATATTTGAATCGGTAAAAAAATTATCTTGGATAAACAGAAGAGTCTAAAGAACACACCCTCCTAAAGTGAGATTATCGCAAGGAGAGTATTTGCTTCGGGCAAATATTATATCGTAAGTTATATAACATTGGATTTGAAGTTAAATTTATGCAATTTGGACAGAATTATATCAATTTCAAATTTCCTGGATTAATCACTAATAGTTGGCTATTGCGAAATCGGTACGTTCAAAGATCGGTGAGGTTTCTCTCAATACTGCACATACTTTTTTGTATATTCGTTCAACACAAAAATTGCATTAAAAAATATTTTTGCTTTTTTCTCCTTAGTTTTATATCGAATTAGTTCAACTTATATATTTATCAGCTTTTTGTCAATACTAACAAGATATTATTCTGATTTTTACTTTCACTTACCATATATACCTAGTAAGGGAAAGTATTGCAATCGTGAAAATTTTCGAATTCCAGTTTTCAACGCAATTACACATTTTAGGGTCGCCTGAGTCTAAATAACCAAGTCCCGCAAAAAGGTATGTGTGTGTGTGTGGTAACTCTCGGGCGGAAACGAAAAGTCCTATGAAACTGAAATTTCATATTTACGACAACTATACGCCCGAAATGATACAAAAACATTTTCCTCAAAATCGGCTAACCAAAAGAGCCACTTTATACCAAGCATTTTGCACCTTTTTACGATTTTCTAAAAAACGGTTACGACGATTTTGATTAAACTCGCTATGTCGATGTAAAGTTAAATGGGCTTTGATATCGTGTAGGTTTTATTCTGATTAAAATATTTTGACAGGGCTTAAATGACAATATTTTAAATTTTCTTCCCCTAAAGTACCTTTAATTTTGTAGATTCAATAAAAATAAATATATTATCTTGTTAACGCTGATGAAAAACAGGTAAATATATAAATTGAATAAATTCGATACCCAACTAAAGGAGAAAACAGAAAAAATATTTTTTCAATGTAATTTTTCGTTTTTGAACATAACATACATGTATGATATACCGTTGGAAAGTTCAAGATTTTAGAAAAATTATCATCTCATACACAAGCTTTTAAAAGTTAATAGAGAGTGATGAAATGAACATAAAACTAACTGATTATTTTAGATAATAATATAATAGATTTTTGAATCAAACACATGTTTCTATAGAAATTTAATTTTATTAATTCTTTAATAGTTTCACGTATTTTTATCTCTAACTGTATTTGAAAATTCTTTCATTGATTTTAAAAATCGAGGTAAGTGAAAGTTGTGTGTTGCCCGCACCAGATTTTCTTGCTCTAAAGTACCTCTAAATTTAGGACTCCCACTGTAGCATCGTATAGCCACAGTATCATAAATTGATTGTGCATAAAAAAAAAAAAAAATCTGGTGCGGGCAACACACGACTTTCACTTACCTCGATTTTTAAAATCAATGAAAGAATTTTCAAATACAGTTAGAGATAAAAATACGTGAAACTATTAAAGCATTAATCAAATTGAATTTATATAGAAACATGTGTTTTATTAAAAAATCTATTATATTATTATCTAAATTAATCAGTTAGTTTTATCTTCTTCTCATCACTCTCTATTAACTTCTAAAAGCTTGTGTATGAGATATTTTTTTCTAAAATCTTTAGCTTTCCAACGGTATATCATACATGTATATTACCGCACTTATGTTCAAAACCGAAAAATTGCATTAAAAAGATATTTTTTCTGTTTTCTCATTTAGTTGGGTATCGAATTTAATCAATTTATATATTTACCGGTTTTTCACCAGCGTTAACAAGATAATATAGTTATTTTTATTGAATCTACAAAATAAAAGGTACTTTAGGGGAAGAAAATTTAAAATATCGGCATTTAAGCCCTGTCAGACCATTTTTATCCAAATAAAACCTACATGATATTAAAGCCCATTAAATTTTACATCGATATAGCGAGTTTAATCAAAATCGTCGGAAGCGTTTTTGATAAAATCGAAAAAAGGTGCAAAATGCATGGTATAAAGTGCCTCTTCTGGTAAGCTCATTTTGATGAAAAAAGTTTTGTCACGTCTCGGGCGTATAGTTGTCTTAAATATGAAATTTCAGTTTCATAAGACTTACCGTTTCCGCCCGGGAGTTACCACACACGCACACACACACACACACACACAGACCATTTTGCGGGACTTGGTTATTTGGACTCAAAGGACTCTAAAACGTGTATTTCTGTTGAAAACTGGAATTCGAAAATTTTCACGATCGCAATACTTCCCCTTACCTTATATAGTAAGTGAAAGTAAAAATGTAAAATATCGGCATTTAAGACCTGTCAGACTATTTCAATCAGAATGAAACCTATATGATATTAAAGACCATAAAATTTTACTTCGATATAGTGGGTTTAACCAAAATCGTCGGAGCCGTTTTTGAGAAAATCGTAAAAAGGTGCAAAATGCATGTATTAAAGTAGCTCTTCTGGTGTGCCGATTTTTATGAATAAGTTGCTGTAGCATCTCGGGCGTATAGATGTCTTAAATATGAAATTCCAGTTGTCTACACTTTTTTGTTTTCGTGCTAGACTTACCACACACACACAGACCTGTTTGCGGGACTTGGTCAGTGGACTCAGGGAACCCTAAAACGTGTATTTTGGGTGTTAACTGGAATTCGAAATTTTCACGACCGCAGTACATTCTCGTACTATATATTTCATATATAGGTAAGTTAAAGGAATAAATCAATGATATAGTTTTTAATTAATTTAAAAACACAGATAATTTTTACAACTTTCTTAGATGGACCTACAGACACTAAACAAAATTCTCTTTTAAACGCTACTTACTTTTTAAAATTGATTTAATAGTTGGTACGTTAAAGAACCTTCCAACAGAAAATATATATAAGAATCTAAGATCGATTTTCACGATGATATTCTGAACCCAATGATATTCTATTCATTTGCATTTGTGATGTAGAACCTTTTCATGTATTCCAATCCTGTTATAATATATTGTATCACGTAAATGGTAATTAAATTATTGCTTAATTCAATAACCATAACTGGAACATTAAAGTTGTTATGACAGAACAACATTAGATATTTAAGGAGGAAGATGGAACTCTTGGATAGCAGATTTAATTCAGAAAGAATTCTGTAGGAAATAAAAAAAAAAACTATTTAAAGATGGGTCGTCACCTGTGTAGTAGTGGCTAACCCATTATCGAGGGTTTAAACCCGGTAGATGGCCCTAGGATGTTTTTAAAGGGAGTATAAAATCTTTAGTTATGTTGTCTTTCAGAGGGGACGTAAAATATTGGTCTTGAGCTAGTACAACGTGAGGTACCTGTTGGTGATCCCTATCCTAATTATAAATAGATTGGAAACATTTAGGACTCCCAATGTAGCATCCATCACCGAATTAGTCAGAGCAGAATTAAGTAATGTTGAATGAATCAACAAATATTTAACAATTTAAATGTATGTATTTTTCACTAATTCTAGACAGAATGATTTCATTCAGACATTCATGTACTATGTATGAGGGAATAATAAAGCGGTACTGAATATTACATAATTATTTTACATGCCACTTATTAACTTCAAGGATAGCTATATAATAGTTGCATAAATGTACATAATTTTTAAATATTTAATTTTTTTAAACCATACTATCATATTAAGTATAATAATTGAAACTGTATTATGGCAATTTCTTAATTTCTTCAGAATTATCTAGACAAAATTATCTTTTTCAAAGGGAATTTTGATAGGTTATTTCTTTCCAGATAAACAGGATCAGAGAGAACTTGGATTCAGCACACCAAGGTAAAGTATTTTGTAAATATTTTTTACTGTGATATCTAATAAACACCATATATTGAATTGGCATCTAGTAATCAAGTCAATACATTTATAAAATCTACCAGGATGGGAGAATAAAAGGGTGATAGTTTTGCTGCAGGCTGCACCAAGAATATATTTACCATAAATGCAAAATCCATAGTGTAACTGTCATATATATATATATATATATATATATATATATATATATATATATATATATATATATATATATATATATATTTTTCAGCTATATTTATAATTAATATTAATATTAAAAGTAATATGTATGTCATATTTCAGAACCTGTACCAATTTTTTTTTTTTTTTTTTTAATGGTCTTTATAATTATTAATGACAACGTTAAATATAAAATACAGTGGAAGCTGGTGATAGTGGTATTAATGAATAAAAAAAAAATTAAAGCTCATTTTGAAAATTAAATGTAAAATATATTTTTTATAACATAGAACTTCAGGTGATGCAAGATGAATTTTGAACTGAAAAAACATTTAACACAATACATACATCTGATACAATCAAGGTTGGGCAAAGAGACCCACTACTCATTTTTCCACTTCAATTAAACTGATAAAATTACTAGGTTTCATGTTTTTTGCTGAAAGCATACGAAAAATTGATTGTCATAATTAATCGGTGTGACTTTTACAAACAGTAATTTTGAGATAATAACTTCAGGAATCAAGATCTTTAGGGACTAATTGTGTATTTTTTAGTTTATTGTCTATAACGTAGAGATGGTAGGTATTAAATTTTATTTTAATTTTTAATTGTGTAGATAAATAGATTTATTTTTTTGAAGACAGGGTCTCCTAATAATAGAACCTTGCTACTATAATCAATGTAAATTAATGCATTAGCATAATTTAAATATATATGTAATTATATTACTTTTTTTTATTAGACCGTTTGGAAACGATTTTAGACAATTTTGAAGCATATTTCAATTTCTTATTTCTTCTTATTTCCCAGAAAGCCTTTATCCGTTTAAAAAAATGTTCCCGTTCTTACCTTCTTGTGTCCGACTTGGAAACAAACCTTCCTGACTTTTTTCCCAAATATTTTTCTATTAGGTAATTCTTCAATTTTGATTCCAGCTCTATCAAGATCTTCTTTTACTATTTTATGTAATTATTTATTATTATTACTTTTTTCTTTTTTTTTTTAGTTCGTACTAATTTAAGAATATCTCTTGAAAATTAAGGAATTATAAAATGCTAATGTGGGCAATTTCTTCTAAAACCTCTAAAACTTCATAAGTTGCTCTAACAATGTAGAGAACTGCGATATAACACTTCAGTGGTCAATTATATAAAGGCACTATTAAGTGAGATTATTAATAGATCTCAAGGTAAAGGCATCAGTAAATACAGATTTTTTCTATCAACAATTAATATTAATAACTATAATTATTACAAGTAAAGGAACTATATTTAACTAATATAGTTTCTTTTTTTGCACAGTAATATTGAAAAATAGAGTACCTAAAAATGTATTACATATTTTTGTTCAATAATTCAACAGTGGACCCTGACAGGCAGAAGAAGGCTTTAAGTTAGTTGACAAAATGCTACATTTGACCCATCATTTATGTGATTCTACGAATACATAGCATTTTGTATAAAATAAAAAAAAAAATAAATAAAAATAATAATAACATTAGCCCGGATAGCGGTAAAAAAAAAATATATATATAGTCTATACTATTTATTGTTTCACCAACAATGCGACCTACATTGTAGCCTCATCATCAGGCCTACTTCAGGAAAGTCACCTCGGATGAGCCATCTACCGGGTTTGAACTATTGGTAGCGATATTTGTCAAAGAAGGCTGTTATGTTACCCACTACATCATAGGTGACGCTCTGTAATCGGCCATAAAAAGAAAAAAAAGTTTCCTCGAAATTTTAGGTTTCACGTTTAAAGATTCGTAGAATAATTATATAAAAAATGGCTAATTTAGAAATATCAAATGAAATTTCTTACAAAGCGAAATAAAGTTTCTCTAAAATCGGTTACAACTTAACTGAGATAATGAATTTTCAAATTACTAGTAATGATCGAAACAGTATAGCAGGTTGGTTTTTTATATAGATAGCTATATAATATCATAAATGTCATAGAAAATAATAATTATAAACATATGCGTTATTTATGTACTCCGGACAGATGACCTTTAGGATTTGATACCAAATCTTATTTGGTCGATACATTTTGTTGTACTTTAATCCACAGTTAGATAAATGTCTGCAGGATACGTAATAGAAAAATAATAATATATAAATGGAAAAAACAAAAAATATATATTAATGAGACATGAAAGAGACACATAATAAGATAAATAAAGAAAAAAACAATCTGTGCATTCTTCAGAGCTTCTGTACACACGTTACTAATATATACGTTATTTTAGTTTTTTTTAAATATTTTAATCTTTTATATTATATGTGGAATATATAGTAAGGGAAAGTATTGCGATCGTGAAAATGTTCGAATTCCAGTTTTCAAAGGAAATACACTTTTTAGGGTCACCTGAGTCCAAATGACCAAGTCCACAAAAAGGTTTGTGGTAACTCCAGCGGGAAAACGAAAAGTCCTATGAAAATGAGTTTTTAATTTAAGACAACTAACTATACGCACGAGATGTTACAGCACCGTTTTCATCAAAATCGGCTTACCAGAAGAGCAACTGTACACCATGCATTTTGCACCTATTTACGATTTTCTCAAAAACGGCTGAAACGATGTTGATTAAACTCGCTATATCGATGTAAAGTTGGACGGGCTTTAATATCATCTAAGTTTTATTCTGATTGAAATAGTCTGACGGGGCTTGAATGTCGATATTTCAAAATTTCTTCCTCTAAAGTGCATATAATTTTGTAAATTTTATAAAATTGATCATATCATCTGATTAGTATTGCTAAAAAAACAGGTAAATATATAAGTTGAACGAATTCGATATCGAACTATAGCAGAAATATTTTTTTAATGCAATTTTATTTTTTGAACTTAAGAACAGTAATATACATGTATAATATACTGTTGGAATGCTAAAGATTTTGGAAAAAAATATTATCTTATACATACTATTGTAAAATTTAACGGAGAGTGATGAAAAGCCGATAAAACAAACTGATTTCCGTAGATAATAGTATAAAAGATTAATTAATAAAACACATGTTTCTATTAAAATCCAAAGTAAATGATTCTATAACAATTTATTTTGTTTCTAAATTTGTTTAAAAATTCTTAATTTGATGTAAATAACGAAGGTAAGTGAAAGTCGTGTGTTGCGCGCACCAGATTTTTTAATTAATATTATATGGTATGCTGGAGATTTAATATTGAAGCAGATTGTCATTTAGTTATTATAGGTTTATATGCGGTATTTATTATAATTATAATTAATATTTTTTTATATATACATATTGATATATATTTAATTACATGAGACAAAAGTCAGAAAAATAAAAGAGAAAAATATTTTTTAAATAAATGTAAAAAAAAAAAAAAAAAAATATTCATCTATTTTTCTATTTTATTGTATATTGATATTTGTTATATCAAAAGTAGTCTTATAATTAAAAATAAGTAAGCTGTGTAAAAGCAGTCCAATTATTAGTTGCTACAGCCTCTGCTCACGTAAAAGATAAATTATTTTCTATTTCAAACATTATCTGAAAAAACATAGATTATTATTATAAATTATTAAAATGAGAATGTAATCCTATACATAGGTCTAGGAACAATCAAATTATCATTAATGTGACAATTCACTAAATAAGGTACAAATGAAGGTTTATTAATGCATTTATAAACGGATTAAATTATATCTGTACTTATAAATAAACAGTGAATTGTTCCCAGAAGCTGATAGAAATGAATGAAACAGAGTTTGCAGGGATGTGCAATAAACTTTTGGCATACGTTCAATGGGCCGGGTGACAGAAGGTAGAACCGAGTGACTGAAATAGCTGGGCACACACTCTCTGACATTGAAACACAGGGGCCTTTCTGTTTTTTTTACACCAAGTCTTTTGTGTTGGGACTATCTATCGTTAAACCTATAATGGGTTTTTTGGGGGGAAGAAAGGTAGTAGTATAGTGAAGATGAGGCAACGTGGTATTCGACTATAGTGCTTCGGCAACTCGCCAATCTTTTAATTAAAAAAAAAAGTTTTTTAAATAAAAAAGGTCTATATTTATTATAAAGCTTTATTTATATGGGAATTATACACTATCACATCTACTCCTAACAGGTATAATTGGAGGGGCATGTATGTGCATCTGTGTTTAGTTATATTTTAATTTTAACAGAATATTTTAATATAAAGATATTGATTTTAGGTGCTGAGTGTTTTTATTTATGATAGTGTGATTTTTTATTATGTAGTTGTTTAATGTATATATAATTTGTTTTGTTTTTTAAATTTAATCTTTGGTGTATATGTATAGATATATCTAAGTATTTGTAAGAAAATGTGAAACGGTAGAGAAGGAAAAGAGAAAAAACAAAAAAAAAAACAGGAAAAATAAGTAGGAAAAAAAAATTAAAAAGAGTAAAAAAGAAAAAAAAAAATATTGTATTTGTAGTTAAATAAAATGATAAGAATATTCCTGTAGGAAAAAAAATCGGTATGCTGTGTTATAGCAACCCAATTAAGTTGGGCAGCATCATTTTGTTTGTTTATTTATGAATAAAGTGTATCTCTCTCTAATACATCTGCAAATTCAGAATGCATTGACGTGATACTTTCTTATAATGCGCTACATATTATCCAGAACTAATTTGTAAATTGATATTTATATTTATGTTCGTAAACATTTAAAAAGGCCGACGAAAAAAAGGAAAAAATTATATATAAAAAATAAAATAACCAAATATAAAAATAATAGCTGCCATTAATACAATTTTAAGATAAGGCTTAGACGATGTTCTGTCTTAACTATGTCTTAGCGAAATCGGTCAAGTCGTTCACAAGTGATGTGATGTGATATATATATATATATATATATATATGATGAGATTATTATTACCTTAGACAATTATTAAAAAAAAAAAAAAAAACCCTAACTACCAAAATAACTTTTCTCTTTTTTTCTTTCATAAGATCCTTTTTCTGACTGTTATAAAAAAAAATAAAGAGTTAGTGAAATCGGTCAAGCCGTTCACAAATGATGCAATGGACAAGGGTAAAAGGGTTTTATATATATCATACACATATGTTTTGTTCTATTATGTCTATATTTTGGAGTTGATAACTTTTAATTATTTCTTTTGGGAGCATATCGTCATTCAAAAGGCATTTTGTGAAAAAATAAAGGCTTTTGTCGATGTATAACATCTTGTATTGTTGGAATATCCAGTCCTTTGAGCATGCCAGCTATTTTGATATATGTCTCCTAGTTATTGTTGATATTCTTAATCAAGAAGTTATAAGTTAATCGACAAAAAGAGTGATTTTTATTTTAATGCTGATGAATTAATTTAAAACATGAACAAAATACAATTCATTACTGGTAATCGGCTATCTCATAAAAAAAATCGTTTCCATATCTTAACGAACCGAAATGTAACGAAGATACGAACGAAATGTTAGAGTTACTTGGAAAAGGTTAAAATCGACTTGGAAATGCTATATAATACGTTTACACTGGGAGGGTCTCAGTGCCTGGTTTTTTAAACTCCACAATAATCCCTCGCCTCCATCCCAGTTCCGAGAAACCACCGTATGACCAACAAAGGCTAGGAAGGGGTCAATAACATGAATAAAAACTAATTAACTGATTAAACTAATTAAAACCAGTTTAAACAACTGCTAAATTTTCTGTAGCATAATGTTGAAACTCCTAACTTCACTATAAGCTAATATACAGTATTTTTCTAAAATAAGTCAGAAAATCCGTATCCATCAGTTCCATAAAATGGAAGACATATTTCATGTTAAAAATGCTCAAATTTTGTTATTTTTCGTATAGAAGGAAAGTCTTTGAAAATATTTGATTCCGACATTCCAATCATGGTCTTTACTTTACTCCAATTCAAAACATACCACTCAATAATTAAAGTAGTGTTAACGACGAGTAAAAATTTATTGGCAACATTAATTAACACCTTAACGGATATATCATGCGCATGGTTATATATAGAATTTTCAAGTCAAATGTAACCTTTTCCATTATAATCGAACTGGAAAAGGTTACATTACATTACATTTGCTTTGGAAAAAGTTACACATGAAATGGAAAAGGTTACATTTGCTATGGAATAAGTTACATTTGAAATGGAAAAGGTTACAAATTCCAAAAAAAAAGCTAACTGAATGGCGATGTACTCACAAAAGTAATAGATATTTATACTAAGTTATCAACTTCAAAATATAGTCATAAGAGAACAAATCATATATTATTATCCTATTCAATCAATAATGAAAAAGTTACATTTGAAATGGAAATGGTTAGAATTGCTTTGGAAAAGGTTACATTTGAAATGGAAGAAGTTACATTTGACTTGGAAAAGGTAACAATTGACTTGAAAATGCTATATGAATACTTTTTTACTTATATTAGCCTATTTATGTTCATCCTACCGATCCCGATACTTTTCTAACAACATTTGCTGATGACACAGCCATTTTATCATCCAATTCCGATCCTGAAGCAGCATCGCTAAATCTCCAAAGGCACCTTTCCCTTGTCGAAGACTGGTGTAATGCTTGGCGTATTAAGGGGAATGAAAGAAAATGAACACACGTCACCTTTACCCTTCGACGCAAATCCTGCCCAACAGTTAAATACAATTCGATACCGCTTCCTTCCTCAGACACAGTCCGGTATCTGGACTTTTTACTGGACAAAAGACTAACGTGGAACCCACATACAAGACTTAAAAGAAAAGAACTCAACCGCAGATTCGGCCAGTTATACAGACTATTAAACAGAAAAACTCATCTTACAGTTGACAACAAACTACTAATATACAAGACAGTACTGAAACCTATATGGACCTACGGACTTGAACTGTGGGGGACAGCTAAATATTCTAACATCAAACGCATCCAATCCTTCCAATCCATAGTCCTACGAACAATAGTTAATGCTCCCATTATGTTTCCAACTGTACCTTACACCACGACCTTAATATCCCATTTATTTTAAACCTGGTACCATCCAAATTTTCCAAATTCCATCAGAACCTTCTTCATCATCCTAATCCTTTAGCTCAATCCCTCTCCAGCTCCACCCACCCCTACAATCCTACAAGATTGAAACGGCAGTGGCCCCGCGACGTTCTGTAAACATTTATACTGGAATTCTGGCACTGGTCAGGTCCTCCACTCATGTACTGTATGTTTGTGACTATTGCGCCCTAACTCAGCCTCAACTGGCTAAGACCAGTAATGCGGCTGAGAGAGAGGCGCTGGGATCTCTTGGATTTCGCTTTTTTCCTCCACAAGTGGAGGGAAAAGCCCAATCTGGGGTTCCCTTAGCAGTTGTATATAGTTACCATTGTTTGTATGATGTTTATTTATTTGCCAACTTTTTATTTATCTCAATTATAGGTTGTTGTTTTGATTTGTTTTTCTATTTTCTATTATTTTATTGTATATATATGAATTTATTTATTTTCTATTTTATGTAATTTGACTATTATTATTATTTTCTGTATATATTGTATGAATGTGGTATCATATCAGTATTACTACTGTTCATTCTGAAATATGTTGTAATAATTCTCAATAAATAAATATTTTGAGTTTTATTGTAAAAAAAAAAAAAAAAAAAAAATCTGTTCAAAGACTCTACCTATCTTCGTAATAGGAAATGCTGAAGAACTCGCTGATTGCCGACCCCAATGAACAGTGGACCCTGACAATCAGAGCGAATAATTTCCATTCTCTTCCAATTAATCATCCACAGAGAGAGAGAATGAATTTAGAGCTATCTAGAAGATGGTTGTAGCTGCTGCTATCTGGGGGCAGGGTCACTGTCTGGTCTCTTTCTTCTTCAATTTATCTCTCAGAAAGTTTTTTTTTGTTACTCGCTGCAATCTCAGACTTTTTTATCTTATTCAGTTTAGGGGGTCGTGTCCCGACTGATATCCTTCTTCACTTCAAGAATCAATCCTAGTCATTTATTTCTTGCATACTAAACCATGAAACTGTATAAGCTGTCAAGTAAGTTTACATTAGGAACAGGAAGCATTTTCGCTTTGATCAGTAGATCAAACAGTGTGTTTCTCAATGCCCATGGGAAACGGACAACTGTGTTTATTAGGAGGTTTTCCGGTAAAACTCTAAACAGACATTATTCACTTAAAACTTTTCAATGCAAAGAGTAATTGAAACGTTGATTTTCTAAAAGTATTAAGGTCTTTTCAAAGAAATTTATATTTTGATTTTTACTCCTTTAGTTTAATCGAAATCAGCTATCCGATTTTATCAACACTCAAGTCCTTGAAAAACGCGATTCAGAAATGATAATATTATCGAAGGGTACTAATAAAAACTTAAATTTCATTCTAAAACATTTCCTTCCATGTCGTAAAATTCTGGTGAGCACAACTGCCGACTTTCTCCTGCTCCGTTGCTAAAATCAATTTAAGAACTTTTAAATAAACTTGGGTAGGGGTCATCCATAGCGTAGAGGCTAGCATAACAGCTTTCTATGCCAAAGGTCGCGGGTTCAAACCTGTGGGTGGCCCTAGGATTTTTTAATAGGAGTAAAAAACCCTTAGTTATGCCGTCCTTCGGAGGGGACGTTAAACGGTGGTCCCAAGCCTGTACGATGTCAGGTACTCGTTAAAGATCCCTATCCTAATAAAACCTGGATATCCTTCTTCACTTCAAGAATCAATCCTAGTCATTTATTTCTTGCATACTAAACCATGAAACTGTATAAGCTGTCAAGTAAGTTTACATTAGGAACAGGAAGCATTTTCGCTTTGATCAGTAGATCAAACAGTTGTGTTTCTCAATGCCCATGGGAAACGGACAACTGTGTTTATTAGGAGGTTTTCCGGTAAAACTCTAAACAGACATTATTCACTTAAAACTTTTCAATGCAAAGAGTAATTGAAACGTTGATTTTCTAAAAGTATTAAGGTCTTTTCAAAGAAATTTATATTTTGATTTTTACTCCTTTAGTTTAATCGAAATCAGCTATCCGATTTTATCAACACTCAAGTCCTTGAAAAACGCGATTCAGAAATGATAATATTATCGAAGGGTACTAATAAAAACTTAAATTTCATTCTAAAACATTTCCTTCCATGTCGTAAAATTCTGGTGAGCACAACTGCCGACTTTCTCCTGCTCCGTTGCTAAAATCAATTTAAGAACTTTTAAATAAACTTGGGTAGGGGTCATCCATAGCGTAGAGGCTAGCATAACAGCTTTCTATGCCAAAGGTCGCGGGTTCAAACCTGTGGGTGGCCCTAGGATTTTTTAATAGGAGTAAAAAACCCTTAGTTATGCCGTCCTTCGGAGGGGACGTTAAACGGTGGTCCCAAGCCTGTACGATGTCAGGTACTCGTTAAAGATCCCTATCCTAATAAAACCTGGATAGGCAAAATTTAGGACTCCCACAGTAGCATCGGCCGATTAGCCAAACTAGCATAAAAGTGACGTTAAAACGAATAAACAAATAAACATAAACTTGGGGTTAAAAAAAAGTTTAAAGAATAACATTGGGTTTCTATGGAAATATATGTTTTAAGTTAAATAATGCAACAATTTCAATCATAAATTATGTACAAAAATCACTTAATATAAAGTTTATGTCCTATTTACATATTGTGCATGGGATAACATTTTTCTAAAATCTTTAGTGTTATATGATATATTGATATAACTTTCCTTATGTTTCGAGAAAAAAAAAAAGTACCTACAAACATATGTTTGCTCTATTCTCCTTTAGATGGCTATCAAATCCATTCATCCTGTATATCTACCAGTTTTTAGCACTGCTTAAAAGATGGTATTGTTAATTTTTTTAGAAGTTACATAATTTTACAGAATTACAAAAAAAAAAAAACTTTTAATATCAGCAATTGAGAGTCTAATAGTCTATATTACAATCAGAATGAAATTCCCATTAAATAAAAAACAGTTTAATTTAACATCGATATAACAAGTAAAATGAAGATCGTGAGAGCTGCTTCTGAGAGGAAAAAAATCCGCTTCTAAAATATAAAATTTCTATTATATACTGCTATGTTTTCGACCAGATGCTTTCCTAAGGCAAAGGTAGTTTCAGAAACTATATTATTTGATATATTTAATCCATATATAAACTACACAGCCGGACAAAATTAAAGGATCACTTCAATATTTTGAAATTACTGAACTGTATAGGGTATTTTTGAAAATATTCTTTTTTCTTTGGAAGTCACACTTCATTAAGACCAGGGCTCTTACATGTTGTTCTGGGATGTTGTTCCACTCTTCCACTAACATTTCCCTTAAATCTGCCAAATTGTGTGGGACTCGGGCGCGGACACCTCATCCAAGCATGTCCCATACACGCTCTATTGGGTTCATATCTGGACTTCTGGTTGGCCAAACTATAACGTCAATTTCTTCTTGTCTGAGGAAATTTTGCACTGATCGAGCAACGTGAGGTCGGGCATTATCGTGCATAAAAATAAAGTTACCTGCGATATTTCTGGCGAAAGGTATTACATGTGGCTCAAGTACCTCCCTAATGTACCTTTCAGCAGTTATAGATCCACGGTTCACAAGACCCAACTCTGTACGGGAGTTTAAATTTGTGCTCCTCCCCCCCAAACCATCACTGACCCACCACCAAACGCAACCCTTGGAGAAAAAGTGCATGGAGCATACCTCTCCTCTCCCCGCCTTCTCCAGTCCATCTGGAGATCGGAGACAGAATCTTGACTCATCGCTGAATAATACAAGGCTCCAATCTTCCTGAGTCCAGTCAACTCGGTGTTCCCTGGAGAGAAGAGGTCCAGTAGCTGAAGGATGGGAGGTCAATCCATAATCGTTGAGTCGTCTTCTCACGGTTCGCTCTGAAAGTTGCACATTCCTGAACCTATGGAGGAGACCACGCAGACTGTTACCAGTTGATCGGCGATCCCGAAGAGCATGCAGTTGCAAAAATCTCTCGTCAAGGTGGGAAGTTGACCTCATACGGCCTTGTCCGACCCTTCTTGTTTGCCCTCCAGTTTGACGGTGCCTATTAAGCAACCTGGACACTACGGATTGTGACCGCTGGAGCCGTTGCGCAATATGCCTTTGAGAAAACCCTTCTTCACTAAAAGCAACAGCACGAATTGATTCCTCTTTGGTTAATGCTCTTCTGTTGGCCATCACAACGTTCTTACTAAACTCACAAGTAAAAACTAAAGTCTCTTAAATGTTAGAAAATCTTCAATAAGATAAATCTTTGCTAACAACTAACCATTAACTGATAGGAAGAAAGAAAAGAAGAGGATTAACTGACCATTTTCTCCATAAACGGTTGGGAATATAAACAGGTAGAGGATTAACTTGATACAACACAATGTCCAGTATGGGACAAAGGAATTCCTATTTTTATCTCTTATGTAATAATAATATAAATATTTGTAAGTGATCCTTTAATTTTGTCCCTCAGTGTATATTTAATGAAACCATTGAATTTCCTTTCCAAAGGTATCGTGTTTACTGATCCAAGTATGTGGGATGCAGGGAAAGATTAAATTAGACAGGTTTCAATAAACGGCATCATTATTTTAATTAGCTATAACATATACAATCTATTTACACAATGACTGAGAATACTGAGGGCATGACAGTTATTATAATCTTATTATACAATATGACAAACTATGAAATACCTTTAAAACACTTAAAACAGCTGGCTGGCGAAGGTGGAATCAGTCTTAGGCACCCTATCAAGGCTTCATCCTCCACTACTCCACAACTTATTGGCCCAAAGATATGAACAGGATTCCAGACGTACTGGACTTCTTTATTACTAAGGGACTGAACTTACAGCATTGTGATATCACAAACCTCACTGACACTCCAGTGTATGCAACTATTTTAAATTAGAAGGTCTCTTGGCCATCTTCTTCACAGACGCCTCAGGGGATTATCAGGAACCGAAGAGGAAGCAAGGGTTAAAACTAGTGGTTTGGGGTAAGAATGGAGTTTGTCATAGAAGGATTGATATCTGGTTCAAGCAAAATCAGCAAAATATGGAACATTTAGGTCTTTATGGATGATTTTACTTTTGTCAAAATAAGGAGCGTTGAGGATTTTGGATTCTAAAGATTGGATACGGGAAGAATTCGATGATGTAGTAGAGTCACAAAGCTCAACTCCGTAAGTCCATATAGGCCTTATGGTGGTGATGTCAGGGCCTTTTTTAGTTAAGTGGAAGGTTTGAACGTCTGTCTAGTAAATGTTGAAATAATCGAAAGCGGCGAG
Source organism: Piezodorus guildinii (assembly GCA_023052935.1). Classification (NCBI taxonomy): domain Eukaryota; kingdom Metazoa; phylum Arthropoda; class Insecta; order Hemiptera; family Pentatomidae; genus Piezodorus; species Piezodorus guildinii. The sequence goes on from CM041297.1 coordinate 114,621,349, forward strand.
CAGTTTGTCGTTTCAGTCTTGTGTGCGGATTCTATATGAGTCGTTTGTCAAGGCCTTGGTAGCGAATCAGTTCAACAGGGACAAGTGGAATATTATAAAAGGATACTGTAGGACATGATGTCATTAGCTTACGACCAAAGGTAAAGGTTATTTGGTTGGATTTGTAGGAATTGTAACAATTCATGCAGACAATTAAAATTTGAGATTTCTAAGTATATTCGGACAATCCAAGAAGCTATTATTACTTTTCTATCGTTAGGTTTTAGATTTTCCTGGAAAACTTTTTCGTTTTATTATCTTTAAAATGGTGTAAAACAAACCTACCTTTATTGGCAAATCAAGGATGCGAGGAAGAAAGAATTGAAAAAAAGAAAAAAAAAAATTGTGCTGATATAGCCGATACTGGACCTCAAGAGAAGCCCAAGTTTAAGTTGTAAAGATAAGAAACATCGTGCGCTTAGGGAGGAAAATCAAATTTTGAGATTTTTTTCTGTAAAGAAAACCACGGATGGAAAAAAAAACAACTCAAAATCGCACTATGGGTCATATGAACTTTTTTGTTCCTCTTAAGATATAGTATCTGCTCTCACGATATGACGAGACATTTTTTAGACACCCTATATATTACATGAAATAAATAGTAAGGGAAAGTATTTCGATCGTGAAAATATGTGTTTTTCATCAGAAGTACACGTTTTAGGGTCTGTGTTTGTATATCTGTGATAAGACTAGCTAGAAAACGATAAATCGTATTGTTATGTTGTTAGGATACTGAGAGGAGTAAGTTCATTATTTGAGGTACTAAGACCCCTGGAACACGCGAGGAACTATTGGCGTGAGATATCCAAGACCGGTCAATGAGATCCATTGATGCTAACAAGACGACCCCTGGGTCCACACTTTGTTCAGTCACAATGATAATAATAGCCTCCAGTTAAAGGCTGCTTCAGAATGCTCTGTCTCCTATTCACATTTGTCCGCTTGTAATAAGGAAACCCTTTGTATGCCCATTTTATTGTATTCCATTCGGTTATATATTAATTTGTCATCGAGATTTTCAACAGATAGCTGAGTTTAAATTGTTGTAAAAGAGAATTTAATTCCTTCATTTTCGCCTCTTGCTAGAGAAACCAAGAATTTATAAGTAAGAAGAATGAGAATCTAGTTAGGGAATATAAAATATAAAAAAGGATAGCAATATAATAATGTACAGTTTTTAAATTAAATATATATAATCATAACATAACTATCCAAAAGTTTTCGAATAATCAACTGTTCACACATCCGCCATTTTGCCTAGTACTATTGTATCTGTGCTCAGACGGCGAAATGGTATAATCTACATTTTTACTTTCACTTACCCATGTATGGAATATATAGTAAGGAAAAATATTGCGATCGTGAAAATGTTCGAATTTCAGTTTTCAACAGAAATACACGTTTTAGGGTTCCCTGAGTCCAAATAACCAAGTTCCAAAAAAAGGTCTGTGTGTATGGTAGGTCTAGCACGAAAACGAAAAAGTGTAAAAAACTGAAATTTCATATTTAAGACAAATATAAGTTCTTTATATCATGAATTTTGCGCCTTATTAGGATTTTCTCAATCTTGGAAAAACTTATCCTAAAACGCCTGTATCCCATCCTTGATACTAGTTACGTAATTCCTGATCACCAGCTTGGATTCTGAACGTCCCACTTCACTATCCAGCAATGTCATCGCGTGGTGGAAGTTGTCTCGTCTACATTGGAGCGTGGCTTGTATTGTACGGGAGCCTTCCTTGACGTGGAACAGGCCTTCGACCGATTCTGGCACCCGGGATTGCTTCACAAGCTACGCCAATTCCTGCCCCCTTCATACTTCCTTATTATCCGGCCCTACCTCACTGGCAGATCCTTCAAAATCAATCATAATAATTCATATTCATCCATTTTTAGTCAGTCTGCTGGTGTCCCTCAAGGTAGTATCCCAATCCATCCTAACAACTTCTTTTCTACCTATGCTGATGACACTTGTGTGCTATCAGCTATTGCCTCTCAAACTCTCCAATCCCACCTCAGAGACCTTGAAGTATGGTGTCAGAACTGGAGAATTAAAATAAATTCCAACAAATCCAACCAAATTACCTTTATCCTTCGTCGTAAACCTATGACATCCTGCCCTACTGTCTCCTTCAATAATACTCCTCTTGTCCCGATATCTAGGACTGCACCTTGACAAACGCATTACTTGGAACCCTCATACAAGACTGAAACGACAAGAAGCTGCACGACGTTTTCGACTACTTCAACACTTACTAGACAAGCGTTCTAATCTTCCACTTATCTACAAAAGACTCATCTACAAGACTATGATAAGACCGATATGGACTTACGGAGTTGAGCTCTGGGGCTCTACTAAACCATCGAATTCTTCTCGTATCCAATCCCTACAGTCCAAAATCCTTCGTAAAATCCTCAATGCTCCTTACTTTGTCACCAACAAACTCATCCATAAAGACCTTAATGTCCCATATGTTGCTGATTTGGCCCGTACGAGGTATCAATCCTTCCATGACAAACTCCATTCCCACCCTAATCCTTTCGTTTCATACTTTCTTCCTCTTCAATTCCTGACAATCATCCGAGGCGTCTGAAAAAGAGATGGACCCGGGACCTTCTAGTTTGGAATATTTTTAGAGTGCTTCCATTGGGAAGCTTCTCTACATGTATTTCATGCCTTTTTATATTTCATTCAAATTTACTTGTTGTATTACTTGTTATACAGTTGTAAATTCCAATATATAAATAAACAAATAAAAAAAATACGATTTTCTTATAAACGGCTCTAACGATTTTGGTTAAACTGACTTTATCGTTGTAAAATGTAATGGGCTAATCATATAGGTTTTATTCTGATTGAAATAGTTTGACAGGACTTAAATACCAATATTTCAAATATTTTTTCCTCTAAAGTACCTTCAACTTAATAGATTCGAAAAAAAATAAGAATATCGTCTTGTTAGCATTGATAAAAAAAAGTCTAAATGTATAAGTTGAACGAATTCGATAAACAACCAAAGGAGAAAAGAGTAAACATTTTTTTTTTTTTTGTAATTTTTGTGTTTTTAAACATATACACAGTAATATAGATGTATAATATGGCGTTGGAAAGCTAAATATATACAAAAAAAAAAAAAAAAAAAAAAAAAAAAGATCGTCTTATACCCAAGCTTTAACGAAGAGTGATGAAAAGCCGATAAAAATAACTGATTGTTTTAGATAAAAATACAACAGATTATTTAATTTCTTTTCTTTTTTAATTTTTTTGGTAGTTTTTTTTAATATAAACATTTAAAAGAGCACACATTGACTTCCATTTGTCACTTAATCACTTTATTTCATAAGCTTTTCATATTTGTCGACGTTTCGGGGCTGTTTCCCCATTTTAAAGACTTATTTTTTTCATTATATAAATGATTTTTCATATATCACCCATCATTTTATTTCATAGCACACTGCTGTTTGTCCTTATTGGTGTTCATTGGCTCACATTATATTCAGATTATTTAATAAAACGCATGTTTCTATTGGGTTCTATCGGGTTCTTGTTTATTGAATATTGAAACAAGTGGAGACATTGAGCCAGTATGATTCATTATGAATTGACTTACCGCAATATTGCTTTATTAATATTAACCATGACATATAAATAATGATATATAAAAGTCTTGATAAAGGGGACAAGGCCCCGAAACGTAGTTACAATGAACTAACAACCCTAAAGCGATAAATTCTAAATTAGTCAAACAGTCCTGTTTTTATTCAACATAACTGGAATCCCATTCTCATTATAATAATAATGATAATAAGTAAATTCTTTATCATTCTGGGACATGCCCCTTTAGAATAAAATATACATTATGTACAAAAAGGACTTTAGAATCTTAGAGTAAATTAAATAAGTATAAAAAAGTTAATAATCACTGGTATAAAATAGACATATTTAAATGAGGAGAAAAAAAGTAATAATTAAAAAAAAAGCTCATTTACAATTCTATGATCCTGGATATTCATTAAGTGATCAAATATGCGGGAATCGAAGGTAGAAAGAGAAGAAGGAGTGACGGATGGAAGGAGGGATAGAATCCCATAGGATTGAGGATGGAATAAGAAAGGATCTGTCGAAATGTGCAGTTCGGTGGGCCGTTCTGTATAAATCTGAAGGCCTGTAAAACTGGGATGGACAGAGGATTTGAACTGTAGGAGGTTAAAAAACTTGGTAAAGGAATGACGCAAGGAAATGCTTGCAACGATTGGAAGGGTTAAGCCACTTCAACTCGCCATAAAATTGGGATACAGAGGTGTATCTAGTGATCCAGTAGATGAATCGAACAAAGCAATTAATTAAAGGTTTTATTTTTACCTCGAGATTCCCAGACCCACCACCGTATACTGTACAGCAATAGTACCAGTGGGGAAATATGAGAGGTAACGAGGAGTTTTCGGGTTTCAAGCGGGAATAGGTGACGGAGGGAGTACAGTAGCTTTAAGGTTGAAAAGGTACGACGAGAGATTTCGGAAATATGATTTTTGAAGGTATGAATTTTTGAAGGTAATATGAATTTAGTGGAAGGTTACTCCTGACTGTCGGGTGGAACTTTAGATAGATAGATAACTGTTTTTTATTCCTTTAACCATATTACAACTACAAAACAAATATTACAAATATAAAAAAACATTGTAGAACTATGGTTTTTTAGACCGTCAGTCCGGAGCCGATCTGTAAATTTTTACAAATTATATAATAGTCAAACAGGTCACTCACTGATTCTATTCAACTTTTAACTGTATTAACTTATAAATAAAACAATCGTAAAAAAAATAACAATAATCAATCAATATTACACATTAGAAATTTTTTAAAATTATAATTAAATTATTTAATAAGCCTATATCTGTAAGGCCATGCTATTTTACAAAAATTGTGTAAAAACAACCAGTAATCACCATTGAGACACTTTATCACAAAATCAAGTTTAAGAGAACTCTTTTTAAAACAATTTTTTCTAATATCAGACAGAATCGGACATGCAACCAGGAAATGAAATGTATTTTCTGTTCTCTTTAATTGCACAAAGAACACATCACATTACTATTTGAATAAAATCTGTTATAGTTGAGATAATGAAGTTCACATCTAACTTTGAATATCAATTTAACCCCATTAAAGTTTATTTTATTATCATCAAGGTAATGTGTTCCATATTCATAATTTAAGTTTTTATACCTTCAAAATAAATCACAATAGTTTCTATTCATCCCTTTTCACACAGACTGCTGGTGTTCCTCAAGGCAGTATCCTAGGACCCATTCTATACACAGTATATACAGCTGATATCCCAACCCATCTTAACACTTTCCTTTCTACGTATGTTGATGACAGCTGCGTGTTATCAGTTCATAAAGATCCATTTGTTGCCTCAAATACCCTTCAAGCCCACATCAAAGTCCTAGAAGTATGGTGCCAGAACTGGAGAATAAAAATAAATTCCAACAAATCCCATGAAATAACCTTTACCCCTCGTCGGAAACCTTTGACTTCCTGCCCTACAGTATCCTTTAATGACACTTAACTAGCTCCTGTTGAACAGATCCGATATTATGTGTTTCAGCTATTTCTCTTAAATCGATTATCCAGTATACCTTTTGTTTAACAATTTCATTATTTAATAAATATGCTAGCCTTGTTGTTTGTCAAGTTTTTACTTTTATAATATAACTATGCTGTATTTTTAAGGTTTCTATAAACATTGGGACTATTTTGGTTTCTAAGTGTATTAAGTAGGACGGGGTAGCTTGCGGCAAGCTAAATAATTTCTTAATGAAGTGATACAGACGTTTTTCACATTCAATATATTCTTTACTTTCCCATGCTTGGGCGCCATATCCTATAAATTATTTGACTGGAACACTTGAATGACAGCATTGAATACTTGAATTTTAGATTTATAGGGTATACTATTGTTAAGTAGTAAATTTTTCCATATGGAGTGGGTGGAACTTTATAGGATCTGGGTTAGGATATGATGGGGTCCTATTACAAATGCTTTTAATGAAACTCGTTCGAAGCAGGGACTTGTCACTTGTACAATATATAATATATATTTTAGATTGTAGGTTTGAGCGATGCGTGGACACGACCCCCGATGTAGCCTCGAAGGGAGGGCAATAGCCAATTGACTTCATACGAAGAAGCTCTTGGACCCCTGGCCTCACTGATTCCTTTTAATGACCTACTTCCTCACATTCTTCCTCCGAATCAATAGATAGTAACAGCCTACACGATTGTAATAGTAATAGGCTCCTTCATAAATGTCTAGTCATATTGTGAGAGCAGACCTCAAGGGGAACAAAAAGAGTTCATATGAGCCATAGTTCATAGGATTCTTAACGGTTAGGGAGGAAAATCAAATGTTCAGTTCTTTTGCTGTTGGTTCAAATTCTCATCCATGGTTTTCATCAGAAAAACTGAAATACACTTACTTGATGCGCACACACAAAAAAATAAGTGGTTAAAAAAGAAGAGAAGAAAAAATTTCCTAGAAGGTTAAGAAGACGAACCCTCTAAATGGAAAGTAAGCGTCCCATAACGTTATGCAGAAAATTAAAGTTTAATATTTCTCAGATTCTCACACAAGACTGAAACGACAAGAAAGTGCTCGAACAACCCATTTGTTGCAGACATAGCCCGTGATAGATACACCTCTTTCCATTCTAAACTCTTTGCCTATATAATCCCACTTGTCCGTAATTTATCTTCCTCAGGTATTCCTGATAATCTTCCAAGACGACTGAAAAGAAGGTGGCCTCATTGTGTTGTTTAATGCAGTTGTAAATTACTATATAAATAAAAAAAATATTTCTCAGAATATTCGGACATTTCAAGCAGCTCTTACTCTTCTATCTATCGTTAGGTAAACTTTCCCATATAAAAAAAAAAACTTCTTCATTTAATTAGCTTAAATAAAACTACCTTTATTGGTCAATCAAGAATGTGAGGAGGTAAGAATGTAAAAAAAAAAGACCAAAACGTACTCTAGATGTGTTATAAATATATAGTCATATTGTGGAAGCTTTTGAAAGGAAAAACATCAAAAAACTCAAATATATCTACTTGATTTGCCCTCAAAGAAAAAAAAATCTGGTGCGGGCAACACACGACTTTCACTTACCTCCATTTTTAAAACCAATGAAAGATTTTTCAAATACAGTTAGAGATAAAAATACATGAAACTATTAAAAAATTAATTAAATTGAATTTCTATAGAAACATGTGTTTTATTAAAAAATCTATTATATTATTATCTAAAATAATCAGTTTTATGAGATTTTTATCACTCTCTTTTAACTTTTACAAGCTTGTGTATTAGATAATATTATTTCTAAAATCTTTAGCTCTCCAATGGTATATTACATATGTATATTACTGTTCTTCTGTTCAAAAACAAAAAATTGCATTAAAAAACATGTTTTCTGTTTTCTCCTTTAGTTGTTATCGAATTCATTCAATTTATATATTTACCTGTTTTTCATCAGTGGTAACAAGATAATATAGTTATTTTTACAGAATCAAAAAAATTAAAGGTACTTTAGAGAAAGAAAATTTAAATATCGGCATTTAAGCTCTGCCAGACCATTTTAATCAGAATGAAACCTACATGATATTAAAGCATATAATATTATACATCGATATTTTTTTTTTTTTTTCAGTGGCGAGACAGGCCGTGCAGGCCCTGGGCCTCGCGGTGTGATCTTCTGAGAGATTACACTCGCGTTTCACGATTAAATTCGTAGTGTAGGGTCATCACTCCCTACGCCTAATTTTGTGATTGGCCACCATTTGGCTGACGGGTCTCACATACCCGGTGAAGAGGCTGCGAGTGAATCCCCATTTATTACATCATTTTAAAAGCCCCGCCGGGACTGGGATTCGAACTCGCAACCTGTAGCATGAGAAACTAGCACGCTAGCCACTCAGCCACGGGCTCCTCCATTTTAATCAGAATGAAAACTACATGATATTAAAGCCCATTAAATGTTACATCGATATAGGGAGTTTAATCAAAATCGTCGGAATCGTTTTCAAAGAAAATCTAAAAAAGGTGCAAAATGCATGGTATAAAGCGGCTCTTCTGATAAGCTCATTTAGATGAAAAAAGTTGTGTAACGTCTCGGGCGTAGATTTGTCTTAAATATGAAATTTCAGTTTCATAGGACTAACCGTTTCCGCCCGGGAGTTACCACACACACACACACAGACCTTTTTGCAGGACTTTGTTAATTGGACTCAGGGGACCCTAAAATGTGCATATTTCCTTTGAAAACTGGAATTTCAAAATGTTCACGATCGCAATACTTTCCCTTACTATATATTATAAGTGAGAGTAATAAGTGGTGCCAATTGAAAGAAGGAAAAAAATTCCCAGATGGTCGAGAAGTCGAACACGAATTTTAATATTTCTAAGAATATTTAGAAATTTCAAGCAGCTCTTATCTTAAATCGTTAGATTATAAACTTCCCGGACTTAAAAAAAAAAATCTTTAAAATGAGGCAAAACGAGTCTACCTTTATCAATCAAGAAAGCGATTTTATTTGACATTTTTTCGCATATAACTTCAAATAAAAATTCTATTTCAAGAAAACCATACAAAATGACGCAATGTTAAATTTTTTTAGCAGGATTGTATTCAATATTTTTATTTTTTTCCACAAGTAACGATCTATTTTTTCAACTATTTTATCTGGAAGATTTCTTTTTTTTTTTTCTTTTCTTTTTAAATTGTTTATATTGTGATTATTATGCCTGTTATGTGATTAGAAGATTTCGTTTTGTATCATTGTTATATTATATATTTTTCACTAATTCTTGTCCAGTTTAAGTTACTTTATTATTTCAAAGCTTATGTTATTCTTAAAAGACCAAGTAACAAAATAATGTAAACTTTTATTTTTCTTCTTTTTATTATCCATTCAAACTCATTTATTTTTCATTTTGTCCAAACAACTATTTTCTGAGGATATTTTTTTAATTTAATTTTTATTCATTTTATTTTTATATTTTACGTATATATTCACCCATAATTGTAAACATTAGTTAATTATGTTCATTTTGTCTGTTGGCCAGACATACTGTATATTGTAAACTGTGCAAATATGTTATTCTCAAGGGACACAGTCCCAGAATAAAAATCAATTTCTATTCTATTCTAAAATATGAATTTTCATCTGAAAATTTGGAATGTTTTAGAAAATTGTGGCGAAAGTATAAATTGTACGCAAAAATGTTATATAAGATATTTTAAAGCTTACAGGTAAAGAAATAAAACGACGTATTACATATTAATATCGAACGAATAATAGCGAAGTAATAGCGAAGACACCCGAAATGGATGTTCAAGAGGGGCTAGCGGGGGGAGCACAAGGGTGAAGAGTGGGGAATTTTGAGAAAATACTAACAACTGACAAAAATTCAGCTTGTCTCTAATTTCTTCTGTCACAAAACCTTCATTGCCTGGGCTCTAAGGACAGACCAGTGAAACACGTGATGTAGAGATGTATCTGTATACAAAGCAACAAACAAGAAAAAGATTGTGGTATGCTATAGCGGAAATTTCAGCCAGTCATCTGTATAATGTCGGTATGGGATTTCACTCTGAGCTCATTGAAAAAGAGACCTGTTGCTGAGAAATGGCACCACTTCGGCTACATGATGCAACACGGGCAGGAAATATTCACCCGGTTTTATTACAGTATTATTTTTCATATTTATTACTTAAATGTATGCATTATTATAATTTCAGTCTTCATTTTACATACCTTTTCAACCTGGTGGGAAGTCAACTATGGCCATCAAATGAAATCAGTTTGGAATATTGATTCGTTCATTTAGTTGACTTTTTTTATAACATATCTTTTTTTCCAGAACGGCTGCATGAGCCACAAATGGGTTGTTTAAAATAAAAGAATTATCATTACAACTGGTAATAATGGAAAAAGAGGAGGTATGGTCTCATACAAAAGACACCTCTAAACATCATAGATTTATAATTGTTCCTGAGAATGGAATAATTAAATTAAATTGATAACAGAACGAAAAAAAGAAATAAATTAAAATTAAAAAAAGAAAGAAAAGTAATGAATGTATTAAATAATAATAATAAGTTTGAGGCAAGAATATAAAGTATAAAAGTAAAATCGATTTTAGTCTAGACAAAAATAAAATAATAATATTAATAAAAAAAAAAAGATAAACTAAAATAACATGGGGTTCATGAAGCAAAATAATAATATTTACAGTAGAAAGTCTGGGTTTGAGCCTGCGTGGTGAAGTTGGAACTCCTATATTTATTTAGTTTACTTAAAGAAATAAATATAGCAAAGTCTAGAATGAGATTTCATCGACAAATTAATTAGATTTTCTCATAATAACATAAAAATAATTTGGAAAAGGTTCAATTTACTTTTAGGTATAACAATAGACAAATAAAAAATATATGATTTTTTCAAGGATAAAGTTTGTTTAGCATTTAATAATGCGGTAAATATTTACTAATGACTTGTTTCGGTTAATTATTTTAAATAATGAACCTTTGTAATCAATCAAAAAGAAAACACCCCTTCCCCCCACCTCAAAATTTGAGGGCTTGCGTTTCAAGATACGTAGAACTCGAATAACGAATTTTCAAAAAATCCGTTTTTCTTTATTCATAAATAAATACCAAATTTCTCTTAGCACTGTTTCTTAGAGAATTAAATTTCCTACAAAATGAAAAAAGAATCATTTAAATTGGTTCAGAAATAGCAGAGACGTAGCGTTTTGTAATTAGCTCTGGTGATATGCCATTTTCCTTGGAATTATTTATTGCTTTTCATATTGATTAATTGAACTATATACTATATTAACAACTATATAAACAGTTAGCTTAATGATCTTATAAACATTTTAAAAGTAATAGTAATGTTAATAAAGGTAATATCATGTTGTAGTAACGTTAAAAATCCTAATAATGCACGTATAACTCCCCAAAAAAATTTTCCATTCATAAACATTGAATACATCACTGTGCATTTAACCAATTGCATTAATGGAAAAATCATACATTTTAAACATATCTATTGTTTCAAATGGAACTATTGCTTAAAGTGTTCTCATATTATATTTAAAGTAAAAAAAATGGAAATTCTGAAACGCCCTAAAAAGAAATGGTATGGAATATTTTCCATAAAGTGAAAATGGCCTCAAAGACGTCGATATCCAAAAAGTACCATAATCATTTCAGGAAATTTTCCTATAAATGCAAAAATCTCTCAATAATTTATCATTAAACCAATTTTTTTTTTTTTGGGGGGGGGGCTTTAAGATTAGAATTAAGAGCTCAAGAAGATGTACAGATCTCCTGTGGTGGAGAATTGATGGAGGTGGTGACAGATTTCGCTTATCTAGGCACGGTGATCAGTAGATCTGGGAAATTGGATTCTGAAATCTCAAGTAGAATTTCCAAAGCTAATTCCGTCTATTACCATATCTGCAACACGGTTATCGGAAAAAGAGAAGTAGCACGGAACGTGAAGTTACACCTGTTCAAGTCCATCTTTCTACCGGTACTTCTCTATGGAGCAGAGAGCTGGATTTTGAATGAAAGGCTACAAAGTCGCATCACTGCCTCGGAAATGAAGTTTCTAAGAAGAATTGTGGGGAAGACACGGAGAGACTGTGTCCGGAATGAAAGGGTCAGGGAAGAGCTTAATGTATGCTCTGTTCTGGAAGTCCTAGACAAGAGGCAATTGGGATGGTACGGGCATGTCTGCCGAATGGACCACCACCGGAACCCAATTAAAACAATGGAGGTAAGGCCCTTAGGACGAAGACCTAGAGGACGCCCAAGGACCTCCTATATCACCCACATGGAGCGAATAGGGATGCGTAGAGCTAAACCTCTGGGCGAGATTAGAAACCTTGCCAGGAACAGAGACAGTTGGTACCACTGGCTGGGATCTTGCCCACGCTGAAAGGCAAATGGGTCGAAGAGAAAGAAGAAGAAGAAGAAGATTAGAATTAAAAAATTATTTTTACATTATGGAAGGAATATTTTTATTCTGATTTGGAACAAAATTAGATGTGAAATTATTATATTTTGAATATAATTATATTTTTTAATTTCTTGAGTTTTCTTTAGATTAAATCTGATGGTGAATTTCGATAAAACTGAACGATTAAAGAGCACACCAGTCAAAATGTCAACTACGTTAAAAATACTCAATAATTTCTTTTGAAAATCATCTAATATGCAGACGTTTGTTCTTTTCGTTGCCTCACCGTTCGGAATCGAGGAAGTCTGGTAAGATTAAAAGTTAACGAAGACAATTTGAGAAAACTGCTAAATGTATGGCTAAATTTTCTGAAATCGAAATGAAATAATAAAAGCATTGTAAATAATGGAAAAATAATAAAAATGTTAGCGAATTGGTGATTATCCAGGGAGAAATGCTTTATTTATTTGGCAATGCTGCCCAAATACATCGGGTTGCTAAAATAACACAGCATACTATATCAATCCCTTGGATATATTTCACATACATTTTCAATTTTTTTTTCCTATTCTAATACAAATTTATAATATTTACAATTTTATCTCTTTTAGTTATTTACATTAATTTATTTTATTTCTCTCTACAACTATATTTGAAATTTAGACCTCTGGTGCGCAGATTACATAATCGAAATATACATATAATATCATAATTTTCTTATGAAATCCTGTTTCCAATTATTTATAAATAATGAATGCCCAGGATTCATGCCTGAATGAACGAAATTATTGATTGATAATTGTTAATTTGAAACTGGGTTAGCCTGATATTAGCCTAAGAGATAGGAGCGGCAAACTAAACTGAAGATTTCACTCATGAACGATCTCTTCCAGTTATTTGATCCTTTCCTGAAGCCCTACATTCTACAAAGCTTTGATGTCAGAAATTTTTTTAACTGTTGTATTTTTTTAAGATAAATTTAGGTAACAAAATATTTTCCAAAGTTTCTAATTTCCTCTTAGGTGTCATTATTTAAACGCTTCGAAGCACAAAGAATGTTTTGTAGGTTGTTATATTACAGTTATATCACATTTTATTATACGCCGTAAATATAACATAAGGCGAAACTGCTCATATAATAATTCAAAGAACTTTTCTATTTACTGAGTGAGTGACTGACCGGCAGCTCTTCAAAACAATATTAATTCTTCCTCTTAACAGAAATTCCATAATTTTTAATGTATTTTAATTTAAAAAAACATAAACTGACGTTGGCAGTCTTCCCTTGCGGTCGAAAAATTTCAATCAAAAACATTCCTTGTAAAAGAGTTATGAACCGAGCTGTCGATAAATAAAACATTTCATTGCTATCTGATCATAACGTCTAAATCTCAAACTGATAAATACCTGTGATAAATGACAGTTCAGACCATTACCAACTTCGTTAATAAAAATGAGAGTCACAGCTCGTGGTGTAGTGGCTTGTATAACAGCCTATATTCCCAAGCTCTTCAAACCTGGCAGAAGGCCCTTAATTAAATGGCCTTTAATATTTGGAAAATATTAAATATCCTAGTTTATGCCATCCTTCGGAGGAGACGTAAAATGGTGATCTGGAGCCAGTAGAGTATCAGGTATCGTTTAAGAAACCTATCCCAATTAAACCTGGATAAGTAAATTTTAGGACTCCCGCTGTAGCATCGTACGATTAGCCAGAGTAACATAAATTGATTTTACATTAATAAAAATATAAAAAAACTCATCAACAGTAAAGACGCTTTCAGTGTTTATGATTTTACGAGTTTGGTCAAGCCAATACAACAAGCAGTTTGTAGTGACCAGAAGGCATGAAAAAATAAAATAAAATAAAAAAAACTAATTGTATACAGTGTCATTTTCGTTTAGAAATAAAAACTTACTGATTTGTTTTTAACAAGTAGAATTATATAGAGAAAATAAAGAACTAATATATATTTTTTTTGTACGCGATAATAGGTATTGCATAATTCCTTTTACTTGAAAATGAGCTTACTTGAATGACAGCCAAAAAATAAAAATAACAACTACCAATGAGATAATGGATCATTTAAAATACTATAATAATAATGATAATAGGCTTAGCGAACTCGAAGGTTCGATGCCAATACCACCAATACCAGACTCGTCCAATGTTCACCGTTCAAACCCAAGCCTCCGAGATCAGCCTTAACGCAATCCTCCCATCGATGCTTCGGCCTACCTTTCGGACGCCTACTAGTCGGATCAGCGAATACCAACTTTCTCGGAATCCGCTCCTCACCGAGCCCAACAACCTTACATGCCCATTTGAGTCTCCGCGCTGCTATCAACTCAATTATATTCACAAGATACAAGTTCCGCAATTCCGCGTTGTGCAACCTTCTAAACTCCCCTCATCTCTCTTCGGACCAAATATTTTACGCAGTACCTTATTTTTGAATACCTTAAGCTGCTGTTTATCCTTCAAAGTAAGCGGCCACGTTTCACATCCGTAAAGTACCGTCGGAAGAATAATAGTTTTATAAATTCTAACCTTTAAGTTTTTAGACAGAAGCCGCGAGCTAAGTAACTTATCAAATGAATAATAACACGCATTTCCAACCTTTAACCGGGACTTTATTTCTTCTACTAATCATATATTTCGTCTTATCGGTATTTAATTCGAGTCCTATTTCTTTACCGATTTTTATTAACACACTTATATTTAGTTGTATGGTTACCGTGTCTTCACCTAGCAGTACCAGATCATCGGCATACCCCAAAACCGGAATATTGTCACCCATATTTAAACCTTTCTCGGTACACATCACCTTTTCTATGACATATTCTAAAGCTATATTAAATAACACAGATGAAAAGGAGTTACCCTGTTTCAAACCCGATCGCACCTCAAATCTCTCGGTGTAATTATGACCGATTCTAACTTTATGGAATGTTTCCGACAAACACATCTCTACTAGGTTTACTAACTTTCTAGGTATTCCCTGTTCAATCATGATGTTATATAGCTTCTGACGACGGTCTATTGAATCGTAAGCCTTTTTAAAATCGATATAAAGTTGATGGACTACACCGTCATATTCCATATTTTCTCTAATATTTAACGTAAGGAAAATATTTGATCAATAGTCGAGCGATTCCGCCTAAAACCACATTGGTAATCTCCGATAATTTCCTCAGCGTATTCCGAGATTCGACTAGTTAGTATTGACGAAAATATATTTAAAATACTATAGCATATCTTAAATACCAACTTTTACATGGCCCTGCACAGGATTTTCATTGCTAAAAGGTTGAAAATATATTAATATAATCAAGTCCATATGCATATAAATTTGTAAATTATACAAGTGCTTAGAAGTAAAATCAGTCCATTACAACAACTTTTATTCCAATATCTTATTTTTTTTTAGTATTTTTATATTTCCCAAGAATCTTGGAAGAGAGTAAATGAGCAATCATAAAAGCTCCATCCTCTGTATGCCTATGTACTAGTACAAATCCTCTGGCGTAATTTTAATAATTATATTATTTAAAACCTGTTATGTTTGACTAAAGTACATAAAAATATGCTAATCGTTCCCTCAAAAACAAAAGTTTCCCTCCAAAAACCAGAAATTGCCTTTAGCCAAAGGCTCTACCACTTCCTGTGAGGAAAGAAAAGTAAACCACTGATCAAATAAATTCATAAATAAAACTTTAAAAATTCATGGAAAAAGCCTTTTATAAAAAATTACAAAAACCTAAAATGCGAATGAAAAATGACAAATTTTGAGAACTCACATAAATTTAATTCAAAATTAATAAGTTTTTGTACCGTTTTTTTTTGTAGAAAATGACTAATTATCTGTCACAACGCTCAAATTTGTACTTAACAATGATAGGTTTGTCTCCTGGTTTGTTGTCAACAATGATGCAAGCATATTCAAGAATAAAAAGATTGTATAAGTGTTTCAGTATTTAATAGTTCAATAGAATATCTCCCTTAATAGATAATGATGAAATCATAGTTAATGTCAGGATTGGTCTCAGTTGTGTTCCTTTGTCCAGCTAGATCAACATTTCATGAAGGATTTTCGAATAGTATTATTTTTTTTAAAGTTGGATTTGGACTAAAAATAGTGCAATTGTGACCGAAAAACTTTAGTTTTTCATTCTTTATTTTGAATAGTGCATATGGGTCAATCAATTCGAAATCGTCCTGACCTTGCCGCTCGACATTTTTGATTTTCGTGATTTTTTGATCAGTTATTCTCTATCCTTTCCTAAATATAAAACCATAAAAAAAAAAAATAAAAAAATTGGGCTACTACTTTAGTGTTGCAGCCGTTTTAAGTCAGCTACGCGGGCGAAAACATGTGATAGGAAAATATTTTTAATTCCTGTAATTTTTTATGTATCAAATCAAAAGAAAAACAAACAATAAAATAAGGATATGCTTTGTATTTTTGTCCCTACAACACATTACCTAAATAGTGAAGAAAGTTATTTAAAAAATTCTCGAAAATGAATAAAAAACGACATTTTTAAAGAGATAAAATTATATAAAGGAAAAGAGACTCACTTTTAATTATTTTTTCTTACATAGCTTAGTCTTAATCCTACTTGCTGTAAAAATTTCGATCTTGAGAACATAGCCCTTTTTTTAGTGTGAATTTTCAAAATTGGCAAAAATTCATTTTTCGCGATGTTTACACGGAAATATCTCAAAAGGGACTGAATGAAAAATTATTAAACTTATACAGATTACCTATCTATACGAGGTGTTCAAATTTGGTCTTTGAGACTAAGCTGGTTCCGGAACTATAAAATTCTCTTAACTCTTGAAATAAAGTTTTCTTTAAAAAATATCAACTCCCGTAATTTTTCACATTTAAGAACCAAACGAAAACTAGATGTATAGTAAACTATTTAGGTGATGAATAGTAGGGACAAAGAATATTCTTATCTTATTGTTAGTTTTTGTTTTGATTTGATATCTAAACAATTACAGGAATTAAAAAGATTTTCCTATCACATGTTTTCGCCCGTGAAGCTGACTTTAAATGGCTGCAACACTAAAAGTATTAGCCCGATTTTTTTTTTTTAATTTATTGTTTTATCTTTACGAAAGGATAGAGAATACCTGGTCAAAAAATTACGAAAATCAAAAATGTCGAGCGGCAAGGTCTGGACGATTTCGAATTGATTGACCCATATAAAAAATAAAAGGAATATATTTTTCTTCATAAATAATAGTATTATTATTTCTCACAGCAGCCTATACAGATCTCTTGTGAGAGATCCACATTGACATCTACAGATCCATTCTACAGCCCACCTTCTAGCAGTAGGTGGATTCTTCCACTACTTTCATGTTCTTCAGATAATATTTTAGAGGAAATGAGTGCATGAGGTAACTATCAATTGTTCTCAAATCACTGTTTCTCAGATTTTGGTGGTATTAAATATAGCCGATTTTTTGGACCCAGTATATTTCCTTATTCAATAGTTATCAGGATTTTATTTTCTAAACTAATCCATAAGTCCAATTTCTATAACTACACCACCCCATACCCTCACAACATTTAAATCTCGTCTATTCAGCCATTTCCTGTCCATTAAATTTCCAAATAATTCAAGTTAGATGCTAATTTCAGAGGAAATCAACAAATAAAGCAGGCAGAGATGTTTCTTTACTTATTCAGCTTTAATTTTATTCTGTACACTCAACACCAGATATTATTTGAAATTATCAACTTTTCAAAGATATAAGATTAAACTATAGATTATTTTATAAACATTCAGAAGAATTTTAATTTCCCTTTTTTATTATAACTGTAAGTTAAAAAACAAATTATATCTTATTTTATTTATTATATCTTATTATTATATATTTTTGTTACTATATATCATGTATTTTATATTTTTTCTTTATAGTACACATTTATTATAATATATTTTTGAGATATTTTATTAGTTTAATTATATGTATACAATTATTTTACTCTGAGACTGTAAAGTCCACTTTTTATTTCCTGTTTTGTTCTTAAAGGACTTGTTCCAGAATAAATAAAGAATTCTTCTTCTTATTATATAAGAGTATCAGATAAGAGTTCTGCTTTTTATACACTTTTTTATGAAATAGTTTCTTTGAAGTTTATTTTTTTTAATTTAATTTTCAGAATAATTAGAGAGCAGCATGGTCTAGTGGATAGAGCAATAGTCTACTGTTCACCGGGTCCTAGGTTCGAATCCCGGCAGTGGCAGAATATTATTTATTCTTTTATTTCAGCCAGGAGGTGAGCCTAGGATAGGAAACCCTTCTGGGGCAGTCCAGCCTCTAGAAAGTAGGTACCCAAACATTTGGGGAAAATCTGGCGGCTGAGTGTGATCTCACTCTAATCACCTCATTGCACGGCCATTGGCCTTGAAACAGTACAAATCTCTATATGTGCTGAGCTAAAGACCCTTCATGAGTTGTAATGGTACAGGTTTTTTTTTTCAGAATAATTGATCACTTAGTTTCATGATTTACCACTCAGGTATGCTGTGGTCTCATTGCATCTGTGAAATCTTCTTATCCATTTAAATGTGCGAGGAGGTTATGGTAGCTGTTACCTTAATAACTACTATGCAACCTTTTGTAATTTCTGCGGTCTGTCTTAAAGGCAGCATTACTAAGGATTTTTATAACCTTTGAAAAATCATAGCTTATCAGTTGAACTTTCTCAAGCCTCACTTATCTGGTTATTTCCATTGTTTTTGTAATCCATTGTAAGTCGAATATCTCTGTTGTATTAATAATTCTAGCATTTTAGGCATACCAATAAGAAGTCTCCATATAAGGATGATGTCATGTTACATGGGGGTTGAGCCAGGTGTCAAATGAATATTAGAACTGCTTATTTATTCACTTAACATCACTTGGCTAATTAGGCTATGCTATTTTGGGAGTCATAAATTTTGCCAATCCAGTTTTAATTAGGATACTGATCTTCAATGAGTAACTGGCATCGCACATGCTTGGGACCACTATATTACATCCTCACTAGAAGATGGCATAACCAAGGATTTTGTATTCCCTTTGAAAAATCATAGGTTATCTATCTAGTTTGAACCTGTGACCTTAAGCATAGAAGGCTGTTGTTATAAACACATCACCATAGATGACCCATTAGGTGTCTGACCTTTTCTTTAACCTTCAAAGGTGTCCGGACCTTTTTTCAGTCTCAAGGCCACGTAATTAATAGTAAATTATATTTACTGTATTCATTCTGGTTATTTGATGAGAGTATGTATCAATAAGTAAAGAGAGAGAGAGAGAAGCAGTGAAAAAGACAGGTGTATATTTATCTATTTATGTATTAATTATGTTTTAGGAACTTATGCCATTTCTACCAGAAAAACTTCAAAAACAGAATCGGAGAAAATAAGAAGAAGTGAAGCATTTTAATATCTCTAGAACTATATTGCATTCTATATTTTGCATGATTGCATGATCTCCCTTAATAGATAATGATGAAATCATAGTTAATGTCAGGATTGGTCTCAGTTGTGTTTCTTTGTCCAGCTAGATTAACATTTCATGAAGGATTTTCCAATAGAATTATATTTTTAAAAGTTGGATTTGGACTAAAAATAGTGCAATTGTGACAGAAAAAACTTTAGTTTTTCATTCTTTATTTTGAATAGTGCATATGGGTCAATCAATTCGAAATCGTCCAGACCTTGCCGCTCGACATTTTTGATTTTCCTGATTTTTTGACCAGTTATTCTCTATCCTTTCCTTAATATAAAACCATAAAAAAAATAAAAAATTGGGCTACTACTTTTAGTGTTGGATCCGTTTTAAGTTAGCTACGCAGGCGAAAAGATGTGATAGGAAAATCTTTTTAATTCCTGTACAACTTTTTGTGATTTGTTCATTACTTTAAAAAAAAATCAACGTTCTAGAGAACAATAATAATTGATGAGGAAGATAGTTGGGGGTGCGGTCATTAGAAAGAAACACACATTAAAAAGTAGTACTTATTTTAATTACTTTAATCCCTTGTTTAGAGACTGTCTCAGAGTTAGTATGTATTTTTTTCTTATTGATTATGATCTCTTTTCACCGCTTATTTCTTCCTACCCTTCTTATACTGTTTATTACATTTGATCTTATATTACATTTACATTATATTACATTTGATCTTATATTATTAACATTTTTTAATTTTATTCATATTGTTTCTCGTTTCTAAAGATTATGATCTATTTATATGCTATGTTCTTTACTATGTTTTTTAATATATTACTGTCAAATATCACCTAAAAATTGTTGATATTTAAAAAAAAAAAAAATTAAAATTAAAAAAATTTAACTGGTCACATATTGTTTTTTTTTTTTACATTTAATCATTTGCTTAGTTTCTCTTTAAATATTCTCATTGAAATATTATCATCTTAATTTTGTTTACAACTACACTTTATAACTGTCATCTTATTATCATTTTACATTTAATTTTATGTTTGTTTCCATATTATATTACTGTCACCATATTATTATTATATACCTAGTATGATAATAATTGATTATTGCGAAGTTTTATTAAGCAAATATATACTTTGGATTTATCTACATACATGCATATTACCCAGAGTGAGTTAATTATTCTAATTTATTAACTGTATACAGTAATTCTATTTTTTCTTGTTTCTAATATGTTAAAAAAAAAAAATCACATTTTTTTCTGTGTACTGCAATAAAGATATTGACAATGAAACTTTGCTTACTCATTGAAGCTAAATTTGGGAGAAATTATTTCATGAAATAAAAAAAGTAATTACTACTTTTAGTATGATTAGAATGTAGGCCATAACAATTCTTGGAACATATAATGTGTGAAATAATCAGCCCACAGATGAAAACATTAAAATCATCCTTGCCACATTGATTCATATTCTGTTTATGAATCTGAACAAATATTTGACTTAGATTTGAACAAATTTAATATAGCACTGCTGAATTCATATCAGCTTCTTTCTCCCTTCATGGCGATAGTTACAATATCAATGTTTCAGTTAAGTTCATTTTTCTTCATTCTACTATTCGCCCAACTATTTGTAAGTACTCTTTAAAATATAATTATTAATAGACAGTTTTTAATGGTATTAAAAGTATTATGTTTGTAATATGTGGGAGGTATATAAGAAACAAATGAAATATAATTTACTGTATCTAACGTTTGATACCATTTCAACCTTTCATATTCAAATCTAGAATTATAAATAATGAAAAATATTTTTATAAAATCACAAAATTAATGGAAAAAGTCCTATTTTGGAATGCTACGTTCCTTTATAATTACAAAATATTGAAAAGTAAATGTCATTTAAGGACCCTCCTAGAAAACAAAAAAATAAAAGAAGAAGTCAAATGCTTAAGTACTAAAATGAATATGATATATATTTATTTTTTTTCAAGAACATAAATTACATGGAAAAAAAGTAATACTAAGTGGTAGTTAACAAATAATATGTATCAACCAAGGTTTATAATTAATAAAATATCTATTTATAAAAGTATTATGTTTTTAATAAAAATTTTGACACGTGGAAGGTCATTACGTTTTTCAATTTGCAAAGCGTCTTTTTGTCTGTTTCACCTGTATTTATATAATAATAAGTTATGTCGTTGAGCATATGTATATAAGGTTCAAAGGAGGCATATTGAAGTATTATAAGTATAAGTATATATATGTTTTAGTTTTGAAGGTTTGGAAAAAAATGAGGAAAATAGTTTGGGTTGTTTAGATTCGTTAGTTCTATCTTAGCATGTGGTTTTAAAATCATTCTTCTATCAAAACCTAAGAGTAAGGCAATGTAACATATTTCTCTAAGGAACATGAAAATGAGTTATATAAATAAGCTTTTGTTTATATCAACTGGTGGCTAGATGACTTCATTGTTGTAACCAAATTTTATATGGTGAGGCCACAAGATCTTTGGAGGGTATCTCGCTTTACTCTCAAAGGTGAAAATGCGAATGAGCCTGAAGTTTGTTACAATAATCATAGAAATGAAACAAATTTTTTTTGTTAATATTTTTTTTCTAGACATAGTCATGGAAAATTACAGCAGCTTTTTTCACTACAATTTCTTCCTTATATCTTAACTTGAATATTCTATTTTTAAATTTCTTTCATTAAACTACCTTGATTTTGTGTGTTTGAAAATCCTTTTCTTAATTATATTAGAAATTTTAGAATCAACTAAAGATGAAATCATTTTTATATTCAAAATTTTTCTTTCGGTTATGATAATAATAACATAGATGCATAATATTCTGTATTACATATAATTATTAATACTTTATTAATACTATATATTATTAATATGCAATACTGTATTATAATTAATTTCATAGGAGTATATCTATGATAAATTGTTAAACATTTTATTTCTTTTTCAGTAAGATTATTATATTTCTAAGGAATATATATATCTTCTTCTTTGTTCTTATTTTGTTTCATTATAAAAATTAAGCTGGTATGTATTACATTACAATTAGTTGGAATTTCAATTATTATTATTATTTTAATTAATATAGTGAAATGTGATTTTTGTTTCTATAATTTACTGCCTGTAATTGTGCCTTGGCCTATTGATGGATGATGTAAAATAAAAAAATAAAAAAATAATACTGAATAAATATTTTAGAAAAATATAATCTGTTAAAGTCGTCAAAGGTAAGGGAGAGTAATGAAAACCACATTAACTTGTCACATAAATAGTGAATGCTGTAGATAATAATTTTCAATCTTATATAACTCAATCGGAAAGAATATTTCAAATAGGGAGGCTTCATTGAAACTTTGTTATCCTTTTTAATATACTAGATTTTTTTATTACTTATTTATTATTTAAAAAATGGCATAGAAATATAACTATAGCTCCTTAAATTTCTGTTTTAGGTTGGATATGTTAGTCCAAATAGAATAATTTGCCCTCCAGGAAAAGCTCAATTTCCGAACCCATATGATCGTCATTCGTTTTATAAGTGTGATGCTGGAGGAAACCCCATCTTGTTCCCTTGTCCAGCTAAAACATGGTATCAACATTTTTCTTAATGATTCAAAGTATAAAATTAGACATATACAGCCACATATTCTTCAGCTCCTCAAATATTAATAAAATTTGTATAATTTGAATGCGATTTTTAATTTATTTTGACAAAATTGAAAAAATAAACCCTTGTTAGTTGACTCACATTGACACACAAGGTGGACTCAAAATAAAATTGTTTTAAAATAAGTAGTAGAAGAATTTGTAGACAATTTATTAAACTTGACTTTACGTTTATTCTGGCTAAATTAATATCATTATATATTAATAATTTTTCAATAGCTTATTAAAGTTAAGTGCAATTAACTTCAACGGTTAGGCAAAGAATGGGTAACAGT
The DNA here is from genome assembly GCA_023052935.1 of Piezodorus guildinii. NCBI lineage: Eukaryota > Metazoa > Arthropoda > Insecta > Hemiptera > Pentatomidae > Piezodorus > Piezodorus guildinii. The sequence continues at coordinate 114,644,863 of CM041297.1, forward strand.
TACATGTTTTAATTTCAATTGATACATAATATAAATTATTTCATCATAAAATAGACAGCTCAAGGAAAAACAAGATATATGCACTTAATTTATGAAGTAGATCAATAGTTGATTAAAATTATTCAACTTAATGATTTTAAAATTCTACTTATAATTAATTAATATTTCTGTTCTAAAGTAATTTTCTCCCACGAATAGAAATGTTAAAATTCAGTTGTATAATGGTGCATAACAAAGGAAATGAATAAAATATTCCCTACCTTTAATACCCATTATTTAAAATACAAGAATAACCATTGTGCAATTACATAATGGGCAAGTGTTTGGATCTGATTTATTTTTTAATATTTTAATTTTAAAACTTATTAGCTTTTGAACCATTTTAGATAGTTTAATACTTTCAAGACATTATTTTATTTGTCATAATACCTTTATTCATTTTTTAAAACACTGGAAAAGCATGAATGAGACATCAGTAGATTCAGGTTTTCATGAAGATTTTGTAGACCCACTCAATGTTTCTGTTTCTAGTTAAAAAATAAATAAAGTTGACTTGAACATAATCATGTACATCGTTTATGTTGGAAAAATGCTTTTTCAAGTCAAACACTGAATTAATTAACCAAAGAAAGGTACCATTGGAAAGAGATTTTTATTTAGAGTATGTAGTTTTTAATTGTTATAGGAAGGTTTAACTTAGCCTTTTTTTTTTACCCATAAACTATCATTTTTTTTATTTTTCAAATTAACCTTATTTCAACCTCTAGAAGCTGAGCATTCAGGGCATAATACTGTCAATGAAATAAAATAATTACTAAGACTGCTATTTTCTTTTACATAGAATAATTTTTTCTGCTTTTCTATTTTTCTGATAATTGAACTAAATGATTGATTTGAATAAGAAACATACATTTAATTTTGAGAAATCAATGTATTAAATAAAATGACTCATGAAACATTTTTTATGAAGATCACTATGGAAAATCAAGCTTAATCATATGTGTAACAGATAGCAGCACTTACTTGAGAGGGATTTTTGTTCTCTTAGCTTTAAAGTAATACAAAAAATCTTTAAAAATCAATTAAAGAATTTTCAAATACAGCTAGAGATAAAAATACGTGAAACCATTAAAGATTTAATTAAATTAAATTTCAATAGAAACATGTGTTTTATTAAATATATTATATTATTATCTAAAACAATTACATAGTTTTATCGGCTTTTTATCACTCTCTATTAACTTTTAAAACCTTGTGTATGAGATAATATTTTTTCTAAAATCTTTAGCTTTCCAACGGTGTATCCTACATGTATATTACAGTTCTTATGTTCGAAAACAAAATATTGCATTAAAAAAATATTATTTCAGTTTTTTTCTTTTATTTGGGTATCAAATTCGTTCAATTTATATATTTATCTGTTTTGCATCAGTGGTAACAAGATAATATAGTTATTTTTATAGAATCTACAAAATTAAAGGTACTTTAGAAGAAGAAAATTTAAAATTTGGCATTTAAGCCCTAGCAAACTATTTTATTCAGAATAAAACATACATGAAATTAAATCCTGTTAAATAATACATCAATATAGCGAGTTTAATCAAAATCGTCGAAACCGTTTTTGAGAAAATCATAAAAAGGTGCAATATACATAGTATAAAGTGGCTCTTCTGGTTAGCCGATTTTGATGAAAAAGTTTTTGTATCATCTCGGGCTAATAGTTGTCTTAAATATGAATTTTCATAGGACTTTACATTTCTGCCCGGGAGTTACCACGCATGGACACACACACATGGACACACACACACACACACACACACACACACACACACACACAAACACACACTGTCTGACATAGACAGACACACACATTCCAAACGAGACGATCAGTGTGGAACCATCAATCATTTGACCGACATTCCTTTGTCACAATGATGGAGGAAGAAGTCACATTACCCGGACCTGCAAAGGAAAGACTCAAAGAGTAAAAAAACTAAGGAAGCTTATCACTGATGCCTGTGATGCTTCAATGACCAAAACACAGAAAACAACCCCGTCACTTACCAGTGTATTGGTGGAATGAAGAGATCGCCACCCTCCGAAAAACTTGTCTCCGTACAAGGAGGCTAACCCAAAGAGCAAGAAATCGCCCGACACATAAAGCTCGGAAACAGGAACATCCGGATGCCAAAAAGCACCTGGTCAAAGCGATCAAAGAGGCAAAGCGTAAATGTTGGAGGAAACTCTGCGAAGAAGTAGATGAAGACACGTGTGGAAGGTCATACAAAATAGTTATGGCAAGGCTAAAAAGTTCAAGCTTATCGCCACCAAGCTCTCCTGACCTATTAGGGAAAATAGTTTTAGCGCTGTTTCCAACAAGACCAGAAGTAGTCTTCAATTTAATACCACACCTAGAACAGGACCAGGTACCGGAAATCGTACTAGAAGAACTTGAGACAGCCTATCGCAAAGTAGGGGATAACAATGCCTCAGGACCGGACAATGTTCCAAACGTTGCCCTAAAAGCAGCAGTCAGAATCAGACCAGAACTCTTCCTGGACGTGTACAATTTCTGTCTCCGTGAAGGGATATTTCCTGTTGAGTGGAAAAAGCAGCAATTGGTACTCCTGCCAAAGAGTACAGGGTCTCCTGGTGGTCCTGCATCCTACTGTCCAATCTGTCTTCTAAACACTGCGGGTAAAATTCTGGTGAGATTGTGTGCAATACGATTACAATGCTCATTGAGGGAAGTCGAGGATTGTCTGAAAATCAATAAGGTTTTCGGAAAGGTAGGTCAACAGTCGATGCAATAGTCAGCGAGAGAAGCCACTGCAGGAAAAAGATGGAGAAGGGGTAGAAAAAAGTATTGCACCGTGATAGCGTTAGATGTCAAGAATGCGTTTAACTTGGCAAGATGGGAGTGCATCATGGAAGAGTTAAGTAAGAAAAAAATTCCAAATCACCTCCTTATGATCATCAGAAGTTATTTTTCTGATAGAATCCTGAGGTATATAACAGATGCAGGACTAAAAACGTACAAAATAACAGGTGGTGTTCCTCAGGGTTCCGTATTAGAACCGTTGTTATGGAATGTTATGTACGATTCTCAGACTTCCTATGCCAGAAGGAACTACCACGGTAGGATTCACAGACGATCTTGCTATCATTGCTCGAGGAAAACTTTTGGAAGAGATAACGTACAAGGCCAACAACGCAATATTTAATATTTGCCAGAGGCTTTCGTCTGTGGGCCTACAACTGGCTGACCATAAGACTGATACTGTACTTATTACCAGCAGGAAAGAATCAATTTGACCATTGTAGAGATCAACATCCTCTCAAAGCCCTCCATTAAGTAACTAGGTGTTCAGATTGATGCCAGGCTGCGGTTTGATGAGCACCTGCAGATAGTCAGCATGAAAGCAGCGAAGGTAACTAACGCACTGGCTAGAATCATGCCAAATATCGGTGGACCTGCGCTAAGCCAGAGGAGGCTTCTTGCTAACGTAACCAATTCAGTGCTTTTGTACGCCACACCAATCTGGTCGCATATCTTCCAGGTGAGATCATATTCTCGTAAGGCAATTAGCATCCATCAAAGAATCTGTATCGTATGATGCTGTGTACATCATCGCCGACATAATTCCGATAGATCTACTGGCAGAAGAGCGTGACAGAATCTACCGTAGAAAACGTAAAGAACCAGAAGCGCATTGGCTAATGTTGGTGAAAAACGAGAGACTGGAGACTCTTCACAGATGGCAGAGACGCTGGGACTCATTATCATCTAGTAGGTGGACGAACCGCCTGATATCAGATATTGCATTGTGGGTGACCCGCACACACGGAGAGGTTGATTATTACCTTACCCAACTGCTCTCTGGACATGGCTGTTTCAGGTCATATCTTTACAGGTTCAAGCTGGAAGAAGAATCATCATGTACCACCTGTCCTCCTTTGGATGAAACGTGGAACATGCTTTCTTTGCATGCAAAAACTTTACCATGGAGAAGGTCCAGCTAGATATGGTGCTGGGTAAAAGCTTCTCACCGAAAAATCTGGTACAGCTCATATTGACGAGTCAAGAAAACTGGAATGCTGTTTCAGATTATGCTGTGAGAGTTGGAAGTAGACTGAGAACCCAGGAGCGAGCGAGAAGAGGTCAAGTACCGAGAAGTATGCAGTAGTGAAGTAGGCACCTAGCCATCCTGTCCACCGCGAAGTAATCTCTACAAGCAGTTCTGCGGTGTTTCATCAAAGAGAATGTAGGTGGTTTTTAGTGAGTAAGAATCTCACACTGTTGTGGATTCAAGAGCCCACTTTGTCTTATGAAATATTTTCCCCTACAATAAAAAAAAAAAAAAAACACAGACACACGCACCGATCTTATTGCAGGACTTGGTTATTTGGACTCAGGGGATCCTAAAACATTTATTTCCGTTGAAAACTGGAATTAGAAAATTTTCACGATCGCAATACTTTCCCTTACTATATATAGTAAATGAAAGTAAAAATGTGGTGGACTTAAGAAGTTATCAAGTATATTTATATTGTTTACTACAAAAACACAAACAAGTAAAGAAATTAAAGATTAAATCATATCAGGGCTAGTTACAATAATTTCATAGAGAGCAAGTAAAACAATAATAATGAGCGATATAAGGCAATAGTTTAGAAATCAATATTGATTTAATATAGTTTGTAATTAATATTTCTTGCAGATACAAACATACCATTCAATTACAAATATTTTTTGTATATGAAGTATTGAAATGCAAAGGTAAAAGATAAAACGTTAAATATAAAGATGAGAAATATTTATAGCTGGATTCCTGGGTTTGTTTGTTTGTTTGTTTATTTATTTAACGTCACTTTATGCTACTATGGCTAATCGGGCGATGCTACAGTGGGAGTCCTATATTTTTCCTATCCAGGTTTTATTAGGATAGGGATCTTTAACGAGTACCTGACATCGCACAGGCTCAGGACCACCTTTTAACGTCCCCTCCGAAGGACGGCATAACTAAGGATTTTTTACTCCCATTAAAAAATCCTAGGACCACCTGCGGGCTCGAACCCGTGACCTTTGGCATAGGAGGCTGTTATGCTAACCACCCAGTTACAAGTGATCGCAGGATTCCTGGTTCTATGTCCACATCTTGATTGTATGAGATGGCTTACTTTATTAACACAAAAAAAATACTAACAAAGGAAATATACGTTTTGAAATCAAGAAACCTTCCTTTTTGTGTTTTCAGGTTTAAAAAGCTTTTTTTATAATTTATATATGACAGACATTTTTTTTATGCAACTAAACAATTTAGATTTTTAAGCTTATATATAATATTATATATATATATATATATATAATAATATTTAATGTTATAATAATATTTTTAAAGTTTTTAATTTTAATTTAATGTTTTTAAAGTCCTTTATTAAAAATAAATATACCTTTCCTCCTTCTTTCTATCAAATTTGTTTATTTATATTATTTTTAATTTTATTTTATTCTTCAGTTTGTAGAAGTTAATACAAAGCAGTACAAATGCATGTAATCTCTTATTAATATTTATTTTTTCTTAACATCTAAAATAGGCGCTACCTTCACCAAAAACTACAACTGTGTAGTTCACTCTTAAAATTATAATAAATAAAGTCATCTACCACAAGTCAAATTTTATCCAACATTGAAACATCCTTCATCACTTATGTCCCTTTATATGATAACATTATTATAGCAGGTGATTTCAATACCAATCTACTACATGACTCTCCTGATAAGACGTACCTAATTGATCTGGCTTATTCCCTGAACTTATATATAGTTCCCTTTCAACCTACACATCATACCCGACACATTAATAGACCTCACCTTTGTTGATTCCCAACAGAAACTAATATCCTTTTCACAAATACCTCTTCCATTTTTATCAAATTATGATTTAATCCAAATTTCTTATAATATTGCCACCCCAAGTCTCATTCCCAAACAGTTCTCTTGGAGAAATCTCGCCTCACTAAATACAGAATCAATAAATACAATCCTTGATTTACTAGCCCAAAATTTAGAACCCATCTACTCCTCCTTTTCCGCATATGAGACAGTAGGATGCCTCTCATCCAACCTACTTCCATTTTTAAAACAACTTGCTCCTATCAAAACCTATACCTTTCGATGTTCCCCAGCTCCTTGGATTAATACCGAAATTAGAAATTTGATGAAGAGAATAGATGCTGCCTGAAGACATTTTAGGCGTAACTGAATCCCAGTTCAAAATACTACATTTAAGAACCTACATAACCTTACCCAGTTTACCTTGTGGCGTGCAAAGGCACAATATTTCCATTTGGTTTTATTCCAAATTCCAGACTCCAAAAGCAAGTGAAAAATCCTTAGAAAATTCTTCATCACTGCCTCTGCATCCAGTACTTACTTCCCTGTATCACCCGATAATTTAAACTCCTATTTCTTTTGTCCACTTCCTCAAGTCTACCCTCCTTCATCCCTTTCTACTCCTGCCACGCAATTTAATTCTGAACTTCTCTCTTCAAAATTCCATTTTTCCTACCGCCTAGAAAAAGGTGATCGTATGCTCTTTGAATAAGATTCCTACTCCTTCCGTCACTTCAGATTTCAGACCAATATCCTTCCTCTCAAATTTATCAAAGCCTCTTGAAAGAATTGTCCATTCACAGATCTTTTCCGTGATGCAGGATGACAATCCAGTCCTTGAATCCTTACCAATCAGGTTTCCAATTCCGTTTTTGATCCTTTTAAATACCCTTTATTCCTCCATGGACTAACAGAAAATCACAACCCTTATCCTTTTGATTTTTCTAAAGCCTTTACTCTGTCGATCACACAATCCTCCTTTCAAACTACAAGATATTTTCCTGTCAAATAGTGCCGTTAGCTGGTTCCACTCCTTGTCACTTATTACCTAACACCCCTTAATCCTAAACAAACCTTCCTCATCACCGCTTTATCTCTCTTGTGGTGTTCCCAAGGATCATCCTTTCTCCGATCTTATTGTTTTTATCTTCATAAATGACCTACCTAAATCTATCCAACACTCCCAGTATCATCTGTACTCAGATGACTTACAAATTTACATGTCCTTCCATCCTTCTGATATACTTGAGGCTTCCTGTAAAATCCAAGAATATATTAATAGCATTAACCGCTGGGCTTCGGAAAATATGCTGAGCTTGAATCCAGCAAAAACAAAGGCAATGGTTTATTGGCTCAAAACCTTCCTCTCCATTCATTTCCTTACAACCATCATTACTCTTTCTCAATAAAACATCCTATCCAATTCCAAAACTCCATAAAAAATCTAGGAGTTATATTTGACCAAAACTTAACATGGAGTAACCATATTTCCCAAATTACCATAAAATCCATCTCTATCCTCAAACAGCTTCTACGTTCTGTGATTCTTTTCCTGAATTTCCCTCTCTAAGTATCTTCTCTGATTCTTGCCCCACTTTGGCTATGGATGCTATGGGACTCAGTGGCGAAAACGAGATGAGGCTAAAAAGATTATAAATATTTTTATAAGATTTATGTAAAGGCCTCTCTAGACAGTCACACTTCCTCACTCGTATTCTAGTCAAAGGGTGACTCTATCTGAATCCCTAAAAAAATACCTACTTGGCATTTTCCTATTCCAATCCTTGCGACCAAAAAACCTTTTATTAGATCCTCATTACCCCGCGCTCTTCCGTGCACACCCTAAATACAAGATCCCAACCCATTGATCTATACCTTCCCTCTCATAGAACAGCATCCTGTGAAAGTCCTTCATATGCGTGCTATCATACTTTGGAACCTTTACCCATCTCCTCCGAAAGTGTCACCCCTAACCACATTCAAACACCAATTATTTAACCACCTCATGAAAATCAATCTTCCGCACATATTGATAAATCTAGACTTGATAATACTTAACTAAACTCATTTGATTGTGTTATCTGTTTTTTTATTCACTTCTTATAATAAGTATGGATAATTTACCTATGACTAAATAAATATATATATCAAATGAAGCCAGACAAATTGGACTTCTTCTGTTCACTTATATTATTCTTAGGGTCAAAATGTCCCAGAATAAAAATTATTTTTATATCATTTCATTAAATAATAATACTTGGTTGGTATTAATTTTTATAACGAATGGCTTTCTCATGTTTTTTCAACTTAATTTTTTTTTTTTAAAAAAGGTTTAACCCATGCTTAGAAGTATGTGATTGGGATACTGGAAACTATTACTGCCAAAACACTGGTGGTGCTGGCAACCCGTCTAATCAAGGAGCAATGGAAAGGAAACTCTGCTGGTAAATATCCTTCTGGCCAACAAATGTTGGCAAAGGAAATAACAAACAATATTATCATTATTAAATAATATAATGATTTATATTAATGAACATAATTTTACTTTTAAAGTATGTATTTCAATTAGTCATGTTTTACTTTTCTGGCTTCTGATTATTTTTATTTTTTTAAATCTTAATGTGTGTAATAAATTAATGAAATATAGGCAATATTTTAGATAGAAGGAAAATAATCGAGGTAGCGGTAAAAAAACCCATTAAAATATTCTTAACTATTCAATACATAGTTTCAAACTTTGTAAGAAAAGTACTTCTATCCTCAACTTTAGATCGATGTCTCAGGATCTTTTAAATGACGAAAATATAAATAAAGTAATATTCAAGTTTTGGAGAAGCCCGTAGTTGTATAGCTACTAAGTGTTGTATTTATGACTGCACAACTACTACTATCGAGCTAGTCTACAAAACCAAAGATTTTGAGTTTAAATTGCATTCCCCCAGACTTTTTCAAGCAAATAATAAAAAAAGGATCAACACAAAGCCACCTCTGGGTATGTAAGGTCTGTCAGCCAACTCGTGGCAAATCAAAAAATAAGCATAGGAAGTGATGACCTTACCCTACAATATATCATGAATTATGGTGTAGAATCTCTGGAAATTTAAGCGTGCAACCAAGGGCATATATGGACTGCCATATTAAATTTTATTATATATAAATAAAATATTATAGCTATGAAATCAGAAGGATAATTAATATTCATTGGAAATTGAAAATGGAAAACATCAATTTTCTAAATCTTTCAACTATCACAATATGTATTTATATTTTGCTAACTTACCTGAAATAAATTATAACATTAGTAGCCTATGTGAATCACCAAGACGTAGATCACCTCTTTTCTTGCCATCTTTGCAAAAATTTCATAATATCAAAATATTTATCACCAACCTTAAAATTTCTGTGTGAAATCCATCACCGTGATTTCTTGTAGTAGATCACTCTAATAAAGTATTTTTCATACCTAGAAATAACAATTAAAATATTGATTTAATCAATCAGCATTTGTATATTGGCTCAGAAGAATAGTATATAACTACATGTTAGATTCATCCTAAAGAAAATTAGTAAGTAAAAAGAAAAAAAAATTATATTAACACAAACAAAACAACAATATATAGCTTCGGATATGGGAACCTTTTGTAAGGTTGCTCCCAAAACAAGACTAAGCAACATTTCGTTTGAATTTATAATCATAACATTGTCCATAAAAATAATTGATATCAAAATAAAGTAAGCTTATTTTATTTTATGCCGGGGTTTGGTTGTTAACCTAGTTTTATATCATGATCAGTTTCTATTCTTGTTTTTTCCTTCATTTTTTCTCTTAGCCTGATGATAGCCTAAAACTTTGTTTAAGTTTTTTTTTTTATTTTTTTTAAATTTATATTTTATTGAATTTTACAACTGTATATTACAAAAATACAAAAGTAAAGTGATGAATATAATAAAGAGTATAAGCTTGTGAAAAACTAACATCAGTAGTACTTTGATGTTTATTAAGTAAGTATATCCGAGGCCATCTTCTTCTCAATCCCTCAGAGGGTTGTCAGAAATATGTGAGGTTGATAGTTGCGGACAAGAGGGTTTATATGAGTTGGAGTTTGGAATAAAAGTGGTATATCTGGTACAAGAAAGGTCTGCACAAATGGGATATTAAGGTCGTTATGGATGATTTTATTTGTGACGAATAAGGAGCATTTAGAATTTTGCGAAGGATTTTGAATTATAAGATTGGATCGGAGGAATTAGATATCTAGTAGAGCCCAAAGCTCGATTCCATATGTCCAGATGGGTCTGATGATAGTGATATAAATGAGCTTTTTGTAGTGAATGGAAGTTTTGAACGTTTGTCTAGTAAGTGTTGTAGTAATCGTATCTACGGCAGTTCTTGTCGTTAAGTTTTACTTTTAAAATTGAATATGATAACATTAACTTATGCTTTACTTTGACTTATCTGTAATGTCTGCACGCTATAATAGATTCTTATTTAAAGTGCTTCTTCAATGACTACCTGAAACCCAACTTCAGATACATTTATTTCAAGGTCATTTTTTGTCCATCATTATAAACCATATACGATTATAATTTTTCTTCACTAGTTCTCTAATGCTTGCTTCATCTCAGCCACTTCTTCCATTTTTCGGTTCATACTATACGCTTTATCTGTGGCAGTGACTTTCCTATTTCTTCCCACTATTCTAAATCATTAAAAGTGGTTGTTGGCCTACCAACAGCTCTCTTCTCTTCTGGCCTTGCTTCTAGATACCATTTAACTTTTCTCTCTTCTAGTATTCTACACATATCACTCAACCATTTCAATTGATGCTCCTCAATCCTGCTTTTCATGGATGAAACTTTTAAATCCTTCCTAATAAATTCATTCCAAATGCAATCCCTCCTTATTTTCCTAATACTCACCTAAAAAACCTCATTTTATCTGTAGTGACTCATTTGAAGTATTTCCAGGACAGTCCAGTGTTCCACTCCACACATCAGGACCAGGAGAAATATCATCTTGAAGATGACTAATTACATGTCTTGGGATATTTCTTTTTTTTTTTTTTTACCGACTATGGTTTTACTAATTAGAGTGATGCCGAGAATCAAAATTGAGCACAATGTCAGTAGTATTTACTAAGAATTGAGCAGTACTGGGATAGAAATTCGATAGCCCACCACGCTCTGGGGTTCTTCTCTTACATTATTAATGATCTCGTCCATGAACGCTACGAGAGGAGTGGGCTCAAGCAGTCTCCCTGTTACTCCTTCATAAGGGGAATGGTTGAGATTCCATGCCTTCAATCAAAAATTTTTGGAATCCTAGTACAACCAATTTTATAGCTGATAGAAGATGATAGGGAATCTTTGTTACGGAGAATGACCATATTTCTATCTTTAGGACAGAATAAAAACCACCTAAGATGGCATAAAGGCCATTATATGTTCTTCCTCTATTCCAAGGTTTCCCCACCATCATATGTAGTGAAATTGGAATGGTATATTGCTTAATTTTGTCTTGGTGCACATCATACTTTGGTGGTATGCAGAACATTTACAATCAGTGGAAGAGGCATTGGTATTTTTTATGATAAGAAAGTCAAGAAAATGGAGAGAATAGGTAATTAATTTTTTACTTTGAATCAAAAGTGAATATCACAAGAGTTAAAGAACGATAGTTTTTACAAACCTTGTCAGGGTTGAAAAGAAAGAGGATGTCGTCTTAGATTCTTGTTTGTTACTCTAACAATATCTCCTGTTATCCTTTAAATAAACCTGGAGGACATTAGGCCAGTGCTCTATCCACTAACTATTTATTTAAAATAAAGGTTAGCTGACTTTAAGACGGTTATGACATTAGTTTCATGACTCAGGGGCACTTTACACCTCCACCCAATATTGTAATAAATCAAATAAATGAGCAAATAATCTTACTATTTGAAATAAATAATCTTTAATGTTGTTTTTATCTCTATCTTGTTTTAATTGGTTCCACAGGTAATGGAAAGAGACCTCTTGACCAGCCAATACCACCAAATCACGGAGGATACAAACCTGAACCAAATGTCCCATCATCAGGAACAAACCAAGCTAGCTCTCAACCAACAAAATTAGCACCAAATCAATCTTGCTCTATTTATGGACAGTTATATCAAAACCCAGAAGATTGTTCGTCTTACTTCATGTGCAACATGCAGAAATTGGTTCTTGTTCAGTGCACAAGAGGTTATTTCTACATACCAGAGAGAAAAAGGTGTGAAACAACTTTTCCTACAGGGTGTAAGTTTGTTGAAACTAATGCGGGTGATTATAAACCCAAATATGAAACAGAAAATGATGTTTGGCAGTATCAAAGGAGTCTCAAAGGTTAAATCAAGCTTGCCAAGTTGATTTCAATTTCCAATGAATTAATATATTGAAAATTAATTAATTAAATATCTATGCAGCATATACTTCATACAAGATTTTTTTCTATATCCTTTAAGAATAATGTCAACAAATAAGATTGTTTATTTTCCTATTTCAGTAATCATGTAAATAGCCTGTATATTTGCTTTACTAGTTCCATTAATTGCAGTACATGGTTAATTTAATTCTGGCTTATGCACATTAAATCATCAGCATTTCTGGCATTATCTGTGCCTCCATCATTTTAATATGACATATCTTGATGTGAAAATATCAGAGATTATGTTATTAAGTTATTACAGATCAAAATTTTACTGATAAGATATTATTTACAGTATTAACTTTGGTTTCCTCTGAATAGATGTAATTTCTGGACTCATGTTTTTTTAAGGTTGGTAATGACAATTATATCATTTGGTTTTGAAAAAACTTTTTAAAAATTTAGAAACTTGGTTCAGACAGAAAATTATTTCTTCTATACCTCGTGCCAACCCCTTAGAGCATGATTATAAGAGACTAACGTAGGTAACAGGTATAGAATGATATAGCATCATAATAGATTAATAATATAAAAATCAGGAATACACACAACTTCCACTCAACCAATTAGTAAATTAAAAAAGTAATTTTTGAACTTTTAAACAAACTCAAAATTGAAAAATAGAATAAAATTAAATATACAATATATTATCAACAAAAATAGTTAAATGTATGCAACATTTATCACTTTTGTAAGATATTTATTTGGCCGTTTCCAAAAGAAGATTGATTTATTTCACTTTCACACCTTAAACGTTTTGGCCTCTAGGGCCATTTTCAAGTATTTGTAAAACAATTATATTACTTTACTTACCTATATATGAAATATATAGTAAGGGAAAGTATTGCAATCATGAAAAATTTCAAATTGCAGTTTTCAACGGAAATAGAAGTTTTAGGATCCCCTGAGTCTAAATAACCAAGTCCCGCAAAAAGGTCTGTGTGTTTGTGTGGTAACTCCCGGGCAAAAACGATAAGTCCTAGGAAACTGAAATTTCATATTTAAAACAACTATAGGTCCAAGATTTAACAGAATCATTTTCATCAAAATAAGCTACCCGGAAGATCAACTTTATACCAAACATTTTGCATCTTTTTACAATTTTCTCAAAAGCGGCTCTAACGATTTTGATTAAACTCTATATATCGTTGTCAAATTTAATGGGCTTTAATATAATGTAGGTTTCATTCTCATTGAAATAGTATGACAGGGCTTAAATGCCGAAATTTTAAATTTTCTTCCTCTAAAGTACCTTTAATTTTGTAGATTTAAAAAAATTTAGAACATAATCTTATTAGCATTGATAAATAATCGCTAAATATGTAAGTTGGGCGACTTTGATAAAAACTAAAGGAGAAAAGTGCAAACATATTTTTTTATGCAATTTTTGTGTTTTGGAACACAAGAATAGTAATATAAATGTATAATATACCGTTGGATAGCTAAAGATCTTAAAACAAATATTATCTAATACATGTAATTTTAAAGGTTAACGGAGAGTGATGAAAAGCTGATAAACTGACTGACTGTTGTAGATAAATATGATAGATTATTTAATAAAACACATGTTTCTATTGAAATTTAAAATAATTAATTCCTTAACAATTTTTTTGCATCTTTAAATATATTTAAAAATTCTTTAAAATTAAAGGAGGTAAGTGAAAGCCGTGTGTTGCGTGCACCAGATTGTTTTTATGACATCTCTATACTTTTTACATCTCATTTTAACATTTAAATTAATTATTTTATCAATTGTGTTTTTTTTTTAAAATGCTTACCCATTATGCATATTTATCCATATATACTCTTACACCGCTTCATCAACGGTGTCGTCCAATTTGGCTTGCTGTTTCGAAAAATTACAATTTTAAAAACGTTTTAAAAGTCATATTCTATTATATTCATTATTCAAAAAAGAAACAAAAAAAACTCTATTTATTCTAAAATTATATTCACTCACTCAGCATCTCATCAGTCGTCCTGTAGGTGTTCTAGCACAACTAACTTGGAGTGAGGATGTTTATATGTACACGATTGATAAATGAATTAATTTAAAAGTTGACACGAGATGTAAAAAGCATAGGGATGTAAAAAGATTTCATAAAAATATGATTGTTCATCAGATATTTGAAAATGGCCCTAGAGGCTGAAATGTTGTAAGATGTGAAAATGAAATAAATCAATCTTCTTTTGGGACTGGCTAAATATATATCTTACAAAAATTGAACCAAAAGAAAACTTAGGGCAATGATGAGAAAATTTCAACACTTTCCAATACCTTCTACATTTTTCTTTGTTTCATAAATTTCTTTCAAAAACCATTAGATTTCTAACAGTACATTAATCACCTTTATTACAATACCTCTTTTTTTGGAAAAAAAATTAGCTAAGAATGATATTTTTGATTGGCATTATCTGTGGCTCTATCATTTTAGTATGATATATCTTGATATGAAAATATCAGAGATTATGTTATTAAGTTATTACAGATCAAAATTTTACTGATAAGATATTATTTACAGTATTAACTTTGGTTTTCTCTGAATAGGTTTAATTTCTGGACTCATGATCATAAGAGACAAATGAAGGAAAAAAGCATAACATCATAATAGATTAATAGTATACAAATCAGGAATGCACACAACTTCCACTTACCCATTTAGTAAAAATTAATTTTTGAACTTTTGAATATACTAAGAATTGAAAAATAGAATAACATTGAATATACAAGGAAACTTGTATGTTCGATTAAATGATATTAGAATATAAATTAATACATTATCTACAACAAGCAGTTAAATGTATGCAACTTTCCGTTACCTTCTAAAACTTTGTTTGTTTCATAAATTTTTTTCAAAAACGATTAGATTTCTATCGGTACATTAAACATCTACATTACGATTCCTCTTTGTGGAAAAAATCAACTTAGAATGATATTTTTTATGTCTTCACATTTACTTGGATGTAATATTCTTTCATATTTTATATTCACCTATTATATATCAATAGAAAGGTTTAAATATGGGTGACAAAATTCCGGTTTTGGGGTATGCGGTACTGCTAGGTGAAGACACGGAAACCATACAAATAAATAAAAGTGTGTTAATAAAAACCGGTAAAGAAATAGGACTCGAAATAAATACCGATAAGACGAAATATATGATTAGTAGCAGAAACGGTGGCGATCTTGATGATATTGATGTATCAGGGCATACTTTTGAACACCTAGAGAAATTCAAGTATTTAGGTTAAATGATAACAAGAAAAAATGAAATCCAGGAAGAAATAAAGTCCCGGTTAAAGGTGGGAAATGCGTGTTATTATTCAGTTGCTAAGTTATCAGTTAGTTCGCGGCAACTATCTAAAAACTTAAATGTTAGAATTTATAAAAGTATTATTCTTCCGACGGTTGTGAAACGTGGCCGCTTACTTTGAAGGATAAACAACGGCTTAAGGTTTTCGAGAATAAGCTACTGCGTAAAATATATGATCCGAAGAGTGATGAGGCCACTGGAGAGTTTAGAAGGTTGCACAATGCGGAATTGCGGAACTTGTATCATGTGAATATAATTGAGTTGATAGCATTGCGGAGACTGAAATGGGCGAGTAAGTTGTTGAGCTCGATAAGGAGCGGATTTCGAGAAAGTTGGAATTAGCTGATCCAACTGGTAGGCGTCCGAAAGGTAGGCCGAAGCGTCGATGGGAGGATTGCGTTAAGGCTGATCTCGGGGGCTTGGGCTTGAACGGTGAACATTGGACGAGTCTGTGCAGGCGGAATTTGGTGGTATCGACATCGAACCTTCGGGTTCGCTAAGCCTATTATTATTATTATTATATATCAATGTCAAATCAGTTTCTTCAAAAATGTTAGATAAAGTTATTCATTTGTACTCTGTAGTATATGTATTTTATCAAATAATGAAGTTTTTTCTGTCAGAATCATATTTATTTTAAATAATTATCTCTTATTGCAGTAGTAATAAACATGAATAAAGATAAACTCTAATACAATTTGGTGAGTAGAAATATCATACTTCCGGACAGCAATATATATTTAAAATGATGTAATTTTTATAGAGGAAAAACAAAACAAAGGAAGTGAATACAGAAAAAAAATTAGAAAACGAAAAAAAAATATTGTATTTATAATTAAGGGTTTGAAATTATAAATTATAATGTTGAGAATATTCCAATAGGAAAAAATTGGTATGCTGTGTTATAGGAAGCCAATTAAGTTAAGCAGCATCATTTTGTTTTGTTTGTAAATAAGGTGTATCTCACCTAATAAGTCAACAAAATTATTATCTAACTTATAAGGTAATGAGGAAAGTGAAGGGAGTATTCCATCGTGATTGGATGTGGGTGATCTTCGCATGGCCTGGTTTAAAGTTTGCCGCAATATAATGAGCTTTCAGCGACTGGGGGGAAAATATTAGTTGCTCAATAAGCTACATCACTTGGGTGGGAAAAGCAATCACTGCGAAATAAGCACTGTCGAAGAATCACTAAACCTACTCCAATGTTCCCACTTTTTTATTAAGCGGTGAAAGTGTGCTATTTATTCGGAAATCGCGACCTTCTATCTAAGCTTCCTTCTTGTGGTGGGAAAGATAACTCTTGGAAGCCAGAGGCAGATCTTATTCCTAAAAATTTCATCGTTTGTTATTTCTAATCCTAATGAGGGGAGTTTCATGGCTTAAATGATTATAATTTATTTACCAAATGGTTTCAGCAGCGAATGCCTTAAAGATTCACTGGACGCCCTTCAATCCAACAAACTTGAAATGTTGGATCACAGGGTTTATTGAGTTTAATATTTATTCATAACAGCTCGAATATAGTGTGATGTTTAATGTTCCGTCTTGATTATGTTCACACACGAAAGTATATGAGAGAAATAAATAAATCTAAGTTAAAAAAAAACACAAAAAAAACGCTGTAAATTATTACACAGTGGTTTATTATTTCGAAATAAGTACATTAGTGTATAACTGTTTATAGTTGCTAAATTTTTATATTTTTATCTATCTTTAATAATAACCGAGTTTTGGTGGAATTACATATGTTATACTTTGTGCTGAATTTATAGATCAACTTTTTTTTTTTTTTTTTCTGTTTATCGCGCTTTACTAAATATATAACACCGTACATATTTTTATATTACTTCAAAACCAATCGAGTTATAGGCGGATTTATTGGTAAAATTTCAATTTTTTTTTTTTTTTCACAATGCTTAATTGTGTGTTAAATTGACTGCACCCTCAACTAACTTCTCTCATAAAAGACTTCTACTTACTCCCGTTGTGAAAATAAATATAAGACCTTTTAAATTAAGTTCTTTTGAAGCCCAGATTTCGAAAAAAGATTAAAGAATTACATTCAGTTATAGATTGAATAATCTAATAGTAGAAATTATCTACAATAATCACTTAAGATTATTCCCTCTTTGTCTTTCTGTATTACTTATTATAAGACACCATTCTTTTTAAAACGATTAGCTTTGTTTTGCAACATTGTTTTCTTTGGTTTGTATTTGTTTTTCAACAATAAAGAAGACCAGAAAAAAAAAAAAAGATTAGCTTTCCAACGGTATATTTTTCAATCCCTATTATTATTCTTACGTTAAAAAAATGAAATATTTTTGCTCATTTCTTCTTTAGTTAGTTATCATATTCGTTCAACTTGTATATTTACCCGTTTTTTACCAATGCTAACAAGATGAAATGGTTAATTAAAATATCGCATTCAAGCCCTGTTACACTATTTCAATCAAAATATAGCGAGTTTAATCAAAATCGTCGGAGCCGTTTATGAAATAAAATCGGAAACATGTTCAAAAAGTATTCAATAAAGTGGCTCTTCGGGTTCGCCGATTTTGTCGAAAAACTTTCTGTAACATCTGAGGAACATTTACTTATAAATATGAAATTTCAGTTTTATACATCTTATATTTTTGAGCTAAAGCTATCCCAACCATTGTGAGTGTCATTCGGATTCAACGGATCCTAAAAAGTGTAGCTCCAGTAAAAATTAGAATTCGAAAAATTTTACGATCGCAATACTTTCCTTACTATATATTAAAATATAAGTAAAAGAAAGAAAAAGGAATATTTATGAGTTGAGTAACGAGCAATCCGATGTATTTAGGCAGCATTGCCAAGAAATTAAGCATTTCTCTCTCCACGAACTACAATTCATTTCCACTATTCTGACCTTCATACACAATAGCATGTTTCGATTAGTATTCTCGGATTCACCTTTAAGATTATTAATCACGCTTAAGTTATTATTTGTTATCATAGAAACATTATTTTTATTACATCCTGTCGTAATAATAAACAGACATCTTTAATAGCTTCCAAGAGCTCTTCATATTCTATAGTAAGCAAATGTTTTCTTGATGTTTCAAATAATTATTTCTTAGTAGGGTTTTCCGGACTACCGTTTTAACTATATATCCAATTTTCTCTGCTAGTGAAGAGCTATGCGGTCTCTGTTTTGAAATTATGTTTATAACTAAATTAATCATCGTTTTCAGTTACTCCTTCTTATGTATTTTCGCCTGCTATTTTAGATTTTAAACTCTCAAATGCCAGAGGATTAAATACCTAGACATATCTAAGAGGTGAACTGGTTGATTGAAGACCCTGGCTCAGGGCCGGAACAGAAGTGGGGAGAAAATGTGGTAATTGGGCGAAAGAATTTGTAAGTCGGCAAATGTAGAGAAAATTTAATTTTTAGGTTGAGTATACAATATTTGAAATATATTAAACTAAAAAACGCTGCAAATTATTACGCAACGGTTTAATATTTCCAAATAACTATATTAGGGTATAACTGTTTATAGCTATATTAATATTAATATATTAATATATTATTATATATTATTATAATATATATTAATACATTATATTAATATATTAATGTTTATAATCTTTTCAATTTTTCTCTATCTTCAATAATAACCGAGTTTTGGTGGAATTATTATTTGCGATTTAAATATATAGATAAACTTTTTTCCTTTATTTATTTTTCTGTTTATCGCTCTCTACTTTTTTTAAAACTCTACACATTTTTATGTATCTTTAAAAATAACTGGGTAATGGGCGTATTTATAAGTAAAATTTAATTTTGTTTTCTTTTCTTTTTTTATAATTATTCGCGGTTTTTTAGATTAAATTAAAAATACTTATAAATTTATTTTCTATCTTTGAAAATAACAGAGTTACAAACGTATATTTAGGCAAGATTTATTTTTTGTTGTTGTTTTGCTTATCGCGCTTTATTGATTTTATAACTCTATACATGTTTTTGTCTATCTTCGAAAATAACTGAGTTATTGAATTAAATAACTTTTAATCGGCTACCATTTTAAAAATAACCAGCTGTTGTCAACGTCTAGGTGTTAGGATCCTCGTTGCATGGCGTAGTATTTTTGTGGCAAAGTACCAACGGATTTTTTTTTTTATTCGATATTCGGTTTCTACGTATCTTGAAACATAAGCCTTCAAATTGTGAGGGGGGAGGGTAATTATTCCTTATTTAAAATAATAAACCAACAAGATTTAATCTAAGCATTAAATCAATGCTTACCTTTCACACCTGGATCACATTTAAATCTTTTAATATAAGTTTCTAATGATTTAACAATTATATATGTTTTTAGTTTATAGATTTTTTCTCAATAAAAGAGATTTAACATTTAGGTTTGAACGATTAACCTGAGCTGATGGCAGTATTAACGCGAGCCATTACTATTGTTATTTTGTTCGTAAAATCCTCTTTATGATCTTTCATTGTACTATTTTTCAATTATCTCACTGCCAAGTATGAGTCCTCTGAAGACTTCAGTGTGGTGTTTAACACGATTATACATATAGGTGAAACATCCCAAACCCATGTCAGTATAACATTACAAAGGTGTAACATTGTGTTATAAAATTATGTAAGTATTTGATATGATAACAAATTTATGTATAATTGTTTATTTTCTTCACGTGTTGCCTGAAATCATGTTATAGATTTCATCATGTCAGGGACATTTCTCAGAAACTACAACACCAATTTTTTTTAAGTTTGCCACAAAAATACAAAGGGTACCCAACGGTGATCCTAACACCTAGATGTTGATATCAGCGGGTAATTTTTAAAATGGGGGCTGATTAAAAGTGATTTAATTCAATAAATCAGTTATCTTTGAAAATATAGAAAAAAGTATAAGAGTTTTTAACCAAAAAAACCGCGAATAATTATAAAAAAGAGAAGAAGAAAAAAATTGAAATTTATAAATACGTAAGGTGTTCTGGAATGAGGAAATTTTAATTGAATGAATATCGAAAGAAAAGAAAAGGAAATAGTAACAATGTCTAGTTTAAATGCTTTTGGTTTATTATTTTCAATAATGAACCTTTGTAATCGACCAAATAATAATAATAATAGGCTTACCGAACCCGAAGGTTCGATGCCGATACCACCAAACTTCCCCTGCACAGACTCGTCCAATGTTCGCCGGTCAAGCCCAAGCCCCCGAGATTAGCCTTAATGCAATCCTCCCATCGACGCTTCGGCCTACCTTTCGGACGCCTACCAGTCGGTTAAGCGAATACCAACTTTCTCGGAATCAGTTCCTCAGCGAACCCAACAACTTTACGCGCCCATTTGAGTCTCCGCGAAATCGACCAAATAAATACAAAAAATTACCTTCCCTCTCCCCTCAAAATTGGGGGCTTAAGTTTCAAGATACATAGAACCCGAATAAAGAATAATAAAAAAAAATTGATCTATATATTCAAGTCACAAATATATTTTAGTTCTTAGTGCTATGTCATGGAGAGTTAAATTTTCTACATTTTTTTTTAAAATTTATTTATTGGAATTTACAACTGTATAATGTAATTCAACAAATAAATTGAAATGAAATGAAAAAAAATGCACGAAACATAGAGAAGCTTCCCAATGGAAGCACTCTAAAAATGTTCTAAACTAGAATGTCTCGGGGCCATCTTATTTTCAGACGCCTCGGAGGATTGTAAGAAATTGAAGAGGAAGAAAGGATTGAAGGACTAAAGGGTTAGGGTGGGAATGGAGTTTGTCATGAAAGGAATGGTATCTAGATCGGGCCCAATCAACATAGGGAACATTAATGTCTTTATGGATTAGTTTATTCGTGACAAAGTAAGAAGCATTGAGGATTTTACGAAGGATTTTGGATTGTAGGGATTGGATACGGGAAGAATTCGATGGTTTAGTAGAGCCCCAAAGCTCTACTCCGTAAGTCCAAATCGGCCTTATAATAGTCATGTAGATGAGTGTTTAGTAGATAAGTGGAAGATTAGAACGTTTGTCTAGTAAGTGTTGAAGTAGTCGAAAACGTTTGTCGTTTCAGTCTTGTATGAGGGTTCCAAGTGAGACGTTTGTCAAGGTGCAGTCCTAGATATCGGATCTGTTCAACCGGGACTAGAGGAGTATTTTTGAAGGAGACAATAGGGCAGGATGTCATAGGTTTACGACGAAGGGTAAAGGTAATTTGGTTGGGTTGGTTGGCATTTATTTTACTTCCCCAGTTCTGACACCATACTTCGAGGTCTCTGATGTGGGATTGGAGAGTTTGAGAGGCAATAGTTGGATCAGTATTGACTGATAACACACAAGTCATCAGCGTAGGTAGAAAGGAAAGTGTTACGATGGGGTGGGATCTACAAAATTTAAAAAAGAATCATTGAAATTGGTTCAGAACTAGCAGATATATAGCGTTTTGAAATTAGCAGTGGTGATATTCCATTTTCCTTTGAATTATTTATTGCTTTTCATATTAATTAATAGCCTATTAACAGCTATATAAACAGTTATACTCTAATATAGTTATTTGGAAATAATAAACTATTGTGTAATAATTTTCAGTTTTTTTTTTTTTTCACTTTAAAATCCTCATCCGACCCTAAAGCCCTCAAAAGCACATTCTGACAACCAATAGATGGATGCTGAACGAAGAATTAGGCATGAGGAAGCTATATAGTATCCAGTTGCACTCATTTGAATTTTTTTTTTTTTTATTTATTATAGAGATATTTACAACTGTATTAACACAAAAAATACATCAAGTAAATGTGACTGTTCACACATGGGATATGGACATGATAGGCGTGAGAAGAATCTACCCATTGGTAGCACTTCAAAGGTTTTTCAGACAAGAAGGTCTCGAGGCCATCGGCGTTTCAACCGCCTCGGAGGATGATCAGGAATAGAAGGAGATGAGATATTGCGGACAAGTGGGTTTGGGTGGAGTGGTAATTTGGAGTGAAAGGAAGTATATCTAATTCGGGCTAAGACTGCAACTAATGGGATATTCAGGTCTTTGTGGATTATTTTATTGGTGACAAAGTAAGGGGCATTTAGGATCTTTCGGAGGATTTTGGATTGCAAGGATTGGATGAGAGGAATTTGATGGCTTGGTGGATCCCCATAGTTCAATTCCATATGTCCAAATAGGCCTAAGTATGGTAATATAAATTAGTTTTTTGTAGTAGGTGGGAAGTTTTGAACGTTTGTCAAGTAAATGTTGTATTAAGCGATATCTGCGAGCTGTTTCTTGTCGTTTCACATTTGAAATTAACTTACATTTTTATGTAAGGAGATCTCTCATGCAGCATCTTTCCTTTGCGTGTTATTATTCTTCATGTCTTTAAATGGAAGGTTTTTATTATGTCTGTTTGGTCGAGTCGTAATTTTTTAGTTTGAATGTACATAGAGGATTTAATAAGTTGAGTAATTAATTAATTTCTGCCTAATCCTAATGACGGGCGAACTTAAAATTCACAATCTTAATTTTTTTTTAAGAACGAACAAAGGAAATTATTATTATAGTGCGCTGGGAATAAGTTTAAGGAATTTTTCTCACGGATTATCAAGAAAAGAATTACGTGCTATCTTTCATGTTATTTTATAAATAATCTCAGTTATTTCTTTTCATGTGACGTATTTCCTATCTACCTGCGCTTTTGTGTTTGTTTTTTTTAAATTTAAGTATTCTCTAATGGTTTATTTATTGTTCTATTTTTGGTTTAAATATTTAATAAATATACTAAGCCACAAACAACTTTTTGAGTAAATCCATCGCAGAAATCAAGACTATCATCATATATGTATATCATTGCTGAGAAATTAACACCTAATTTAAAAACAATAACATATATACCCTCAATTAGACTCACCTTGGATTAATGTTTTTCAATGATTATGTTGAAGAAGCTTGCAAGGACCTGTCTAAAGTCTTTCAGGGGCATGTTACATTAGACATCTTAACTTGTATTTAAGGTGAAAGGCATTGCGTAAGTTTTATATTTTTCAAAAAAATATTTCATAAAATCTTTTTAATCAACATATCAGTATTTTAATATAGTTTTGATTTTAAATAAATACATTTAAAAACCAAAATGAATTTAATATTAGAATATAAAGTTATCACTTGGCAATGGTGAGATCTTAAAGGAGTGCCAGTACCTCCTTTTTTCTTTCAGTTTTGTATAATTTTTTTTTTTTTCCACACCTGTTGAGTATCTCTTAAAATTGATTTATAGCTAAGCCTGAATGAATAAAAGAAGGAGGAAATTTATAGTTTATTGTAATAAAAGGGGCAATAAAAACTTAATTGAAAAAAAAGTCTGCTGGCTCTTAGAAGGTAATTTTTCTTCAGATAATGCCATTTCATTTTCACACCATACATGTTTTTTATTTATTTAACGTCACTTTATGCTACTATGTCTAATCGGACGATGCTACAGTGGGAGTCCTAAATTTTGCCTATTCAGGTTTTATTAGGATAGGATCTTTAACGAGTACCTGACATCGCACAGGCTCGGGACCACCTTTTAACGTCCCCTCCGAAGGACGGCGTAACTAAGGATTTTTTTCTCCCATTAAAAAATCCTAGGACCACCTGCGGATTTGAACCCATGACCTTTGGCATGGGAGGCTGTTACGCTAGCCACCCAGCTACAAGTGATCCCTTCACAATACAATCTTTACGTTCAAAATCCTTCTCAACACTCTCAGTACTTCTTACTTTATGACTAACGAATAAAATCATCTTTAATGACCTTAATGTTCAAAATCTTGCTCATCAGGTCTGATTCCTCACTAGTTTTATTATTCAATCACATTTAACTCAATAAAAAATCATCACAACGCCGGATTAAGCAGTAGCAGACGAAGCAGAAACGTTGTGCTAAAGAAAAGAATATTGTAAAAAACTTAGAGATTATTAAAGAAGCAAGAAATATCTCTATATAAAATAATTCCACGAACTCCTTGTTAACCACAAGACAGATTGGAATACGTTTTTTTCTATCATTTAGGACATTCTTTCCTGAAGCTCTATAAGCAAAATACATTTCAATTAAGTTTTTCTATTTCTTCATAAAATTTAATTTTCTTTATTCAAGTCATCGCACGGAATCAAGGAAAGCGCGACATTTTAGAAAAGTTAATATACAATAAAACAAAAAGCCGAATACGCTAATAGAAAGTTGTAACATACCCATAAAATTCTGAAAATATTTAATTTGTAATGTAATGAGGAAGTTTTTGGTAGATTCAGTGTTGCCAGCATATGTTTTATTTTTCCAGTGAACAATATTTTAGAAAAAACATAAACTAAATCGTACTTAAGTTACTGAAATAAATGAAAAGTTATTATGAATTCATAAACTACTAACATATTTATTAATTATTTTAACTTTTAACTTGGCTCTACTAAACCATCAAATTCTTCCCACATTCAATCCTTACAATCCAAAATCCTTCGTAAAATCCTCAACGCTCCTTACTTTGTCACGAATAAACTTATCTATAAAGACCTTAATGTTCCCTTTGTTACTGGTTTGGCCCGGACCAGGTATCAATCCTTTCATGACAAATTCCATTCGCACTCTAACCCACTAGTTTCAATCGTTTCTTCCTCTTCAATTCCGGAAAATCCTCCGAGGCGCCTGAAAAGGAAATGGCCCCGGGACCTTCTAGTTAAGAATATTTTTAGAGTGCTTCCAATGGAAAGCTTCTCTACATGTATATCATGTCATTGTATTATATAACACATCACATTTACTTGATGTATTTTTGTTATTACAGTTGTAAATATCAATAAAATGATTAAAAAAACTTTTAACTTACTTCATGTAAACATATTTTTCACTATAAATAAATAAATAAATAAATGTGATTCTCATGGAAACTAGATTAAACCTTTAAAATGTACTTTAAATAGATCATTTAAAATATAGATGAATAGTATGTACTGTAAGTACCCTATTAGCAATAAATCGGATAGGATAGAAACCTTTTTTATTTCTATAGTTTTAAAAATATATATTTCTATCAAGTTTTCTTTAGATGGGAAAATTAAATATTCTTTTATCTATGATTCACCTTAGAAAAACCAACAAATAAACTGAGCCAATTTCGATTTATCAACCAATTTAACTAATGAAACTTAAATTTTATTTTTAAAACAACTATACGCCCGAGATATTACAAACACTTTTTTATCATAATCAGCTTACCAGAAGAGCCACTTAATACTATGCATTTTGCACCTTTTCACGATTTTCTCAAAAACGGCTCTTATGATTTTGATTAATCTGGCTGTATTGATGTAAAATTCAATGGGTTTTAATCTAGGTTTTAGTAGGCAGACAGGGCTTAAATGCTGATATTTTAAATTTTGTTTCTTTAAAGTGCCTTTAATTTTGTAGATCAATAAAATAACCATATAATGTTTTAATCATTAAAAACCAACAGATAAATATATAAGTTGAACAAATTTGATATGTAACCAAAAGAGAAAATATATTTGTTTATGTAATTTTTTAACATGAAAACAGTAACATGGATGTATAATATACCGTTGAAAAGGTAAAGATTTTAGAAAACACATTATCTTATACACAAAACTGTAAGAGTTTACGGAGAGTGATGGAAAGCCGATATAACTAACTGATTGTATTAGGTAATATTTTTTTTTTTTCATTTATTGAAATTTACAACTGTATGTTCATACATCAAGTAAATATGCTACAATGATAATACACATGAAAAAAAACATGAAGAGAAACTGCCCATTGGCAGCACTCTAGTAGTGAATCTACACAAGAAGGTCTCGAGGCCATCTTCTTTTCAGAAGCCTCGGCGGATTGTCAGGAATTGAAGTGGAAGCAAGAATTGAAACTAGTGGATTAAAGTGGGAGTGGAGTTTTTCATGGAAGGAGTGATACCTGGTACAGGCCAAATCAGCAACATAAGGAACATTAAGCCTTTGTGGATGATTTTATTGGTGACAAAGTAAGGAGGGTTAAGGATTTTGCGAAGGGTTTTGGATTGTAAGGATTGGATACGGGAAGAGTTTGATGGTTTAGCAGAGCCCCAAAGCTCAACTCCGTAAGTCCAGATAGGCCTTATGATTGTCATGTAAATTAGTCTTTTGTAGTAAAGAGAAAGGTTAAAGCATCTGTCGAGTAAATGTTGAAGTAACCGAAATCGGCGAGCAGTTTCTTGTCTTTTCAGTCTTGTATGCGGATTCCATGTAAGACGTTTGTCAAGGTGCAGTCCTAGATATCGGATCTGTTCAACCGGGACAAGAGGATTATTATTGAAGGAGACAGTAGGGCAGGATGTCATAGGTTTACGACGAAGGGTAAAGGCAATCTGGTGGGATTTATTGGAGTTGATTTTAATTCTCCAATTCTGACACCATACCTCAAGGTCTCTGATGTGAGATTGGAGGTTTTGAGAGGCAATACTAGGATCGTTATTAACTGATAGCACGCAAGTGTTCATCGGCATAGGTAGAAAGGAATGTGTTAGGATGGGTTGGGATATCAGCTGTATAGACTGTGAAGAGAATGGGTCCTAGGATACTGCCTTGAGGAACACCGGCAGACTGAGTAAAAGTGGATGAATAGGAACTATTGTGGTTGATGTTAAAGGTTCTATTGGAGAGGTAGGACTGGAGGATGAGGAAGTATGTTGGATGGAGAAATTTACGGAGTTTGTACAGCAGTCCCGGGTGCCAGACGGTAATAATATAATAAATTGTTTAGTAATACACACGATTCTATTGAAACTCAATGTAATTATTTCTTTGACAATTTATTTTCATCTATAAATGTATTAAAACATTCTTAAATTGACTTTAACAACGGAAGTAAGTGAAAGTGTGTTGCGCGCACCAGATTTTTTATGGCTTGTACCCTCGAATATTATAAAAACTAAATTGTAATATACTCTAAATATTTCTAATTAATATTAACTGAACATAAACAATACCAGTGAGAATATCTTTGTGTATATTGGTGATACAATATACACAAAACTTGCAGATGTACGTATTAAGTCATTTCTGGAGCTAAATAGCGGAAATAACACGGAACAACCTTCCGCTGGAAAGCCTTCGCGGCCAGGGAGCTCGAAGCCGATAATTATACAACCTTAGAATTGTAATTGGAAAGTTACAAATTATATATTTTATCTGTCATTTTCTCCAACATAGTTTTATCTCTTAGCTTCATTACGAAGGAAAAATGAACGTACTATTATAGACGTGAAGTTTCCGTATTTGCATGAAAAGATCCACTGCTGATTCTTTTTTCTCTGACTTCGTTTTTCTTTTTAACTAAATTAATTCAGTGAAAATAATTTTACCATCCAAAAAAAATAAATATCATAAGTCCTTATTCTTCATCTTTTTCACATTTGGATTGAAAAAAAAAAAAAAAAATGATACGGTCACCCGTGGTGTAGTAGTTGCATATGCCCAAGTTTACGGCTTCAAACCTGACAGAGGGCCTTAGGATTCTTTGGCTATGTCGTAAAATTATGTTCTCGAGCCTGTGCGATGTCAGATACCCGTTAAAAATCCCACCTATAGTATCGTCCGATAAGCCACAGTTGCATCTTTTTTTTTTTCAGTGGCGCGACAGGCGTGTAGGCCCTAGGCACACTCACGTTTTACAATGTAATTTTTAGTGCAGGGTCATCACTCCCTAAGACTAATTTTGTGAGTGGCCATCTTTTGGCTGACGAGTCTCACATACCCGGGGGAGAGGTTGTGAGTGAATCCCCATTTTTTTACATCCTTATAAAAGCTCCGCCGAGACTGGGATTCCAACTCAGAACCTAACAGAAGCGCGCTAGCCACTCAGCCACGGGCTCCCCTAAGTTGCATCCAAGTGGCCTTAAATGAATAAAACAAACAAATAAATGGAATAAACGATGAATATTTTGTTTATTTTATCAGCAGGTCTCGAGGCCACCGGCTTTTCAGACGACGCGGAGGATTATCGGGAATAGAAGTCGATGAGATGATACGAACAAGCAGGTTTGTATGGGCGGGCAATTCGGAATGAAAGGAGGTGTATCTTTTTTGGGCAATTGATGAATATTTTGAGTATGTTATGACGGTTATCTTGAGTATGTTACCATATGATAGTGGGGTCACCTGTAGTATAGTGGTTACCATAACAGGCTTCTTTGTCTCAGGTCACAGGTTCAAAAGTGGAAGGTAGTCCAAGGATTTTTTTTATGAAAGTAGAAAATCCTTGATAATAAGGTCTTTTAGAGAGGACGTAAAAAGGTGGTCCCGAGCCCGTTCGATTTCAGGTACTCTTTAAAGATCCCTATCCTAATGAAACCTGAATAAGCAAAATATATGACTCTCAATGAAGCATCGTCCGATTAACCACAGCACCATAAAGTGACGTTAAATAAATAAATATTAAACAAACCATATGATAGTTGTTATATCACAGCAAATCCAGTGATAGCGTCTGTAAACAATATTTTAATTTTTTTTTTTTAATGACATTCCTCTGTTTCGTAAAAATAGATTCTTATACAATACAAATATGCATTTATTATATATTATGTAATAAATAATAGCCATTTTTTTTAAACAGTGCGCACAGCTTTACATATGGCCCGACCTTGCTTTTACGTTAGAATGTTAGGATTTTTCCTCTACTTGTTAGGTTTTCTTTAAAGACGTAAGAGATTTTAATAATAGTTAGATTGACGACAATATACTTTTCCATAAACTGTAAAACATAAATAGAGAAATAATGACAGAGAATTAGAATGGTGAACTTTACACTAAAGGCTTCTAAATAAAAAATAAAAAAATGACACTGTTTTCCTACTTTACTATCTTCATTATTACGTTTCCTATTTTAAACGAAATAATGTCAGTGATAGTTAAAAGATTAAATTAAAATTGATTATTGTTTGTTTATTTATTTAACGTCACTTTATGCTACTGTGGCTAATCGGACGATGCTACAGCAGGAGTCCTAAATTTTGCCTATCTAGGTTTTATTACGTATAGGATAGGGATCTTTAACGAGTACCTGACATCGCACAGGCTCGGGACCACCTTTTAACGTCCCCTCCAAAGGACGGCATAACTAAGGATTTTTTACTCCCATCAAAAAATCCTAGGACCCCCTGCGGGTTTGAATCCTTGACCTATGGCATAGGAGGCTGTTATACTAGCCACCCAGCTACAAGTGATCCCAAATTAATTATTGAAGGTTATTTATGTATTTTAGCCAAGAAAAATAAACAGAAAACATTATCAATAAAAAAAACTTGAAAAGAATTCTTTAAATTACAATATAAATGAATATTTTAAATTACCTCAATTATAGTTAATTATAATTTTCAACATTAATAATAATAATATCAGACTTAACGAAGTGGGAGGTACGATGATACTGGACGCCTATCCTTCCAGTTCTGGAAGTTACTGTAACTTTTTAGGGATCTGTTCTTTCCTAACAAGGAGAGATCCCAAATGTGTCTCGCCGATTTAGGTGAAACTGCACATTAAACAATTATATTATGCAGATTATTAGGGGACCACGCTCCCTAGGAGTTGCTAAAACCATCGGAAATTTTGTGCGCGAAAAAACATTTTATTTAATATCTCTAGTTCTGGTGTAGGTAGAAAAATAATTTTGGTGTCAAATAGTTCATTAAAATATTTAGGTTTTATGGTTGGTAATGACCATGAAAATAGGAATAATCTTGCCAAAACTGCTTGTGATGGGGAATTTCTTTTTTGCTGGAGATTTATTATTTATTAGTATTATGGATTTATTATTTGTTCTGTGCCAGCCAGCTCTATATTTATAGGGCTTGCCCTAAAAACAAATATATTAAAACATATATATAATATATATCCTAACTATCAATAATATGATAGGAGATTGTAACAGATTTAACTCGTAACTTCAGAACAATAGTCAGAGGCAGACAAATATTTATTTTCTATTTTGTCAATGAAGAATCGAAATTTGGATCGGAAGATTGTTCTGGGATATATGATACTTGCCTATGGATATGTGATGATTCAATGATTAGGGACGAACAGATAGGAACGATGAACCTCTTATATAATCTTTTACAAAGACAGAGTACTTCTAATTGATAGAACATGATGTGGCCATGAGTGTGAGGCATGGTCTCCGAAAAAAAAAATAACCTCTAATCAAACAGCTCCAGCTTGAATTCTGCCTGGATTGTATTTTCTTCATGGCATGGAATGAATCCCGAAACTACTGGCAAGGATAGGTAGGTCACCTTTAAGATAAACCCTCGATTCCTTGGCACTCATTACCAGGCAAAAAGGTCTATGTGATGAAAGTTGAAAGCAGTTGAAGCGGTAAAAATGAGAAACGTAACCATAAGGACCAACATTGACGTAAGTTCAAGGAGCTTATTGAACAAATTAAGCCCAGATTGTGCGACCATGTCTCGAGAACTTGGAGAAACGCCTGGCAAAAAAATATAACAGTTGGCCTCAGTAGGAAGGAGACCAAGAGGAACAAAGCAGACAAGAAGAGGGACATTACAACAATATTTTAAGGAAAAGGATGGCTAGTTCCTCAAGAAATTCCCTTGCAATGCTGTGTTGTAGAGGATGTAGTGAAGGATATAACCTTTCATAAATAGTGTTTATTAGGCTTCATCATAATCACTTTGACTTTTTCTCGATGCCAAGTTGTCATATATATTTGTTTTTTTCGATGCATACTTTGCAAGTAAGTCTCAACGATTGTCTCAACGAAATAGAGCCAGATGAAGATGAGAGATAGAGGAAGGCAATAAAAAAGTAAAACGGTTTATGTACAACTAATTAAGTTCATTTTTAACAGCAAATTCTCATAAAAAATGGAAGAAACTCATAGCACATTTTAATACCATATATTTAAATATTTTGTGAAAACGGTGTTTGCTTTTTGTGGCTTTGGCTTAAATTGGCATGAATATGAGAACAATAAATTTTCGAAACGTAGACTAAATAAGATTGTTTATTTATTGACTAAATTGTAAGACCAGCAGATAACTTAACTTTATATAATATATATATATATATATATAATATATATATATATATATATATATACCTATATAAGTAATATTTATTAAAGAGGATCGTAATCAATAATTAAATATTTTTTATTTGAACATACATGTATAAAAGGACAACATTCCCCCATGCATACTATTGGGTTGTGTCACATGAAATGTCCGTTTTCAAGGTAAAGGATTTTTATTAAAAATACGATATGAAAACAAGATAATTTTATTCGGAGTATTTACCTTTTTTTTCAACACATTTTTCCCAATGTGATACCAACTTTTTTATCCCCGAACTGAAAAACTCTGAGCTTTGAAATGAAACAAAATCTGAAAACGCACTTTTCACTTGGTCATCATTTTCAAAAAGTTTTCCTTTGACGAAATTGTCTAAATTCCTGAACATGTGGTAATCTGTTGGAGACAAGTCGGGAGAATATGGTGGGTGCAGAAGATCTTCGTAGCCCAGTTCTTTCAATTTTCGCACAGTATGTTTTGAAACACGGGGTCTAGAGTTGTGTAAGAGTATAGGACCCTTCCGATTTACCAATCCAGGTTGTTTTTTTAATAATTTTGTATGGATTTGGTCAATTTCATTGCAGTATGTTGTATAGGTAATAGTTTCACCTCTAGGTAAAAAGGAATAATGAATTATCCCAGCCATGGACCACCATACTGTAACCATCAATGTTTTGGAATGCAAATTCGGTTTTGGCATTTACCCTGGGTTTTCGTCAATGTTCAACCACTGCTCTGACCGACGCTGATTGTCATATGCGTTCCATTTTTCATCGCAGGTGATTCAAACTCGCAGGTCTCAAGGTGTTTCAATTGCTGCCGCTCAGTGAGATCAATACACTTTACATTTCTGGAAACGGTAGATGCACTTGCATTTAGTTATGCTGAGATTCCTTTAACTGTTTGGTAGGGCTTTCCTTCTACTGTATGTTTGAGGAAATCGTTGTCTATTATGGACGGAGGTCTTCCTCGGGGCAAGTTTTCCAAGTCGGTATCCCGAGCTCAAAACTTAGCAAACCAACGGCGAATGGCCCATTCATTAACACTCCTTTCCCCAAACACCTTGCAAATATTTCTAGCTGCCTCAGCTGCTGAATGGCCGAGTTTAAACTCGTACCATGCTCATATTTCGAGGTATGCTAAAAAGTGTGTAATTGATTGGGAAGCTAATGTTTATAATAAAAAGGTGGAGGATTAGTAACTGTTTACTTTAAATATGTAAACATTCGGAAGAAAACAACAGAGAACTGCATAATCCTTTATGTATTTAAGAAACTATAAAAACGGACATTTCATGTGAAACAACCCGATAGAAATAAACATCATTAATAACATTACGTTGTGGTTTACAATATGTAGTTCTATCGATATAAGCTCTGAAGTAAATATAAGTGTAAGAAAAATGCATTATTGCGTTTCATGTAACACAGATTTTGTTAAATCCAAGGAAATGTTTGTCCTCCAATAATGTTAGGTCTTCATATGGTTAGAAATTAGAAGAAAAAATAAACTACTTAATAATGTACTAACAGAACTGGTAATT
Organism: Piezodorus guildinii; assembly: GCA_023052935.1. Lineage (NCBI taxonomy): Eukaryota > Metazoa > Arthropoda > Insecta > Hemiptera > Pentatomidae > Piezodorus > Piezodorus guildinii. The sequence continues at coordinate 114,678,175 of CM041297.1, forward strand.
TTACAAGTCGTGTTTCAAAATAGTGATAAGATAGTGGAACCACCTGTTTAAAAATGTACATTTTTCCCTTACTGTGAAAAACAATAGATCATTAATAACTTCTATAACCTACTGCTTTTCCCAGTCAGAGAGAAATTGAGTTTGCGGAAGGACAGGAGCATTAAAGAAGGTAAATAAATAATCTACTAAAAAAATTTATTTTCATCAAAATTGTAATTTTAGACATAGGTTTAATACAGGTCGTAGAAATTGCATCACACATTTAATGCTTTAATTTTTTTACTTTCACTTACCTATATATAAAATATATAGTAAGGAAAATTATTGCGATCGTGAAAATTTTCTAATTCCAGTTTTCAACGGAAATACACGTTTTAGGGTCTCCTGAGTCCAAATGACCAAGTTCCGCGAAAAGTGTGTGTTTGGTAACTCCCGGGCGAAAACGAAAAGTCCTATGAAACTGAAATTTCATATTTAAGACAACTATACCCCCGAGATGTTACAGAAACTTTTACATCAAAATCAGCTAACCAGAAGATCCACTTTATACCATGCGTTTTGCAATTTTTTAAAATTTTCTTGAAAGCGGCTCTTTTTTTTTTTTTTTTTTTTTTTTTTTATTCATTGAGCAATATTACAATCTGTCCAATTCAGGACATTTTTAATAGTGATAAAGTACAACATTCATACTACATTCACACGATATATACAATACTATAAATTTATATAATAATAATAATAAAATATACATATATACAAAATAAAAATCAATAAAAATATATACAATAGTCACTCATACCTATATACAATTCACAAGCATACAGCACGTGAGTGGAGAATCTAGCCAATGCTAGAACTCCAATATACATGTTATAAGAGGTCACGAGGCCACTGCCGTTTCAACCTTCTAGGTGGGTTGTATGGATGGGTGGGGCTGGATAGGGATTGAGCTAGAGGATTAGGATGATGAATGAGATTCTGGTGGAATTTGGAAAATTTGGATGGAATCAGGTCTGAAATAAAAGGAACATTAAGGTCGTGGTGCAAGGTATAGTTGGAAACATAATATGGAGCATTTACTATTGTACGGAGGACTTTGGATTGAAAGGATTGAATGCGTTTGATGTTAGTACGTTTAGCTGTCCCCCACAGTTCAAGTCCGTAGGTCCAGATGGGCTTCAGTATTGTCCTGTAGATTAATAATTTGTTGTCAACTGTAAGTTCAGATTTTCTGTTGAGTAGTCGGTATAACTGTCCGAATCGTCGGTTGAGTTCTTGTCTTTTAAGTCTTGTATGTGGGTTCCAAGTCAATCTTTTGTCTAATAGTAAGCCAAGATACCGGACTGTATCTGAAGGAGGAATTGGAATGGAATTGAAGTAAACTGGCGGACAGGAGTTTCGTCGAAGAGTGAAGGTTACGTGTTTGCATTTGGCTTCGTTCACCTTAATGCGCCAAGCATTACACCAGTCTTCGATAAGAGAAAGGTGTCTTTGCAGGTTTAAGGATGCTGTTTCAGGATTGGAACTGGATGATAGGATGGCGGTGTCGTCTGCAAAAGTTGCCAGAAAGGTATCAGGATGTGTAGGAATATCAGCAGTGTAAAGGATGTAGAGGACGGGTCCCAAGACGCTGCCTTGAGGAACACCGGCCTCAACGGGATAAAGGTTAGAAAATTCTACACCACAGCGAACGCGGAAGGAACGGTTTGAGAGATAGGATCGGAGAATGAGGTATAGAGACTGGGGTAAATGGGTTTTCAGCTTGAAGAGTAATCCAGTGTGCCATACCCGGTCAAAAGCTTGCGCAATGTCCAGAAACGCACCAGAACAATACTCTTTGCATTCAAGAGCTGAGGAAATATGGTCTACAACTCGGAGACCCTGTTGAACTGTGGAATGCTGAGGACGGAATCCAAACTGATGGGAAGGAAGATTTTGAGATTCTAATATGGGTAGGATGAAAGCGGCTCTAACGATTTTTATTAAACTCGCTATATCGATGTAAAATTGAACGAGTTTTAATAACATGTAGGTTGAACTCTATTTAAAATAGTATGACAGGGCTTAAATGCCGATATTTCAAAAATTTCTTCTTCTAAACTACCTTTAATTTTGCAGGTTTGAAAAAATTAACCATATCATCATTTTAGTATTGGTAAAAAACCGATAAATATAATAGTTGAACATACTATATCCAACTTAATGAGAAAACAGCAAAAGTATTTTTTTATGCGATTTTTTTTTTGTGGTTTTTATAATAAGAAAAGTAATATAGATGTATAATATACCGTTGGAAAGCTAAAGATTTAAGAAAAAATATTATCTTTTACAAAAAATTGTTAAAGTTAATGAAGAGTAATGGAAAGCCGATTAAACTAACTGATTGTTGTGGCTAATAATAAAATAGATTATTTAACAAAACACAAGTTTCTAACGAAATTCAATTTAATCAATTCCTTGACCTTCTTACTTTCACTTCTCTACATATTTGATCAAAATTAAATTAAATTAACTTTAACATCGGAGGTAAGGGAAGGTCGTGTGTTTCGCTCACCAGGTTTTTTAAAATCCGAGTTAGATTGTCAAATTAAATCAAACGTGTTAAATTTTTGAGGGCGATAAAAACGTTACATAAAAAAAGAAATAGACCACCAACCAAAAGACATATCTATGTCGAAAAAGGAAATATCCTAAACTGTATTCGCTACCAACACATAAAACTTGCATATCATAACGAAACAAAGGGATAACTATGTTCTCACTATAGCAGATTATCAAACACAAACATGAGAATTCATGCCCCTTAAAATCTTTTATATAATAAATATTTATTTCCCAGCGACCTTTGAAGTAATGGTTTAGAGCACTGATTTTTTTTTTTTTTTTTTTCCGTTCCCAGTTTACGTAAGTTTGTTTTCAGTTTGAAAACGTAATTCGGCTGACTAGACATCACCTTGTACGCCATCTATGGCAGGATGATTTGAATTTTTAGTGGCTTTTGTTTGTACTATCACCTGTCACTCTGAAAAATAATCGCCAAGATAAGGCGCTTCTTGTATTAGGTTTTGAATTGTTTTTTCTCCAATTTTGAATGTACTTTAAATGTTTAATGATTATTACCTTGCAGTTAGGAAATTACTCGACTTAACAATTACACGAAACAATACTTTTTTTAAATTTATATTTTATAATTGTATATAACATAAATACAACAAGTAAAAGTGTTGAATTATAATAAAGAGCGTGAAAAGGCTTGTGAAGAAAGTACCCAGCGGTAGAACTTCGATGTTTATTTAACTAAGTATTGGGTTGATGCAAAATTAATGCAGGTTTTTAGTAGGTATTGTAAATACGCCATATCTTTACTTTAACCATATATATTTAATCAAAATAATTTCCATCTGAATCAATGCACTTTTGCCAACGTTCAACAAGCTTTCTTATTCCACCAGAAAAAAAATCCGAATCCCAGGACTCAATGAAATCACGAAAAGAATTTTCAATGTCGTCCTGGTTTTAAAAATTTTTCTCCCTCAAAAAGTTGTCCAGATGCCTGAAAAAGTGGAAGTCTGTAGGAGAGAGGTCAGGTGAATAAGGCGGATGTTGGAGAACTTCGTAGCCCAACTCGTGCAGTCGTCGAAGCGTTAGTTCAATGCTGGGCAAAGACGTTGTAATTTTTGAGTTCCGAGTTCCGCCGCCATTTCTCGTGTGGTTTTGGTTGGGTCTTCTTCCACTTTTGACCTCAGCTGGTCGTTGTCCAGAGCAAGATGACGGCCCCGACCTTCCTTGTCTTCGAGGTCGAAATCTCCTCTGCGAAACTTCTGGAACCAACGCTGCACCGTGCACTCATTAATAGCCCCCTGACCCCACACTTCATTAATATTACGAGCCGTTTGCGCAGCGCTGCGCCCTAATTTAAATTCGTAAAAATAAATTTGACGAAAATCGCACTTTGACATTTTCGATTCAAGACCTTTGAACACACTGAACAAAACGATTTTACTAAACAAATTCATGGTGAAAGAGAGGGTATTAGATAAGGTTTGTTTTGGTATAATAATGATCAATGTTAGGATTAGCTTTGTTTACACAATTGGAATTAAGATATTGCAATAGAGGAAACCTGCATTAATTTTGCATCAACCCAATAGATCCCGAGGTTTATTAGGAATATGAGAGGGGTTTATGTGGGTTAGGAGTTTGGAATTGAAAATGGTATATCTGGTACAAGAAAGGTCTGCAACAAATGGGATATTAAGGTCGTTATGGATGATTTTCTTTGTGACAGAGTAACGAGTATTCAGGATTTTGGATTGTAAGAATTGGATGCGGAAGGAATTAGATGGTTTAGTAGAGCCCCAAAACTCGATTCCATATGCCCAGATAATGGTGACATATATGAGCTTTGTGTAATAGAGAGGAATTTTTAACGTTTGTTAAGTAAGTGTTATAGTAATCGGCATCTACGAGCAGTTTTTTGTTGTTTAAGTCTTGAATGAGGATTCCAAATGAGACGTTTGTCAAAATGGAGTCCCAGGTATCGAATTTGTTCTACTGGTGTGAGTGGGGTGTTATTAAAGGAAACAATGGGGCGAGATATCATCGGTTTGCGACGAAGGGTAAAGGTAATACGGTGGGATTTTTTAGGATTTATTTTGGTTCTCCAACACAAAACCATAGTCAGGGAATAACCGAAACATCTATCTATAGTACTTATTAATTAATATTTTAAGAAAATTAAATGATTTCGTGATATACATGAGCGGATGATAATATATTCATATAGCATAATGTTTATTTATTTAATATTTATCGTTAGGAGAAGGACAATAATTATTTTAAATCCTGTTGTACTAAACATCGTCGAACTTGTATGTAACAATGTAACAAAGTTTAGTTAACATAGGTTGTACGTTTATTTATTCATTTAACATCACTTTATGCTGCTGTGGCTGATCAGGCAATTCTACAGTGGGAGTCATTCACTTTACCTATCCAGGTTTAATTAGTATAGGGATCATTATCTGACATCGCAAAGGCACGGGAACGCAATTTAACATCCCCTCCGTAGGACCAAGGATTTTTCCTCCCCTTGAAAACTCTTAGGACCATCTGCCAGTTTCAATACTTTATCTTGGGTATAAAGGACTGTTATGACCCCATATGGTGGACGTATGTTGCAGTAAAAAGTTTACATGCCTAAATTGCTTCTGTCCTGCTTCTATTTGATCTGCGCATTGTGACTTTTCAAACATTTATTCATTAAAAATTAATACCTTTATGGATAAAAAGTATTACGGCAATAAAAAAACAATTTATTACATACAAAAAAAATGAATAGAGATAAATTAAAATTAATAAAATAAAATATAGAAATAAGAAAAAAACCCAATATTAAATATAATTCCTAGTACCAACCACCCTTACAACCCTCCTCGTAGGTTGAGGCGGCAGTGGCCGAGATCTCTTATAAATGTGTAACTGGAGTGCTGGCAATGACCACCTTCTCCACTCATGCCTTAGAGTGTGTGGCTCACTCAGTCTCCATTGGCTAGACTGTTGAAGCGGCTGACTGAGAGGCGCTGGGAAACCCTGGTGTTGTGCCTCTCCATCTACTACTGGGTGTAGGGGTTCGATTCGGAGTTCCCAGGGGCAGTATGTAAATATTTTATATAGGTATGAATGTGGCCAAGATTTTATTTACTTTATTTTCTTTTTCTTTTCATTTGTTAGTTAAGTTTAGTTATTTTATTTCATTTTATGTATATTTTTATATTTGTCCTTTATTATTATTATTATTTTTGTTTTGTCTTGTTTTTTTTTTACTCTGTATAAATGGAATAAATGACTTCTTATAACCCTAATACTTATTGCCCAAGATAGTGGCAGATTGTATTATTTCTCTATAAAGCAATTTTATTTTTAAAAATATATATATAATTCAAGAAAATACATTACCTTGATCATATGATGTATTATAAACCATTACTTTGTTTTCTCCTTCTTTTGTGGGTAATTTTTACATAATAATATGATAAATAAGTAAATGATGAATAAGAAAGACTCCACCACTTGATTACTCACCTAAAATATCATGTTACCAATAACTCATTAAAAAAAAAGACTCATAGAGATTCGTACTGTTTCTAGGCCAACAGCTGAGCAATGAGGTGATTAGGCATTGATCACGCTCAGCCGTCAGGCTTTTTCCCAATTTTGGGTATCCACTTTATCGAGGCTGGGTGTGTCCAAGAAGGATTTCCATACCATTGGGTCGCCCTCCGGCTGAACTAACAGAATAAATAATATTCTGCCACAGCCTTATAATTATTAGTTTTTTGTATTAGGTGGTAAGTTTTGAACGTTTGTTAAGCAAATATTATAATAAACAATGAAAAATTTATGATAAATTATTTTTTATTTTTTGTCCCCAATTGGCCCTCCCTCCCAAAGCATTTCATCCTTCAGAAATCTCAAACATAATCCACAGATTACCTTCCCGCAAAGCTCCTGGACACGATCTAATCACTCCCAATATTCTAAAACAACTTCCCAGAAAATCCATTCTATTCCTTACCTATATTTACAATGCCGTTCTCCGAACCACATATTTTCCTAAATCCTGGAAGTTAGCCATTGTTAAAATGATCCCTAAACCTAAAAAGCCGCTGGAACTCCCTTCCTCTTACCGTCCTATACCTCTTTTACCCATTATGGGTAAAATCCTGGAAAGACTAATCCTTAAACGACTCTATCCTATCCTAGAGACGTTTCAGATAATCCCGGATCACCAGTTTGGATTTCGCTCATCCCACTCCACCATCCAACAATGTCATCGTGTGGTGGATGTTGTCTCTTCAGCATTGGAGCGTGGATTGTACTGCACGGGAGCCTTCCTCGACGTAGAACAGGCCTTTGACCGAGTTTGGCACCCGGGACTGCTTTACAAGCTCCGAAAATTCCTTCCACCTACATACTACCTCATCATCCAGTCTTACCTCTCTGAAAGATCCTTCAAAATAAACCACAATAGTTCCTATTCATCCCTTTTTACTCAGTCTGCTGGTGTCCCTCAAGGTAGTATCCTTGGACCCATCCTCTACACAGTCTATACAGCTGATATCCCAACCCATCCCAACACTTTCCTTTCTACCTATGCTGATGACACTTGTGTGTTATCAGTCAATAACGATCCTACTATTGCCTCTCAAACTCTTCAATCCCATATCAGAGAGCTTGAGATATGGTGTCAGAATTGGAGAATCAAAATCAATGCCAACAAATCCCACCAAATTACCTTTACCCTTCGTCGTAAACCTATGACATCCTGCCCTACAGTTTCCTTTAATAATATTCCGCTTGTTCCAGTTGAACAGATCCGCTACCTAGGACTACTACTTGACAAACGTCTAACATGGAATCCCCATACACGACTGAAACGACAAGAAACTGCCCGTCGCTTTCGCTTACTACAACACTTACTGGACAGACGCTCCAACCTTCCACTTATCTACAAAAGGCTCATCTATATCACCATCATAAGGCCTATCTGGACTTACGGAGTTGAGCTTTGGGGCTCTACGAAACCATCAAATTCTTCCCGTATTCAATCCTTACAATCCAAAATCCTTCGAAAAATCCTCAATGCTCCTTACTTTGTCACAAATAAACTCATCCATAAAGACCTTAACATCCCATATGTTGCTGATTTGGCCCGAACCAAGTATCAATCCTTCCATGACAAACTCCACTCCCACTCTAATCCTCTAGTTTCAATTCTTGCTTCCTCTTCAATTCCTGACAATCCTACGAGGCGCCTGAAAAGAAGATGGCCTCGAGACCTTCTAGTTTAGTTACTTAGTGGAGTGATGCCAATGGGCGTTTTCTCTTCGCGTTTTTTTCATGTATTTTATCATTATTAACATATTTACTTGTTGTATTACAAAATACAGTTGTAAATTTCAATAAAAATAAAAAAAAAAAAAATTTTTTGTCCTTGTGTCAGGTCAATACTTCTCAATTTAGCCAAACGGATTGATTATATTAATAATTCGATAAAACATTTTTTTTTTCGTAATCGGTCTTTGAAAAGTTAGTTAAATCTTGTCTCGCTGAGTATGTGTACATAAAATATTGAACTCAATTATCAAAATTTTTTTCATTGGTCTCCCACGTGTCTCTCTCACACTTTGCGCGGATGATGTCTGGGTGTGATGGTCACACTCTAAAAATTGATCTCTGACCTATTTACAGTTCAGTAAAAAGATTAAAATGAATTCCTTAAAAAAAGAAAAGAAATAATAATAAATAAAAAAAATAAAAAAATAAAAACTATGACGTCGAACGTCTTAAGTATCTAGCTGGACGTAGTAACTAGTACGTTGAAAAATTTAAATATAACGAACTTTTATACATAGGCTTCACACGATACTATTCCGTTTAGGCAATAACTCATTATTTAAATCAAGGAATGACATATATATCTTTTTCCTCATTTCTTTTAAAAAAATTTGGAAACGTAGGAACAAAACGAGAGTTTCAGTCTGCAAAATATTCTTCAGTAGGGTCATAAATAATCTTATTTACTTTCACTTTATTATATATGAAATATACAGTTAGGGAAATTATTGTGATCGTGAAAAATTTCCAATTCTAATTTTCTCCGGAAATAAACGTTTTATAGCCCCCTGAGCCCAAATAACCTTGCCTCGCAAAAAAGTCTGTGTGTGAGTGTTCTTAAATTGAGACATTGATTTCCAAAAGGTACTAAAGGACATTCTTTTAAAAGTTGATATTTTCACATATTTGTGTTCTAATGGCTTAGTTTTATCTAAATCCGTCATCAAATTTTATCTATAAAACATAAAAATCCTTTAAAAAAGTATTTAAAAATTGCATTTCATTCCAAAAGGTGCTAAATAAACATTTTATTTCATTCCAAAAGGTACTATATTCATGTTTCGATCTAAAACGTACTATATCCTATGTAAACAGATATAACGTTTCCTGTCATTTCCTTCCAAAAGGTAATATATTTCCTACTATACGGCAGAAGCACCTAATCCCGTAATATATCACCATTAATTTATTGTTTTCATCATTTTATGCATTTTTTATTGGTTCATTTAGCACGTCTTGAATCACCGCTATTATTTTGATCACTGATTTTAACCAAATAATCAGTTTTTGAAATAATTTGAAACAACTTAGTTGCGTCGCTTTGGTTCTTATAGGTTGTCAATTAAATTTAGTTTTTTCATATTATTTCTTCTTGCAGTACATTAATTTGGTTTAAAATTTTTCAGAAACTCGCATTTTATTAGAATAATGGTATTTGATGCAGCAAATAGTTTGAATAGCATTCACGAACTAGCTAAATAAATATGTGAAGAAAATCCGTGCCTGATCTAACTTAGTAGTCGATTTTGTTATGTAAAATAAAAGCTCAAAAGTTATTATTTATCAGTATCTATGGTTAAATATTGTTTACACAATATTAATAATATGTCGTTAAATTCGCTAAATTCACACAAATAGTAAATACAAGTTCAAAACAAACTTCATAATTACATACTTTCTAATTATAGTGCCATAAATAGATAAATTGTCCTTTGAATATTCACTTTCTTTATGAAGAATAGATAATCAATGTAATTAAACAACAAAGAAAGATATTTCTCAGAAGGAGAATAAGGAAATATACATAACTTAGTAATTAACGATATAAAGACGTTAGTTATCGGTAATGTTGTATCAGGAAGGTTATAGTGACTGTTACCAACTTATCGCAGGTTGTATTCTTCCAAAAAGTACTATATCCCTTTTAATTCTTTCCAAAAAGTACTATATCCATGTTTCGTTCCAAAAAGTACTATATCCATATTATATTGTTGAAAATCATCGGAAGAGTGCAATAATTTGGAAATATGAATTGACGACACATTTAAAAATCAACTTTAGTTTTTACTCTATACTAATATTATAAAGCTGAAGAGTTTGTTTGTTTGTTTGAACGCGCTAATCTCAAAACCTACTGGTTCTAATTGAAAAATTCTTTTTGTGTTGGATATTCCATTTATCGAGGAAGGTTATAGGCTATATAACATCACGCTGCGACCAATAGGACCGAAGAATCAAAGGAAAATCCGGGAAAAAACAGGGAAAATTTGGGAGAAAAAAAAACTCGCTTCCCAATGATTCCAAATGATTTACCTTTTATTTTTAAATAATTCAATTTCCCCTTAATTTATATTTTTCCATTTAAACACGTAGGAATAGATTTACGTCGAGATCGGTTGCGGAGAAAATCAGTATGTTCTTCTGCCACAAGAAAATAAAACTAAAAATGTCATTTACGCGGAAGTACTTTAAAATATATTCTTTTAAAAACTTCTATAACTTCTTTAAAAACTTCTTTTAAAAATAGCAATAATAATAACAGAAATTGATGCAGACGAAGTCGCTTTAGAATATATCAAAGAAAAAGTGACATGTACTAAGAAGGTTTAAATTTGGATGATAATATTCCGGTTCTGGGATACGCCGATGATTTGGTACTGCTAAAGGAAGATACGGAAACTAAACTACCTTAACTAAATACAAGTCCGTTAATAAAAACCGGTAAAGAAATAGGACTCGAAATAAATACCGAAAAGACAAAATATATGATTACGGTGGCGATCATAGTGGTATTGATATATCAGGGTATACTTTTGAACACGTAGAGAAATTTAAGTATTTAGGTTCTATGATAACGAAAAAAAAAATCCAGGAGGAAATAAAGTCCTGGTTAAACGCGGGAAATGCGTGTTATAATTCAGTTGCGAAATTACTTAGCTTCTGTCTTAACTTAACGGTTAGAATTTATAAAACTGTTATTCTTCCGACGGTAAAACGTGGCCGCTTACGTTGAAGGACGGACAACGGCTAAAGGTTTTAGAAAATAAGGTACTAAAATATTTGGTCCGAAGAGAGATGAGGCTACTGGGGAGTATAGAAGGTTACACAACGCGGAAATATTTATATCAATCTATATTATTATCTATATTGTTAAGTCATGTTTTATTTCAAGAGTCATTCTCAACTTGAAAAAAAAAATCTTAAGGGCACCTGGCTGGTCACTACATACAGGTGACCGACCCTTTTAATCATATTGCGTTTCATATCTGTTTCGAGTGTAGGTTCCTATGAAAATATATTTAATTGTTATTTATTTTTTAAAAATGTTTGTGATGATTATTTTTACATATTAAGCGATTATGGTTATAACCACTTTTACTGGTTTGCTATTGTAAATTTGACAGGAAGAAGTCAAGATCGGGCTTTAAATGATAACAAAGAGTAGCTGATAGTTGATATTTATTATAGCCAATCTCACCATAAACGCACATAAATTAATACGAAATGCAATATTCGCGAGCAAAGCTGCATGACACAGCTAGTAAAAAAAGAATCACGTAAATGGGTCCAATTATAAATAAATGACAGATTTTTGCGTTTCCTGTAAAATAGTCTAAAGTGAATATAGTACCTTTTGGAAATCAACGTCTCAATTGACTCCAACAATCGAGGTGAGTGAAAGTCGTGTGTTGCCCGCACCAGATTTTTACAATTATTACATCACTGAATTTCCTTTGAATCCACCAACAACCTCATCAACTTCTGACTGATGAAATTTCATTACTTTAATTTACTTGTATGAAGTATATTATATAAGAAAGTATTGAGTTCCTTAAAATTTTCTTATCTGATTTTTCACTTTATTCAAAATAACTAAGTCCCAACAAATGTTATATCTACCTTGAAAACGAAAAGTCGTACGAAAATAAAATTTCACATACACCACAGATGTACGTTTGGAATATCCTAATAATTTTGAACGAAAATAAACTTACGGAAAATACCACATTAAAGAAATTATATATTTTTTGAAAATGTTAGAGCCTTTTTTGATATTTCTTTTTAAGTCAATGTATAATTAAATGGTATTTAATATCAGGTAGGAGGTAAACTGTGGCATAGGGGCTATCATAACACTCTTGTATGCCCAAGGTGGCTTATTCAAACCTGGAAAATGGCCATAGAAATTTTTGAAGTAAGTAAAAATACCTTGCATAAGCCGCCCTTCGGAGAGGAAGTAAAAGGGTAGTCCTGTGCCTGTGCGATGGTACTCGTTAAAGATCCCTATACCATAAAATGACGTTAAATGTATAAACTAGCAATATCAAATAGGATTTATCCTCATACAAATGTCTTTAAGTTGTTGTTTTTTTTGTATTTTTTAAAAATTCCTTTCTCTAAACAATTTTTCATCTTTATAATTTGAAATAAATCATTGTCTGCCATTTATAGTAGTACTATATGAATAAATATCAAAACAAATTTCTGGATGAGTATATATTTTTGTATAACGCACCAAAGGTAAAAGTTTAGAAAAATGTATACTTAACAAGCAATGTCTTAAAAGATAGTGGAGTGCTCGAGAAACCCATCAACTAAAGTAATTGTTCACATCATTTCTAATTTTAGATTATTTCTACAATTTTATGATGGAAACTTGGAAAATATCATGAAATTTCTAGTAAAACTATTATTTCTGCTGAGAGTAAATTAAAATTAGCTTAGGTAGGTAGAATTCTAAAAATAGTTCTAATATCCAACAAAACGTTTTTGGGTGAAAGAAGAGATGGAATATTTTTACTTTTACTTACCTATATACAAAATACGATCATGAAAATTTTCGAATTCCAGTTTTCAACGGAAATACACGTTTTAGGGTCCCCTGAGTCTAAAGTGTGTCCGTGAGTTTATGGTAAGTCTAGCGGAAAAACCAAAAGTTGTAAGAAACTGAAATTTCATATTTGAGACAACTATACATCCGAGATGTTACAGCAACTTTCCCTTCAAAATCGGCTAACCAGAAGGGTCACTTTATACCATGCATTTTGCACATTTTCACGATTTTATCGAAAACGGCTCTAACGATTTTGATTAAACTCCCTATATCGAAGTAAAATTTAATGGGTTTTAATATCATGATTGAAATAGTCTGCCGGGGCTTAAATGCTGATTGTTTAAATTTTCCTCTGAAGTACCTTTAATTTTGTACATTCGAATAAATTAACCATATAATCTTGTTAGCATAGATACAAAACGGAATAATACATAAGCTCTAAAAAAAATTTCTTTTCATGCATTTTTTGTTATTTTGAACATAAAAAGAGTAATAAAGATGTATTATAATATAGCGTTGGAAAGCTAAAGATTTTAGAAAAAATATCATCGTACACACATAATTGTAAAAGTTAATAGAAGGTGATGAAAAGTCGATAAAATAACTTTTTGTCGTAGATAATAATATAATAGATATTTAATAAAACACATGCCCTATTAAAATTCACTTAAAATAATTCATTAAAAATTTATTTTCAACACTAAATGTTTTTTAAAATTCTTAAATAGATTATAACCACGGAGGTAAGTAAAAGTCGTGTGTAGCGCGCACCAAATTTTTTATTATGAGTTAGCTGGTTAGGATTATTTAATTTAAAACTAAAACATGACTAAAATGACCATATTAATTAATTTTAAGTGGTAGTTCGACTGGGAAAAAGGAGCAAATGGAGCACTTTCAAATCTCTCCGTTACAGAACATCATAAAAGGAAAAATTTTGAAATTCATGAAGAATCTATATAAAAATAAATCATTTACTATCTAAAGCGGCAATGATTTATATAACGAGCTACAATGATCTAATAATACCTTGAGGATCCCGTATCTTCGAAGGAGTTTTTCAAGGTGTCCTTTTAACACCGCTCCTGTTTCTTCTCTTCCTATATTCGTTCTACATAATCAAAGAACAAAACTTATGAATACTTTTTCTAATTCTTTGATTGAAAGGAGAAATAAAATTTTTCAATAGGGGGCATCCTCGATGGTTAAGTAAGTGGGCTTGTAACTATAGGGTCGAGGTTCGATAGCGTCAATAGAAGACAAATTGCAGTTCTATCTTCCGGCTATCGAGCTAGGGAGAAATGGGAAGGGGACATCGCCCTACTAGTCCAGCTTTAGTAAAGTCACCAGTAAGGATTCTTATAACATTGTGGGAATGGTACTGATATTTTTGTACATTATCTTTAGTCATAATTTGTTCTCTATAGCCCTTTTATTATTATACTAAAGTCATTGTAATTTAATTAATCTATTTCTTTTTTTATTTTTTAAATATTGACATCCTCTAACTCAGTTGCTCTTAGCAGGTGGTCCGTGGACCCCTGGGGGTCCGCATACGATGTCATTACTAAATTGTATAAAATTAAGTTAATGAAAAATATTTTCGAAGCCTCGACATGTAACAAGAATTATTGCGAGTAGCAACTGATAGTAAATAGACACTAATAATAATACATTTCAGAAATGCACAGAGAACAATGTACAATATACCTATCTTGGATTATCTTTAAGATTTGATTTTAATGGCGGTCTATAATTTCAATAACAAATTATAACTGTTAGTTGGATGAGCATTAAAATTATGAAGATGGTTTGCAGTACGTACTGTTGTATATCCATATTAGAAAAAATCCAGGAATATGTTTTTAATTCGATTATTTTTGTATTGAAATCTAGATTTTTTTTCACTTAATTGCAAGTTATGGTTTTTTATGGTATAATAATTTCACTGCACACACATGATTCTGAAATAGTTATCATACATGTCGGATAAAAAACAATAAATGATAAACTGAATTAACTGAACTATATTTTATATTTCATTAATATATATTCCACAGGGGCTCCACTAAACCATCAAACTCTTCCCGTCTTCAATCCTTACAATCCAAAATCCTTCGAAAAATCGTCAACGCTACTTCTCCGTCACGAATAAGCTCATCGAAAAAGACCTTAATATTCCTTATGTAGCTGATTTGGTCCGAACCAGGTGTCAATCCTTCCATGACAAACTCCACTCCCATTCTAACCCACTAGTTTTAATTCTAGCCTCTTCTTCCATTCCTGACAATCCTCCGAGGCGTCTGAAAAGAAGATGACCTCGAGACCTTCTAGTTTAGATTACCTATTGGAGTGCTGTCAATGGGTAGTTTCTCTTCATGTCTTTTTCATGTGTTTTATCTAATAGCTAATTTACTAGATGTATTAATCAATAGAGTTGTAAATAAATGAATAATAAAGAAATATATATATTCCATAAATGATGATTTTATGCAAAATTAATAATGAAAAACATTTTATGCGTAAACAATTCATGCATAATTAAGTCTTCGAAAATTATGTCCGAATTCGTAATGATTTTTCATCCACAGAAATATAATAGTAAAACGGAATCTCATGTTTCTCTAATAAAAAAATACAATTAAATAAAAAAACTTAGTTCCATCTCTATTGAGGATTTAATGAATGAGTTTCAGAAGGAAACCTTGATTTCAGAGAGGAGTTCGATTGAGTAAATGGATCAATACGTCTACTAGATTATTAACAAAATGGAATCTTAGAACAGTTAGAAGCAAAGGGACTGATTATTCTAGAATTCTGAATTATTTAACTTATGAACTAAATCAATAATTTTCTATTTCTGATTTTCGAATTTAAAAAATATCAGCATAATATGCCGAAAAAGAACTGAGTCGTCACTCATGTTGGTTTGCTATAAAGTACACTACTGAGCCTTAATAAAGACGAATTCAGTGTGTAAAGATAGTTCATTACATGAGGATTAAAGGCATATAAATAAACATTAGCTTTGCGATTCATTTTTGGTAGAAAAAATAAAAGATAAATTTTATTTTAAAAACCTCTACGAACCTTTCTGACAACTAATATGTAAAGAGTTTTGGAATCAGTGAAGTGCGATAAATAAAGAAAGAAAGAAAAAAAAAGGAAAAACATGAAATCTTGCCTATATATACTCTGTAGTCTTTAATCCTGCCATAGAGCATTAAATTTTCTACAAAATAAACGAAGAATCATTGAAATTGTTTCAGAATTTGCTTAGATATAGCGTTTTGAAATTAGCAATGGTGATATACCATTTCATTTGATTGTTTATTGTTTTTCATATCAGTTAATTGCCTATTAACATCTATAAATAGTTATACTCTAATAAAGTTATTTGGAGATAATAAGCCATTGTATAATAATACTTTTTCTTATACGATCTAGCTCGGATCAGAAATTTGACGACAGTTTCTGTTTTTTAAATTTAATGAGGAATATATTTTGTTATTTATTTATCGCTATGAACTATCGTTTAGGAGCTATGTAGTTTCAATGTAAAATTTTTAAGTGAATAATTTTTTTTTTCTTTATTTTTCTTATACTTCATCAATTAGCTCGTCCGTGCACAATCTCAATTTCTCTCGGGGTGAGAAAAGTATTAGATAATAGCAGACATGTTCCTGATCTATCTAGTTTTTCGCAACCGGGAAGAAATACTAAAGCCACATTTTTAATATAAAGTGGTAGTTGTGGATATAGTTATCTTAAAGCCCAGGGATTTGGGAAGTTATCGAGGGTTGAGATTTTTCAATAGACACGTAGTATCCGACTCCTTTCTGAAAATTTAAATTGGTCTGTAAAGCATGTCAATCTTGTAATTTTCCCATTTTATATTTTTTCTATTTTCTATTTTCTAGAGGGGGACATTGGACAGTCACCCCTGTCTACTCTTTCGGATCCGCCCTAGTGAAGTAGTATTGATTTAAATTGTTCTACCTCTGCTTAAAATACGACTACACATACATTAACGCTCAGATTTCAAGTTTTGGTGAATATAAATATAATTCATAGAATAACTCGAACATTAAACTATATTTATAGAATCTCTATATTTTAATATATTTATTTTGTTCAATCGTTTTCTGGTGTTTTTTAAAACTAAACGGTATTTTATATTAACAAGGTTACGTAAAATTTACCCTTCTTCAGAACAGAAATGATTTTTATATTCTTCATGTAGATTTCAATATCTATTTCACTCTGTTTTCAAAAATTTTATAGAGTTTTAATTTTATATAACTACTGTAACCAATTAAATTACTGGATTGAACTTTCTGATTAAACTATAGTTATAGGTGGAGAAAAAGCTAATTGGTTTTTTAGCTTCATCTCCATCTGAATCCTAGTTGCCAGGTATTTAATACATGTTGTCTTTCCTCCTTCTCCGTCGATTAACATCTGAAATTTGCTATGAAAACAACGCTCCATTGACAAAATAACATATATCATGTCTGTTCCACTACTCTTTGGAATTCTCCACCTACCCATATCCCCCATGCTGCTTCTCTATCATTAAAATCCAAATTTTTCCAATACTTGTTATCCCAAATCGGCGCTCACGGATAATATATTTCAATTATGAACATTAAACATTGAATAATTTTATACTGCCTGTAAATGTAAATTTTGTTTATCAGTTCATTAATTTTTTTATTCGTCATTTTTTTTTTTCCAACACAATAGACTATTCTTTTTTTTTTATGAATATTTTTTCTTTTCTCACCACTGTAAATAATAATCAATTATGTTCATTTTGCCTGTTGGTCAGACATATTATATCATTTTATATTACAATGTACATACCAGTTAATCGTAAGGGACCTAGTCCCAGAATAAAGCTATTTTCCATTCAATCTTATATAGTTTTATTTATTAATATATAAAATAAAAATGCGTTTATGTCCTAAATATGAGGTGAAGCCTCTCAAACTTTGAATTCATAAATATTTACGTAATTTTAATGAATAATATGGCAAGGAAAACATATTTTTAATGATTAATTGTTGACAATATAGTGTATATAATGAAGTTTGTTGGGGTTGCGGTCCTCAAAAATTGAAAAATTTATTTTCTTTAAACCTACCCAATATGACTATCATATTCCTATATTTGTACTTCTATCGGTGTGGGCACAATAATTAAAAAAATAGATAAATAAATTAAAAAGGTTTTTCCTTGTTCAGTCATTGTCTTCATGTAAACTTTTAAATAAAAACATTAAGTAAACAGCTGGAAATATCAATTCCATGTTATTAATAGTCAAAATAATTAATATTATTAATGAAATCGTATTTAAAATATAATATAACAATGAAAGTCACGTCTGAATTGCGAGAAACTCACTCTACGGGACATAATGGGAATAAAAGGGCGAGGCGTGGTAGACTGGTCTGGGAGTAACGGACTCCGATCAGGTGACGCATCACCATGGCAACGGCCAATCAGATAGCGACACTGCATCTCGCGTGACTCCTTCCGTCTGGCGGCACTTTCAAACAGCCCTAAACTGGGTTATTGATTCCAAGGCTTGCTAGTTGTCTTATGAATAGTAGTGTTATGGATGTATTCACAGAGATATGGGTTTAATAAATGGGACAGTCCTTTGTAAAACATGGTTACTACTAAAATGACAACTTTAATAATGTTTAAATATGAGTTAGTTATTAGATTTTGTGTTTAAGTACCATTCACATAAAAAATCTTAATCGAACAGTATACTTCAATAAAAAAAAAAACTTCCTAAAAGTACCTGTAAAATAATTTGTAAGGAACCAGGTATTATGAAAAAAAACAAAAACACAATTGACAGATACATTTTGTTGTTTTACGACTGAATCTTTTAATATCTTTCAATATTTTTAGAAAGATGACTTGAATTTAAATTTAAGTTTCATATTTTATTTCCTTACCGCACTCCATTTTATCCCCGTATCTATATATTTCTAAAACAATTTAAATTTATAGAAAATCTAAAATATTCATATGGTATCTAAATTTTTAAAAATCTCTCATCGTAGAGACTACATAAATTTATTAAATCATAGTATTACCGTATAAATAATTAAATTTCTTTCTTTTCTTCTTCTTCATTTATTATTTTTTTGTAAAATATAAATCATCTCGTATCATCTGTATTGAACTTATCTAGCTTAAGTAAGCGCTTATAAATTATAAAATAAATTTATACACATATATATTATTTATAACACAGTAGTAAGTATATATATGTACATGCGCTGACATACCTTTGTTTATTTCATTTATGTTATTTCGTTGAAATAAAGATCTTAGTCAGTTCCTCCTAGTGTTGTAAGTTAAAAAAAAAAAAAAGAATATTATAATAACCTATTATAGTACCAAATAATACGTACATAAAAATGTTGGTTTTTCTATCTATTAACTAATATTTTTAAAGGTAATTTCCACTTGAATTTTATCATATATTTATCGTTTACGTATAAATGTCTAGAGGTAAATAAGTATATTTCAGCAAAGACAAAGAATAAATAAACTATTTCTTAATCACACAAAGTAAATCGTTTTTGTTTGTTATGTTTTTCAATCATCTCCAGTAACAATACAGAGCACTTCAATGCGTCCTTCACTGATCGCCTTAGTCTTTAATCTTCGTTTCATAGAAATATTAATTGATATATTAATTTGGCAATAATAAATAAAGTAAATCTCTTTTACCAAGCCGCGATAAATAAACTTTTTATGAAATAGGTGAGATCATACTTATTTAAATTTCGATAAGGACAAATGTTATTTGGTAATAAGCCATTTTTGAAATATAAATTTCATTTTTTTGGGACCGTAATTGTAATGGATGAACTCAAATTTTATTATATATATTTAAATAACTGGAGAGAGATCAAAAGAGATCTTTCAGAAATTTAGAAAGACCAAAGAAGGCAACTAATAAGTTGATTAATATTTAATTTTAATTTAATTATATTTAATGGAAGGAAGATATTTTTTGATACGTAAATATAATTAGATATAAGGTTTATTATAGAAAAATAGTTCAAGTTATAATGAACTTTTTATTTAATATCGAAGGTATAGATTGTATTTATATTAACAAAAGTAATAATAGAAAGTAATACTTTTTAAATGAAATGCTAAGAGACATTGACGTAAATTATCAATCTGCTTTATCATTAACCATAACAAAGTAACTCATTACAACAAAGCTATGAGATCCTTGATTAATGCTTTTTGTTTTAAAATATAATTTTCTCAATTCGAGAAATAAGTTACAAGAATTACTTCTTACAACTCAATTTTCATATTATATATTCTTCACCATGAAGACCTAATAATAACCATTATGAACGTATTTTATACTTTCCGCATGACCTGAATGAACTTTTAATATTAATATCTTAGAGGAAAGTAATTGTGATAAATGAAGTGGTAATTTCTTCTTAATTATTATCTTTCAGATGAATTCCTCGTGGAATTATATAACTGAAAATTTAAATTTATGCTTAAAAGCGACGTATGTCATACATTGAATCAAAAACATGCATCATCATTCCAAAAAATTAAAATGAATATTTATCATTGCTTACGTTTGATTACCTCAATGCAGTGCCTTTTAAATTTGGTGTCCCCAGGGCATTTGCGTCATTATATTGTTGTATTTTGCTTTATTGATTACGTTATTTGTATTGTGTTTCATTCATTATTTAATTTGATTAATAGAATACAATTTATTTATTATAAAAGAAGAAAAAAAAGTTATTCCGGGACTAAGTAATCTAAGAATAAATAACACCAGATGTGACTTATAATAAGAGCTATACCTGGCCAATATATAAAATGTAAATAAAAAATATAGAACAGAATATAATTAATTAAAATTTACTGCAAATGATTAAAACTGAAAGAGAAATTTGAAATACCACATATAATACTTGTGAAAAAAAAATATATAGTTTTTACAACCAACTGAAACATACCAGTAAATACACTTATTGTCATAAAGCGTAATTTTGGGATGCGTGGAAAGGGAGCATGACGGATGTGTGAGTATAGGGAATTCCAAAAAAACTCGTATTTTCCAACAGTTGCTATACAAGAGAGGCAGGGTATTAACGACCAAATTGTGCTTAAATATATTGGTTTAGCTTCAATATAACATATTATAAATGCATGAATTGTAATCTGCTTTTGAAAGAAATATTTGATGTATTTAATAGTTAGCTTTAAACTTCTATTTTGTTTCCTTATGTTATTTGGGAATTATACACTTCAAATTCATGTAAATAAAATTTCATATCGTTGGGTAAATATTTAAAAATATTAAAGCACAAATTTATTTAAGTCATTAGATTTTAAGTGTTAAATTTTTGAGCAGTAAGACGGTATTTTATAATTCTGTTTCTTAATTATATCTTTATTTAAAAAATGAAATACATATAACAACTGGGAACAAAGATGATGTAATTTTCAAGTAGCCTATTAAAGATTTGACCATTTAAGATTTTTGGGCGTGATTATATCATGACTAAAAGTGTAAAACTAAATTTTGATAAAAATAAGGTCCATAGTTTCTTGAACATATTACTTTCACTTATTAATAAATGAAACTACCGTAAGAGAAACTATTAAGATTTGAAATTTTTGATGAGTCAGCTAATCGCTCAAAAAACACCCACAAAAAAATAACACGTGTGTATGTCACATGACCGAAGTGTGAAAACCCAATTTTATTCAATAACAGGTCATAGATCATATTTTTGTTTAACCGACATATCATCCGCATGATGTGTGCAGATGTTACGAACACAAGGCCCGTGTTCGGAAAAAAAAAAGTCTCGATCATACGATTAAAAAAAAAAAAATCATATGAGTTCGCTATCTTAGTTGAACCTTATCAGATTAACTTAAAGTCATGGATTGAAAAAAAAAATGATATATGAACTACATATTAGGGAGGAAGTGTAATGGTCTATTTTACTGATGTTTTTGGCCTTGTTACTTTCTTTTCCGTGAAAATTTTTATAATAAAGAAAACATCCAATGCTCTCCTAACATTCACTCAATAGACAATTTTTGACATTCTCTTTGAGCTATGAATAACACAATTATTTATATATTAGAGTATACAGAGGAATATCATAACACATGGGCGACATACTAGTAAATTTTTGTAAAACATTATATTTCAATATATGTATACTAAATCTGAGAACATAGGAAGTACTATTTAAGGTTCTTGAGCGTAAGTGTACATATGATAACTGAAGTATGGAAAAATCGTCTGATTTATAAACAAAACATAATAAATTAGAATTATTTACATAATGAAACACCTATTAATAATTTACAGGAAACAATTTATAAATGTATTCAAGTGTAGTTATGGCAGCCATTATAAAAATTTAGGTTTATAAGAGGCCTGTCAGCATACGTAAGAAATAATTATTTATAGAAGACTATATAGTGTAAATAAAGACTGAATTAGCAGGAAGTGAGCCAAAATAGGCTCGGATCTGTTTTGTAATTTTAAACAGAAATTTTGGACATGTTCCACACCGAGTAAGGCACCCGATGAATCGAACATTCGGTAGTCAACAATTAATGAGGTGACGTCGACAGTAGTGAACCTGCATTCGGTGACGTCATTCGCCGCATTGAACCCACGAGAGTTGAGAAAAATATAAATACGATAAGTTATCGCGCTCCACTGGCTAAAATGCATTTAATTATCGCAATGATCTCGAGAAAGCAAAGTTCATCAAGTAGTAGAAATGGAAATAATGATTAAATAAATGAGAATCAACTGTTCACGGGTAGAAGGGGTGACGACCATGCGCCGGGTCAAGGACCAATGGGATTCGAGCCTGGGGGTGGCGTGATCCCGGGGCGGGAATTACGAAAACTATCACATCTCATCTGTTGTAGCTAGCCTGGGAACGGTAGAAATGCAAATGGTCGAACAATAAGTTAGGAGCATCAGAGAAAAAAATAGCTGCGTAGCGAAGACACTGTGTAAAAAGTTTTGCCAAGGGCAAATGAGGTAGAAGGAGAAGAGCTGGATAAAAGCGGAGTGGTAGGGATGGCGGGTTAACTGGTCAGCTGTTAGGAGCGATCTTCAGTCTCAGTTCGGTCGCCGTCACAGTTGTACCGTGTCTTCTCAGTAGAGCATGTCCTCATAGTGGGAATGTTGACACACGAATTTATCAATACGGCATCTATGTTTTCTTCAGCTGAAACGTTCAACATACCAATGGATTCCAACAGGTAAATCGAAATAAAAATTTATAAGTTATAATTTTTCATAGTTCTATCAGTGGTGTCCTCTATCAGTGATAATAGGAATTAGGAAGTTTTAAATTTTAGTTATCCTCATCCATTGAATCCGAAAATTTAACCAAACTATATTTTAGTTTCGCAAAAGTAATCGGGTCACATTTTTAATAATCTCTTATAAACGACTCGCAAATATTTGGCAAATAGTCAATTTCGTTTATTTCTCAGAAATATAAGATAGGCTTTTTATCGACTATAATATTCTCAGTTTCAGCACTATTAATTTTAATCCTATATTTTGCGATTTGTAACATCAATTTACTTCTTATAACTTGAAAAATATCCGTGACACAATTTACAAGTGAAAGCAACAAGACGTGTTGGAATGGTTGGGCAATACCTGTTTAACCGAATTGAGTTTTTTCATCGGTTTAGTTTTATATTCTTTGTAATAATAATATTCGTTAAATACAGGTTTTATAAAATTCTAGTCCCTAACTGCTCTGTAGGTGGTGTGTAGACAGGCTATTTAATGGTTATGGGCGTGGTAACCTAAAATATATTTTTGTGATTTCCTTTTTACGGTTTATATGTTTCGTTTTCATACTTTTATTGATAGTTATCCTTGTTGAATCTTAATGTTTTGAGGCCAAATGCCTTCTTGCAGACTTACCTCAACTGGGTTATGCAACTGACCCCTAGGTTTTCAACATACTATCCAACCTGGAGAGCAATCAGAATTTAAAAAGTTTTTCTTGAGCTGTTGTTTTGTCTAATGCTATTAAATTTTAAAGTAAAATTAATTTTTTTGTTTTTAATTAATTAGATCTTAAATTGGAATTTTTAAGGAAATACTTAAAGCATTTTTACAAATATTCTGCCATAAACCAGTTTTTGATAATTTTTTAAATCTATAAACATATTTACCAGCACTAAATATCCCTAATAAATTATTTTTAATTTAGCCTTTAATTCATATTTCATACCTTAAAAAAAAATTACAAAATCCTGCGTAGGCAATATTTGAGGGATAGTTTTTGATCAATCTTTAAATTTTTAACTAAAATCTGATCAATTCTTCTCTTATAAATTTTGGGTTCGATGAGTTCTAAAAGTCATTTTTGTTTTCAGGAACTACAGGCGTGTTCCCCACCAAGAAGCCGAGTTTTCATCTCAAAGCATTATGAAGGCAATGGAAAAGTTTGTCCAAGCTGTTCAAGAAATGGATGAGACAATTTTAGTGCCTTCAAGGCTAATGGACCTAGAAGTTGGAGATTCAGAGGATACAGCAGGCCTCAAGTCCCAGTCGAAAAAAGGTTCGGAAAGGGATAACTTAAGCTCAACAGATCTGTTTCGTTTGTACAACATGGTGAATTGCGTCAAGAACGAATTGTTGTGGGGTACCAATAAGGGCAGCCCTGACGATGATGAGATGACGATATCATCAACTGCAGCTACCCCTAAAACTCATGTGAGGCGGCCGTCGATAGCTTCACTTTCTTCCTCTCAATCCCTGAGCGACACAGACTCTGAAGCAGGGAATGAGAACGACTCAGGAATCGAAGGAGAATCTGAGGCGAAACCAGACTATATTAATAAGATGGAAGAGAGCTTCAGGCGACACCTTTACGGTCTCCATAGGTCACTCAACCACATGTCAGCAGCTGCTAACTACCTTACAAAACGTTATCAGAGTGATATAGGTGCGACCGTTTGATAACTAACATTGTTAAATGCTCAGAATCGTCTGTGCAGTGACTCCCAGTGTTGATCCATGTTTAGTTTGAATTGAAATTCACAAGCTTGTGTGAGTGATATTTATAATTAATTATAAATATATTTCGTTTATTGAATTATTGTGATATATCTGCATAATGTTAACATTCTCAGTGGAGGTAAAATATTAAAATGCAATATGTCTTTCCTTTTGACACTAGAGGCACATGGGGTGCAGTCTGTTCTTAAAAGGTTTTACATATCATACCTTATATTTGTTACTTCTAGTACAAAAATGTTAGAAGAATGCTCATATATTTATATTACGATTGGATTATATGCCTGGTTAGTGTAACAATCATGTATATTATTCCTATCTACAGTAACCTAGTCATAGTAAGCAATAGTGTTCTTTTACATTTTGTAATCTTAATTTTATTGCTTAAATTATATATTATATATACTTGAAAGGCAAAAGTATCGTTGAACTGCTATTTTATTTATTTATTTTTGTTTTGTTTTTTTATAATCACTATGTAAACTGAATCATTCATCTCTATATAAATTTAACGTTTATTGAAGCCTTCTTCTTTCAGTGCAATATTATTATACAAAATGTTATATCTTTTAAATTATTTACTGAATGTGTAAGTTGTTTTTTTTTTCACTTCTTATGTGTAGGAAAGAATAATTTAATTTTAAAAGTATGGTAGGAGTGATAGTTTAAGATGTCTTAAAGACATGTTTACTATTAGCTTTTTTTTTTTGTTTTTCTTTTTTTATATTTATGTGGCGGAGAGGAATTTAATTCAGTTTACCCATTGTTCAAAATGCCAAATAAATTCTATTTTGTATTAAAAGAACATAAGTATTTTCATTTTTTGATCCTTATTTCCTATAGTTTGAAAAAAAAAAATCTTAAATCTATTGTTAACTTATTAAAAATTAGATTTATTTTTGTTACTACTGCTTTCTTGACATGCAAATCTTTTTCTTTTAAATTTTTATCTAGAACACATTTTGGTTTGGTTTAGCAATTAAAGAAAATAGAAAATGCTATCTTTTACCAGTCCTAAAAAAATGTTTATACGTCAACACATGTGATGAAAAATGAAAGTTCCTTTTATTTTGAATTCAGATGAAATAAAAATCAGAATAATTCTGTTCCTTAAAGTAGAACAAATGTTCTTGCTGGTTATACCTTTTTTTATTATTTCAAATATGTTTCCATTAACGTTTTAGATGCTATAGTGGCTGGGGTTTTTATTTAAGCCACAATTATTCAACAAATGGGTTGGTTCATTACAGTTCACATTGCAAACAGCTCTGGAAATAACAAGTCTTTATATTAAATGTTTACAAAACAAAATTATGATGTTCTATTTGATCATGATCTGGATATAAACAGTAAATGTATAATTTCATTTATTTTTTTGTGATCTCACTTGAAAAGGTATGGTGTTCAGGAGGAGTCAAGAATTACTCATCCTTCCTGTGAAATTTTAAAATAAACATTGAGCAAGATGCCTCTTATATAATTCCTTGCGGCATTTATTGTTCCATATATTTTTGCTTATTTGAATTTAAATTTAATTCGACTGTAAAATATATATTAAAAATATCTTAGATTCCTTTTTTTTTTCTTTTTTTTTTTGTGTGTTTATGCAAGATAAAGTTGGTTTCATTGTTATAACCATTTTAATCGTTTGATTTCAAACAGTTAGACATTGTTTTGTTTGATATAATTAGAAATTGATAGCTTACATATTTCACTCACTTATTGTCTCAATGAACTGAATTCATTGAACATAATCAGTTGTACAACTCTTAAATAAATAAGGATCTGTTAATTTTATTATTTTTCTTTTTAAAAGTGTTATGAGTCGAGCATCATCATCTGAATTAATTACACTATAATAATATATTTCGGAGTTGTGAATATCGTGTGAGAACTTTGTTAGAATGGTATTACATAGCTAAATAATTCAAATATATTCATAAAATTCAAAATCTTTTTAAGGCTTATAATAATGAATAAATCAAACTTACTAAGTACATGAAGGAATTTGTCTAATCAGCTAAAATAAATTAATTTATAGGAAAAATTTTGTTAGTCGAAAGTGACTTTTAAAAAAGAATTTCGAGGTTTTTTAAGGATTCAAGCAGATAAGAAGTGAGGTCACTATGTCATTTGTGAGATGTACCAGTTGCGGAATTTAACCAGAAACCTCTCGTTCACAGTTCAATTATTCTGTTTGCTTTAAGATTTTACTCATAGATATACAAGAAAAAATATATATTAATTAAGCACTTATATCTTGTTAATTACGTTATTAGTTGTGGAAAAAAAAACATATCGTTGAACTGAACGAACTATTATACTATTTTATTAACTATTATACGAACTATACATTTGTACATATGTATGATATGCTTTGATGTAATAAAAACCTTAAGTTCTTATAAGTTATAATTTTCTCTATTTAAATATTAAAATAAAATTGGTAAAATGCCTATTAAACTACAGTAATATCTTAACCATTAATGAAACGTCAATTATCAAGGATTGTTTATGGTTTTCCATCAAAATAAACCTACTCTAGTCCTTAATTGTCTTTTTGTTATTATTTCATTAGTCTTTGTTACATAACGCAATTTTATTTATTTTGGAAACGATTCTTTCATTTTGAGTTAAGGTTCATAAGTGTATTTTTAAGTATATTCGATATGGTAATAAATTGTCAGATAATGAAAGAATAAATTAAATAACATACACGTAATAGTAACTGTTTATATAATTTTAAGAAAATGAGACACAAAATTGTTTAAGAAACGAATGCCAAGAGTGACTAATTTTCTAGGTTTAATTCATTGCTATTTCCACCGCAACTTCTCAATGGGAATTCTAAGAAAAATTTTGATTGCATTGCTATAGATTTCTTCTGGTAATAGGAGTACTCACTACGTTTGCTATAGCATATTTTTTGTGCTATTTTGCTAAACCCATCGAGTTTCTGCAGAAAATAACTGTAGAAATTCGACGGGTTAAGCAAAATAGCACAAAAATATGCTATAGCAATCGTAGTGAGTACCCCTAATATTAATTCTAATATTTAAACTGTGATAAATCACAAACTATTTCTTCTTCCATCCTATGTTTTTAGATTATTTTATTGTATCTACATATTTCCATTTTCATCATTAATGGTTAAATAATCGATGTCTGAAGTTCGGTATGCGGTTCTCAACAAATATGGTCTGTACAACTTACTCAAAGACTTTTGAGTGTTCGTATATAAAATACAAATCTAAGAAAAAAATAGAAAAAAAAAAATAGGAGAAAAGAAAACATTAAACTGAAAAACTATACATTTTTCATTTACATCGATAAGAAAATAATCATTTTAATCTTAATAAATCCTCTTCTCCTTTCTCTCAGATTTTTTTTTTCTTTTTCAAAATCAAACCAATGTAACGGTTTGTATCTGTGTTTTAAACGCATTTTAGGTTTCTTTTAAAATCCGTTCACCGATCAGTTTTTAGAACGATTCCTAAACTACTCATCTCTTCAAAATTCAACTGCACATTCGAAAGGTAATTGAATTTAAAAAAAAAATTAATTATCATTAATATCTTAGAAAAGCTAAATATATCCAAACTAACCAATAAGTTATTGTATAATAGTGACTCCAAAATAGAGTGTTGCAGCCCTGATGACACATGTTTGGGCCGAAACGTCGACAAAATCAAAATTTTTTTGACGACTCACTCTAGATTATTTCTACCTGTAATACTATTAAAAAAAAACAGGATTTTTCTCCAAGCTGTGCGGAAAATCGTTCGAGTGTACACAGAAAATATTTAAAATAAATATTTCTATACTAATTATTATTGTTTTAAAGATATACAAATATAAGTTCTGATGTTTTTAAACAATAATATTAATTTTAATCCCAATATCACTTTTTTCTATTTTAAATTTATTCACATTTTTATTTTTAATGAAAATTAAAATCATTTGTTACGAATTCTACCCAATATTTTGATAATATCTGTCAATTTATTATTATTAACCGTACCTCTGACTAGCCAAAAGGTAAAATAAATTTATGAAATTTTATTATTAAAAATGGTTTATTTTCGTGCCTCTTTAACTCTAATTTAGCTTAATGAATTATTATAGCTTATAATAAAAATGAAATAAATAATTTAAACGAACTAGTTTGAATTTTATTTTAAAGTTTTTCCATTATTATACATATTATTTGCATCATTATTGATTTTGACCATTTTCATCCTCTCATATATGCATAGTTATGTTTTGGAATCTTATTTAATGTGTCACACAATATTTCCTGACTCCGAATGGAAGTAAACATGACGATAAGTGATCTGTCTCGTATTTTATAATTCCATTTTTATTTAATTATTATTATTTATCATGGTTAGAGGTCGCTGGGGTGTGTCCTTGTCATTCTTGACATAGTTCCGAATCCGCTTGTTAAGCTGAAAGTGAGACAGTTCGGTTTTTTACTCACGTTTGGTTAAGGTTAAAATAAATTCCTTATGCTATGTTGTAAAAGATGTCGTGCAACTCACTGGTAGTGTCAACAAAGGCGTATGCATATGTGCTAAGTGACTTGAAATATAAACTTTTTTTTCTTAACTATTTATAAATAGAACATCTCTTTAGTAAGGGGAGTATTGTGATCCCGAAAATGCCTTAATTTGATTTTTTTCAAAGGAAATACACGTTTTGAGGTTCCATTAGATAACTAAATCTTGGAAAATGGTCGAAATGTCGGGGTCTAGCACAAAAACCAAAAGTCGTTCAAAACTGAAAATTGATTTAACCTCAAAATCAAGTAGAGATTTGGGGCTCTACTAAACCATCAAATTCTTCCCGTCTCCAATCCTTACAATAAAAAATCCTTCGAAAAATCCTCAATGCTCCTTATTTTGTCACAAATAAACTCATCCATAAAGACCTTAACGTTCCCTATGTTGCTGACTTGGCGCGAACCAGGTACCATTCCTTTCATGACAATCTCTATTTCCACTCTAACCCACTAGTTTCAAGCCTTGCTTCCTCTACAATCCCTGATAATACTCCGAGGCGTCTGAAAAAAAGATGGCCCCGAGACATCCTAGTTTAGCATAGTTATTGGAGAGTTGCCAATGGGTAGTATCCCCACATGTGAATCATGACAGTATATCTTGTATCACATTTACTAAATGTATTTTATTATACAGTTGTAAATGTCAATAAATATATCGTCCTAACGGAAGAGGCACTTTATTCCATACACTTCATATCTTCTCATAATATTCTTTAAAATGGTTCTAACGAATTGTATTAAACTCTTTATGTTTAGGTCTAATTGAGTGTCACTTAAATCAGCTAAGTCTTGTCTCCTCATTAAAGTAGACTCAAACAAATTCAATCCCGATTTAAATTTTTTTTTTTTTATGTACATTTAATTTTATTAAATACAGGGATGTGAAACGTGGCCGCTTTTTTTTAACAACTATTCTTTTCAAATGTTTTTAAAATAATTACTGTGAATATTGTTAATTGCTTTTGTTTTATGCGTTATGTGTGAGCATTCTCGTTTTTCAATTGCTTGATATTAAAAAATAATAAGCAGAATGTTTTAACACGGATGATGTTACATCACCTTAATTAATTAGAAAGAAGAGTAGCTTGACTTTTTTCCATACATACATAAAATATAAGGCATTAATATATCAAAGACTGAGAATGTATTTTTTTTTTTTTTTTTTTTTTGAAAAAATGATTTTCTTCTTACCAGAATTATTTACAAAACTTTTTTTGTCCAATATATCATACCTAAGAGTTCTATTTTCCTGACTTCAAGCTCAGTTCACGGCTTCTATCTAGAACTTAAAGATTAGGTAGAATTTATAAAACTATTCTACTATAAAACTTCCGACTGTTCTTTACGAACGTGAAACTGGGCTGCTGACTTTCAAAGAAGAAAAATGCCTTAAGGTTTTCAAGAATAAGGTACTACGTAAAATATTTGATCCAAAGAGGGTTGAGGCCATTGGGGAATCCGAAGGTTACACAAAGCGGAATTGCGGATCTTGTATCCTGTCAGTATAATTGAGTAGATAGCATCATGCCGACTTAACTTAGCGTGTAAAGCTGCTAAGCCCAGTGAGAGACTGTTAAGTTTGTTCTCGGAGGCATGGGCTTGGACGGAGATCAATGGAGAAATGTTAGCAACATTTGAGGGGATCGGTATCGAACCTTTAGGATTGCTAATCCTTTTATCATTATTATTATTATAAAGTATTTTAATTTTATTTATTAGTGCCTCAAGGTAGTATCTTAGGTCCTATCCTCTACTCCCTTTAAACAGCTGACATTCCACTCCATCCTCGCACTGTCCTCAATACTTATGCTGATGACACGTGTGTCTTATCTGTCCATAATGATCCAACTACTGCATCCCAAACCCTTCAGTCCCACATCAAAGCCATTGAAGAATGCTGTCAAAATTGGAGGATTAAAATAAATCCCAACAAAACCCACCAAATCACCTTTACCCTTCGTCGCAAACCGATGACTTCCTGCCCCCTAGTAAAGTATCCTTTAATAACATTACCCTTACTTCTGTAGAACAAATCCGATACCTAGGTCTCCATCTTGACAAGCGCCTTACTTGGAATCCTCACACAAGACTGAAACGACAAGAAACTGCTCGAAGATATCGATTACTACAACACTTACTAGACAAACGTTCAAAACTTCCAGTACATTACAAAAGACTCATCTACATCACAATTATCAGACCTATTTGGACATATGGAATCGAGCTTTGGGGCTCTACGAAACCATCTAATTCCTCCCGCATCGAGTCCTTACAATCCAAAATCCTTCGCAAAATCCTGAATGCTCCTTATTTTGTCACAAATCAACTCCTCCATAATGACCTAAACATCCCATTTGGTGCAGACATAGCCCGTGATAGATACTCCATCTTTCCATTCTAAACTCCCTGCCCATACAAATCCACTTGTCCGTAATTTATCTTCCTCAGATGTCCCTGATAACCCTCCAAGGCGACTGAAAAGAAGGTGGCCTCGGGACCTACTGTATTTAAATAGTTAGTGAAGTGCTACCATTGGGTGGTTCTTTCTCAAGACATTTTCATGACTTTTTATATTCATTCTACATATTTACTTATTGTATTCTTTAGTACAGTTGTAAATTACTATAAATAAAAAAAAAATAAAAAAATAATTTATTAGAAAGGGAAGGACAAATATCTGTGACATATGTACATATCTGATTAGTATTGTATATTGTGTAAAATAATAAAGCCTGAGGGTATGAAAAAAAACAAAAAAAAAAGTTTATTTGAAATAATTGCCCATCTTCCATTGTTATTGGTAAAGAGCAATATATAGATATAAACTACGAAAGAAGGGTCTCCTGTTGTTTAGTGGCTAAACATAACAGTCCTATATGGTCAAAGTTGTGGGTTCGAACCCGGTAGATGGCTATAGGATTTTTTTTTTTCCTGGTTATGCCTCTCTTCGGAGGGGACGTTAAAACTGGTCCCGGCCTGTATGATGTCAGTTACTCGTTTAAGAACCCTATCCTAATTAAACAAGATTAGAAAAATTTTAGCACTCCCGCTGTAGCATCGTCCGCTTAGCCAAGTCAGCATAAGGTCGACGTTAAATAAATAAACAGACAATCAACGAAAGTGTTTAGAATACGAACTAGTGTAGAAGAAGAAATATTTTTTAACACTAAAAACTAATAGATGAAAAAGTGCGTCAATATTTATTTATTTATGTTATTTAATGTCAGAAATTTTAAGATTTTAGAGATATTTATTTGCAACTATTAATGTCACAGAATTTAATTTAGTGTGACGAAAGACCCGTTAAGTCAAGTTATTGTTGTAATTAATAATTTCCACATGTTGATTATATTATTATAAGTGATTTTTCCTTGGCGACTGGATGTAAATTTTTGAAATCATATTTTTAATGAAATTAATGTATACAATTATTTATTAAAACCAATATGGACTCACGCTTGCCAAATATACGGACCTGCTAGAAGAGACACATACGAAAAATACAAACCTTTCAATCACTATTTTTAAGACTGGCAACGAACTCACCACCATATGTTTCAAACGTTACCCTTCATATTGACTTAGGTATTCCAACTACAATACATCACATTCTATCGACTTACAGACGTTTCACGAAAAACTAAATGGAAACATAAACAAAACATGGCTACAACTGAAATACCAACATAACTCGGGTAGGCTGAAAAGAAGTTGGATGAGGGACCTCCGTCCTGAAATATAGTTCTGCTTAATGTCAGGATGCACCGCTGGGTGCTGACTCCCTCATGCTGCCTGCCCAAGCCTTGTTTTTGTTACATTTCAGCACATTTTCTCATTGTAATTTTTTACAGATATGTATACAATGTTGAGTGACAAAAAAAATAAATATATATATAATGAAAGTTGTGTGATGCGTGCACCACATTAAAAAAAAAATTAGTCGACTAAAATTAAATTAAAAATTTCTTAAATTTTAAAAAATTTTGTGTTAAGTTATCTTATTTGAAAACTGTTTCTGAAAACTTTTACTTATGCCACGTACTAGAAATGAAATATAAAAAGTGTACTTATTAAGAAGTGGCGAATGAACTCAAAAATAATTTTTCAAAGTGATTATTCAATTATACTTAACAGGGAGAGTTCACGTGTCGATTTTAATTTTCTTCATGATTTGATAAAATTTCTTGTGTAACACAAATTTCTGAAGAATTGTGTGAAAAAATTATTTTGAAAATTGAATCAATAAACATCATAGGGTTATAGGTTGGTTATGTGAGAAGGAGGAATGGGTTCAAAGAGGATTTTGTTTATTCAAATTTCTTTTAATAGTCAGGTTTCGTTTATATTGGACAAATCTATATTTATTTTTTTTTTTTTTTTAGGTCAGAATAAATTCTTGAAACTTAAATATCTTGCGTATAAAATACAATAAAACAGGTTTTATAATCATTATATAAAATTAAATGAATACTTTATCTGATTAATGGTCACCTTGGCCATTTTTTTGTAGCATGTTCGCAGTTATACATTGATGGACTTTTTAAAGATATAACTTTCAGTTTTTTCATCATCTCTTCCTTTTTTTTCGTTCTTTTTTTTTTAGTATCCGCTGGGAATCGCTCTGCCCCAGGGAAAACCCTAAAACATAAGTCCTTGAAAATAAATTTTTATTATAATATAATGAAATAATATACTAATACGGGCATATGGGACTGAAAAAAGTCGAATAAGAATTTTTACTTTCCACTTACTATATATTTAATATATAGTAAGGGAAAGTATTGCGATCGTGAAAATTTTCGATTCCAGTTTTCAACGGAAATACACGTTTTAGGGTTCTCCTGAGTCCCAAAAATAACCAAGTCACGCAAAAAGGTCTGTGTGTCCGTGAGTCTGGTGTGGTAACTCTATCGCAAAAACGAAATGTCGTACGAACTGAAATTTCATATTTAAGACTACTATACGCCCGAGATTTTACAGCAAATTTTTCACTAAAATGGCTGACCAGTCCAGTCCTACTTTATCCCATGCATTTAGCACTTTTTTACGATTTTCTCAAAAATTTCAAAGGCTCTAACGATTTCGATTAAACTTGCTATATTGATGTAAAATTTAATGAGCTTTAATACCATGTAAGTTTCATTCTGATTTAAATAGTCTGATGGGGCTTAAATGCAGATTTAAGAATTTTCTTCCTCTAAAGTACCTTTAATTTTGTAGATACGAAAAAAATAACCATAATATCTTGTTAGCATTGATAAATAACAGCTAAATATGAAAGTTGAGCGAATTTGAAAAAATAACTAAAGGAGAAAAATGAAAACATATGTGTTTAATGCAATTTTTTGTTTTTGAACATAAGAACAGTAATATACATCTATGATATACCGTTGAAAAAGTAAATATTTTATAAAAAATATTATCTTATACACAATCTTTTTATAGTTAATAGAGTGATGAAAACCCGATAAAACTAACTGATTATTTTAGGTAATGATCATAGATTTTTTAATAAATACACATTTTTCTATAGAAATTCAATTTAATTAATTCTTTAATGGTTTCAATTATTTTTATTCTTAACTGTAAAAATCTTTGATTGATTTTAAGCGGGGACAAGTAAAAGTCGTGCGTATCTTTTTATAAAGTCCTAGTATTCAATAATTTTTTACCCGGTTTATCTTATGCACTACAGCCTTATTAGGCTTATTGTGCGCAGTCCAAAAATTACTCAATCTAATCACTGACCACAAAAAAATAGATATTTTTACCTAACGGATTTTAAAATAGGATCGTCGCGTTTCTTATTTATTATTGAATTCAATAAAAACTTCAAATTCTTGTAAATATTTTTATGTTAAGGGTTTCTGCGATATTCCGTGTCTTAGAGTGAGGGTTACCCATGACCAATGCTTGAATTTGGTCATCATCAACAGTTGAAGGACTACCCGAGCGCTTTTCGTCTTTCAAGTCAAAATTTCCGGTTTTGAACTGGGCACACTACTTACGGACGTTGCTTTCTCTTAAGGCATCATCGCGATACACATTGCAAATTTTTTTAACCGTCTGTGAAGCAGATTTTCCTTTTCGGAAATAAAAAATCATTAAAAGAAGAAAATAAATTTATTTCTCTTCCATTTTGAGCTAGCAAAATACTACTTATAGATAAGGAATATCCGTTGAAACTGGTGCATAAATCACCTCAACTAATCATTTTTAAGAATGTACAAATATTATTGATAAAGTAAACATGATTTTATAAACAAAGAGAAGATTAAATTGAAATATTGAAAAACTCTTAACTAACTTTACAACAGAATACCATGTTACTTTAAAATATAAGTTTTCTTTCTTTTAGAAACAATCGTGAGTTGCCTGAAAATAAAAAGTTGAACTATAAGTTGCCTGCACGTGCACGTAAATATTGGAAGAGAATAGAATTTTGTTTTATTTCAACAATAATAACGTTTTATTGTCCTAGGTTCAATTGTTCTATTGTTAAGAAATAACAATAAGAAATTATTAGAATTTAATGTATCTGAAAACTATCGGCAGGTCGTTTTAATCTTTCTCCTAAAATTTAAATTTGTCTAATTGTAAGAGGGGCAAATTAGTATTTTTTTCTCATGTATTATAATGGGTCATCTGATATCTGTGACATTTAACGGTCTGTTAAATTTTCATCAAACTATTATCAGTTGATCAGATTAGTATAATTGTATACGATTAGTCTGGCCAAAGTGTATTCCAAACACAACTATCATAATCTAACAATTTAAAAAAATTGTATATTTTGATGACATATAAATTAAAACTTATCTGTTTGTTAATATTGTTTCCAAACTTCTACCTCGCATCTCCATCTCTTCCCGATAATCCTCAGATGTGCTGAAAAGACGATGGCCTCGTGATTTGTTAACTTAAATAAAAATTGAAGAGAATAGAAAAAAAATTTGAACAGATTTTTTAGGAGACTTTTTTACACTCATAATTCTTTTTTTTGCTCCTTCATTTGTATTATTGCATTAAAAAAAAAAAAAAATGAGAATTACCCACAGATGACCTGTGTTATTGGTAGTGGCAAATAAAAAAAAATATTGGTAATAAAAAAAAAGAAAAAAAAAAGCCAGGCCTTGAAGAAAACCCGCAGATTGTGGACAAAATGATTTTTGGTTTATTATTTACAATGTGAACTAACAAATCAAACAAAAATTAAAATTCAGTACACCGCTAATAATAAAAAAAATTGATCTCTACATTCAATATCCAGATTAAAAGAGATGTAATTCCCCGAAACCTCAACCCAAAAACAGAAGCGAAAATCGTTGCACGCACCAGATTTTTTCAAGCTTTATTCCTTTTAAAAGTAATTACCTCAAATACGATTGAATTTTTTTTTCTACGACAAAAGGTCAATTATTCGACATGGTTGAAATAACTGTTTTTATTGACAGTGATTACCATATATATAGTTAGCCAGCTAATATGCTACTAAAATCACTATTATTCCAATTTCTGTATGACTGACTGCATATAAGGACTTAACTGCTTTAATTATAATTACAGGAAAACAAATCACAATTCCGCCAGATATAGCCTCCAGGCTGCAACGAATTCATCCTTCTGGTCTAATGTCCGGAGGGAAAAATCATTTTAGATTATATTAGAAGGTGGTTTCATTCCTTTAGATATAGCACATCGACAGTTACCTAGATTGTTGTTTATTTATTTAACGTCACTTTATGCTACTAAGGCTAATCGGACGATGCTACAGTGGGAGTCCTAAATTTTGCCTATCCAGGTTTTATTAGGATAGGGATCTTTAACGAGTACCTGACACCGCACAGGCTCGGGACCACCTTTTAACGTCCCCTCCGAAGGACGGCGTAACTAAGGATTTTTTACTCCCATTAAAAAATCCTAGGACCACCTGCGGATTTGAACCCAGTTACCTAGACTCGGAGTCTTTTGTGGCATAGTGGTTAGCTCAACAGTCTTCTGTGCTCAAGGTCGCGGGTTCAAGCCTACAGGTGGACCTAGGATTTTTAAGTGGGAGTTAAAAATCATTAGTTATGCCTTCCTTGGAGGGAATGTAAAAAGTTGGTACGATGTCAGGCACTCGTTAAACACCTCTATCCCAATTAAACCTGGATAGGGAAAATCCGATAAGTCATACAAGAGTAAAGTGACGTTAAATGAATAAATAGTAAATTACAGTAACTAGACTCATGATGATCATTTAATTTAGTTTTTGTAATTATTCTTAACGTATGATTAATGTGGGTATTTTTCAGTGCGAAAGATAGCAAGCTTTTTTAGGCTTTATTCGAATTTATTATAATAAGCAACAAAAAATTGCTAGAAGATAACGATTACAAAAACACTTATTTGACAAACGTTAAAAACTTCTAGTCTATTACACAGAGCTCATTTACGTCATCAAGACTTATAGAATCGAGCTCTGGAACTCTCTAAACCATCTAAGGTCTCCCTCATCCAATCCTTACAATCCAAAATCCTTCGCAAAACGGTGAATGGTCCACTTCACAAATCAAAATATCCATTATGACCTTAACATGCCATTTGTTGCAGACCTGACCGGGTTGGATTTTCAGAAAAAAATCCACTTGCCCGTTACTCATCTCCCTCACAAATTCCTGGCAACCTACTCAGGCTATTAAAAAAAAAGTGCCTCTAGACATGCCCACTTCAATAATTATTAAATTGCTCTAAATGAGTAGTTCTTTCATAAGTCATTTTCCTGGCATGTATTTTTACTACACATTTACTTGTATTTGTTCAATACAGTTGTAAATTACCATATATATTAAAATATGAGAAATGTATATGATAATGATATAGTGCAAACGGAGCTTTCTAAAGCGGGGAAACATATATGTTTTTTTTATATCTTAACCCTTTTTCCTAAGTAACTAGAATACAATGCTAATTTCGGAGTCTTTCCCCAGTTACGCCAAAAACTCCCATAGGAAAATTTTCTATCTTGATCCAGCAGTCTCGCAAAACATCCGCAACAGAATCTCGTTATTTTTTTCGTCAATTATCAGTCATTATTTTAATGGTGCTCATTTGCATGGTTATTAGATCCTTTTTACGATCTCCCATCTGTGCCAATTTCTCTTTCCACCCCAGACCTCGTCAGTCAAAGGCCTTTAGACTTTCATTCTACGTCTTCCTTGGGTTGTGTTTCCTTTGATATAGCTCTAGCCACAGGATTTTTTTCCTGACGTTCCCGAAAAACATAGTGCGTGCAACACACGACTTTCAGTTACTTCCGTTGCTAAATTCAATTTGAAAAAATAAAGTTAGAGATAAAATAAGCTTAATGAACTAGATTGTAATTTTTTATGAACTAATCATTATTATCTACAACAATGCGCTTATTATCCGTTTTTTATTATTATTACTCTCTGTTACCGATTACAACTTTGTGTATAAGATCATATTTTTTTCTAAAATGTTTATTTTACATCTCTATTACTTTTCTTATATCCTTTAAACAAAACAAGAACAAAGTTTTAATATCTCGGGCCTATAGACTTTGGAAACACACTCACACATACATTGGTTATTTATTCAGAGTTCCTAAAACGTGTATTTTCGTTAAAAACTGAAATAAACAAATAGGTAAGTAATCAAATAGGTCTCGAATTAAATACCGATTGCAGAAATGGTGGTGATCTTGATGATATTATTATTTCAGGTTATACTTTTGAACACGTAGAGAAATTCAAGTATTTAGGTTCAATGATAACAAGAAAAAATGAAATTCAGGAAGAAATAAAGGTGGGAAATGCGTGTTATTATTCAGTTGCTAAATTACTTAGCTCGCGACTTCTGTCTAAAAACTTAAAGGTTAGAATTTATAAAACTATTATTCTTCCAACGGTTCTTTGCGGATGCGAAACGTGGCCGCTTACTTTGAAGGATGAACAACGGCTTAAGGTTTTCGAGAATAAGGTACTGCGTAAAATATTTGGTTCGAATAGAGATGAGGCCAGTGGGGAGTTTAGAAGGTTGCACAACGCGGAATTGCGGAGTTTGTACCCTGTGAATATAATTGAGTTGATAGCATCGCGGAGACTCAAATGGGCGCGTAAAGTTGTTGGGCTTAGTGAGGAACGGATTCCGAGAAAGTTGGTTTTCGCTGAACCGACTGGTAGGCGTCCAAAAGGTAGGCCGAAGCGTCGATGGGAGGATTGCATTAAGGCTGATCTCGGGGGCTTGGGCTTGACCGGTGAACATTGGACGAGTCTGTGCAGGCGAAGTTTGGTGGTATCGGCATCGAACCTTCGGGTTCGGTAAGCCTATTATTATTATACCTAAGATAAAAAATGTAGATGTGTGGTGTATAGCTTATTCTATGAATTAAAGCGTGGATTTACCGACACAGTAGTTTATGGAAGCAATTTTTGATATTTTGAACACTAAGTATTGTGCTATAAGTTTGAATATTTTATTTATAAAATTTATGATATTCGATTATGCGATTAGTGATCCTCATTCACTTAATCACGTGAAATCCCTTTTTATAAACAAAATTTGCATGTCAAGTAATCAATTAAAACTGCATATGATTAATTAAAAACTACCAAATTAGTGAACACTCACGTGCAGAGTGTTTTTGTATCCGGAAACGTTTCGAGAAACGTGCGATAATTGTTAGGCATTTTCTCACATTGCTCCTTTTCCTTGTTAATTTGTTAAATTGAGGGAATCTTAATAAAATTATAAATTTTCATTATAAAATGATAATTTTGGTTTATAATTTTTAATAATAAACCTTTGTAATCGACCAAAAAAAAAAAAAAAATACCTACCTCAGAATTTGAGAGGTTACGTATCAAGATACATACAACCCGACTAACGAAAAAGTATTCGTCTATCCGCCGTAAGCCGATGACGAGTTTTCTCCAAAACTACTGCACCATTTTTTTTTTTCAAATATTGCATACAAATACCAAGGCATCCAACGAGGATTCTATCTGAGTTATTTTCAGATCAGTTATTCTTCATCAGAAAATAGTGACTTTTTTTTTTTTTTTTATAGAATTTTCTAATCAAGAAGTCGTGTATATATATATATATATATATATATATATATATATATATATATATATATATATATAGAGAGAGAGAGAGAGAGAGAGAAAATCTGGTGCGAGCAACACACAACTTTCACTTACCTCCGTTTTTAAAATCGGTTAAAGAATTTTCAAATACAGTAAGAGATAAAAATGAGTGATACCATTAAAGAATAAATTAAATGGAATTTCTGTAGAAACATGTGTTTTATTAAAAAATCTATTATATTATTATCTAAAATAATCACTTAGTTTTATCGGCTTCTCATCACAATATATTAAATTTTAAAAGCTTGTGTATAAGATAATATTCTTTCTAAATTTTTTAGCTTTCAAACGGTATATCATACATGTATATTATTTTTCTTATGTTCAAAAACAAAAAATTGCATTAAAAAAATACATTTTCAGTTTTCTCCTTTATTTGTTTTTCAAATTCGCACAACTTACATATTTAGCTGTAATCTATCAATGCATTGAATTTATTCAATTTATATATTTACTGTTTTTTTTCATCAGCGTTAACAAGACAATATGGTTATATTTATAGAATCTAAAAAATTAAAGGTACTTTAGAGGAAGAAAATAAGATAAAAAAGAAAATTAAAATATCGGCATTTAAGTCCTGACAGACTATTTTAATCAGAATGAAACCTGCTTGATGTTAAAGCCTATTCAATTTTACATTGATATTGCGAGTTTAATCAAAATCGTCGGAACCGTTTTTGAGAAAATCGAAAAAAGGTGCAAAATGTATGGTGTAAAGTGGTTCTCCTGGTGAGCTCATTTTGATGAAAAAGGTTTTGTAACGTCTCGGGCGTATATTTGTCTTAAATATGAAATTTCAGTTTCATAGGACTTACCGTTTTCGCGCGGGAGTTACCACACACACACACACACAGACCTTTTAGCGGAATTGGTTATTTGGACTCAGGGGACCCTAAAACGTGTATTTCGAAAATTTTTACGATCGCAATACTTCCCCTTACTATATATAGTAAGTGAAAGTAACAAAGGAAAAAAAAAATTATCTCTATGATCAAGTTACAAATTATATGAGAGTCCATCCCCAAAAACTTGGTTATTATTGAAGATAGAGAACAAAAAAGAAGCGATTTTTGGGATCAAGAGATCAAGGCGATTAAATCTAAAAAAAAGTTAAAAAAAAAAAAATCTTATATGATCAAGCCACAACATATGAGAAATTAGTGATTCCCATGTAACTAGTTTGTCACTTAAAATGTAAAGTGTTCTTCCCCCGTAGGGGGAAGTGGATTAGCCACTTTTCAGGGGTTTGGACGTCCCTGCGGCCCCAGTCTAACACACACATTCCTCTGACATTGGATACACTTACAGTCTTAGGTTCTCACTCAACCACCTCTACACACTTGAGTCCGTCTCCGCGGGTGGTGCGCTGGCTGTTCCTGGGGTCTCGGGGAAACGGGCTGCAGAGGGTACAGAGTTAAAACGGTGGGCACCGCCGGCTGCTCGGTAGCTGACTGGGCCTGAACCCACTGTTAGCCACAGTGGGAAGCTGCCTAGAGTAACGGGCGAAAATCCGAGGCATACCCACGGAGCCGGGTGGCACCCGGTATTGAGTCCCGCGGGTGCGTTAAGGGGGAACGCCCGAGGCCACTGCAGCTGTCGGTGGAACCGAATTCGCTCCGGGGGCTCGTCTGTGGGCCGCGCGTTGGGACGGACTCTTGAACTCATACACCTTTAACACACCATAGATCTACACATTTATTTATTTTTTTCTAATATGATGAA
The DNA here is from genome assembly GCA_023052935.1 of Piezodorus guildinii. Lineage (NCBI taxonomy): Eukaryota > Metazoa > Arthropoda > Insecta > Hemiptera > Pentatomidae > Piezodorus > Piezodorus guildinii. The sequence goes on from CM041297.1 coordinate 114,720,444, forward strand.
CGTCCCAGATAAAAATACAGCGCTTCAGGTGCACAGCGCGCAAGTAGAGCAGCTCAGCTCAACTCCCTTTACTCAATCTAACATCGAGACCTCCCAAGCTCATTTCGTGGAGAATGTCCCGCCCTATCAACAACCCTCCCTCACAATGGAATCACATAGTAGCGATGCTACACTCGTACCTCTACCATTAACCTCAACTTCATCCCAATCTCCTTCCACTTCTCTTCAACCGCCAAACTCTCACGGGCAAATAGAAAATACAGTCCCGTTTCGCACTAAGTGGTTTCCGTGCTATATGGTGATGACTCTGGCCGAAAATGACCAACGGAAAACGTTTGCCTCATACAGCCCATTTAAAGTGGCAAAAGCTGTCAAATCTTGGAGTCCAGGAACTTCACTGAAATTCCTCAAAAACGGATCAGCAATGTTAAGTGTAAACAATGAAAAAGACCTTGCTAATCTACAACGATTTAAAATCTACGATGGTATAGCAGTAGAAATTCTGCCCCATAAAACTCTAAACCACACTAGAGGTGTCATTCGCGCAAACGAGCTGCTTCATTGCTCCGAGGAGGAACTGATGGAGGAACTTGCTCCAATGGGTGTAGTGGAAGCTCGGCGAATTCACCGAACCATAAATGGCATCAGAACCCCAACAGCCACAGTAATCCTTAAGTTTCTCCGACCAACTGTTCCAGAAAGGATTCAATTGGATTTTCTAACACTACGGGTCCGTCCATATGAACCTAATCCGATTCAGTGCCGGTCTTGTTACCGATTTAGGCATACCAAAGCAACCTGTATGACTGTAGCTTGTGGCGTATGTGCTGAGGAGCACTCCGTTGACACATGTTCAAGTCGACCGAAGTGTGTAAACTGCTTAGGTCCACACCCTGCCTTTAGCAGAAACTGTCCTGTTTACGCCAAAGAGAAGGCCATCGAACAAATTCGAGAGACCGACAAGGTATCCTACAAGAGGGCGGAGCAGATATATAAAAGATTCACTCCCCCTAAGCCTGATGTTTCATTCTCTCAGGCACTGAGAGCAGATCCCAACTCTAATTACGGGACTCCTCCTGAGGTCGCATCCCAAGTGGCTCGTGCTGCTGTTCCACCAGTCTCCGATGCTCCACCTCTGACTGCAAAGATGGGCTCGGCGACACCACCTAATGAGGCTGAATCCCTACTTCCATCGACAGTCCCTGAGCACACATTAACCAAGCAGCTGTCACAACTTGCAGGGCTTATAGACACTATCTCCTGCCGGTTGTTAGCACTGGAGCGGCACATATTACCAGGTGATACAATTCCAATTCAGCCGCCGCTTTCCGCAGGCACTATAACTCCCTCAGCGCAATACTCCCGAGATACCAGTTCATCCGCTGATGTAGTCCATACTCCGTCGTCCTGTGATCTTCACACTATGACCGAACCACCTCCTCGAAACATTTCAACTCGCAACCAGAGTGAAAAATCATCCGCCTCTTCCGCAGGTGGACATAGAAATCCTAAACGTCCAGCATCCCGACTATCGGCTGGTAATGATTTACCCAACTTTGAATCAAATCCTGGATCCTATGCTTCGACGAAGCCGCCTCAGAATAAGCGGCAGACAAAGGTCGAAAAAAAGGCTCCTAGGACAAAAAATCCTTCTAATAAATGACAATATCCTCACGTGAACTACGGTTTCTGCAATGGAATGTAAATGGGATTAAAGTAAGGAAACCTGACCTCGAAATCCTCCTTCGTAATAGCCAAAGTGACGTTGTCTGTATACAGGAGACGCACTTGAAAACCTCAGAAATATTCAAGATAGCTGGGTACAGCGTAATGAGGAAAGATTTTACTACTGGACTGATAGCCTGCGGTGGTGTTTGCATTTTAATAAAAAATGATATTCCTTTCCTCCCGGTCCAAATCAACAGTAATCTCCAGGCAGTTGCCATCAGAATTCTGGCATGCCCATTGGCACTGACAGTCTGCTCCATTTACCTCCCTCCAGGAACTCACGTCACGATACAGCAGCTCGAACAGTTATGCCAACAGCTTCCATCGCCACTTCTTCTTCTAGGGGACTTTAATGCTCATAATCAAGCCTGGGGCAGTAAACTAAATGACATTCGATCTGAAACAATAATACAGATTATGGACACCCTTAGCCTTAACTTGCTTAATAACGGTAACCCCACTTATCAGTGTCCCCGATCTGGAGCCCAATCATGTATAGACTTGAGTCTATGTACTCCTAGCCTTCAGACTACTCTGTCATGGGAAGTACTTAATGACCCTCACGGCAGCGATCATTTCCCCGTATATATTCACACAGCTAGTAGAGTAGCCAACGTGGCGCGCCCAGGGTGCTGGCTGGTGAAGAAGGCTGATTGGTCGCTGTTCCAGGAGTCAGCTAAAATCTCTCAACTTGATGTGAACCTCGACGGGTGTGGAGCTTATAAACAATTCGAGGCTGCATTACTTCGGGCCGCGGAAGTTGCCATCCCTTATCGAGAACCGAGCATGATCTCAATGCAGCCAGTCCCTTGGTGGACTGAGGAGTGCCGCTTGGCGGTACGCAAGAGAAAACAGGCCTTAAGGAAACTGTCTCACAAGCCCTCTCCACTCAACCTGGAAGCCTACAGAAATGCAAGGATTCATGCGCGTTACGTTATAAAAATGCAGAAAAAAACGTGCCTGGATAAAATTTTCTTGATAACATCAGTTCCAATACCCCTCTAGAACTGTTTTGGAACACGGTTAAGAAACTAAACGGTCGGTTAATACCTGGACCCCCTAAGTTGCTTCAAATCAACCAAGAGGTCGTGTCAGACCCTCAGAGGATAGCTGATGCACTTGGACAGCACTTCTACGATGTATCGGCCTCACAAAATTACCCCCTACACTTCCAGCGGCTCAAGAACGACCGTGAAACAACTCCGTGCAACATATCTATTCCCTCCAGACGCAGCACAAGTACGGCTCTCAACCACCCCTTTTCGGAAGCTGAATTCCAGGTAGCACTAGCCTCGTGCAAAGAAGCATCCCCAGGGCCAGATGGCATTCACGCTAGTATGGTAACCAGCCTCTCAGCTAAGGACAAAATTGCACTCCTTCATATTTTCAATAAGCTCTTTCTAGGAGAGCAATTTCCACTATCATGGAAAGATGCTATCCTGATCCCGATTCACAAGAAAAATAAACCCCCCGATATTGCTTCTAGTTACAGACCCATCTCTTTGACCAGCATTCCATGTAAAATTTACGAAAGGCTAATAGCCAATCGATTGCAGTGGTACCTAGAAACCGAAAATATGCTACCAGCCTGGCAGAGTGGATTCCGTAAAGGACGAAGCACTCAAGACAATCTTGTATTCCTCTCCTCAGAAATACTTACAGCATTTGGAGAGCGCGAACGAGTGTTAGCTGTATTGCTCGATGTTGAAAAAGCCTTCGATCGAGTTTGGAGATGGCTCATCATCTCCTCTCTACAGAAGTGTGGTATTCATGGTCCTATTCTTTCCTTTATTCGGCATTACCTGCGAGACCGGTCGTTCAGAGTGCGTTGCGGAAATACAATGTCATCTCGTTTTGTTCAAGAGAATGGTGTTCCCCAAGGAGGTGTCCTTAGTCCTATTCTATTTTGTTTAGCTTTCAATGGCGTCCTAGGTAATATTCACCCACCAGTCCAGGCACTGCTATTTGCGGATGACCTATTGCTTTGTGTTCGAGGCAAACAAATTACTGAACTCACCAAATCGATGCAGTCTGCGCTCCATACTGTGGAGAACTGGTGTTCAAACAACGGTTTTAAAATTTCCTCAGCCAAATCTACAGCAATCATCTTCGCAAAACGGGCAGCAAACATCTCTCAACCTTTATCTCTTTTAATAGACGGGCAAAGGATAAATGTAGTAGAAAAGGTCAAGTACCTGGGGGTTACGTTTGACAGTCGCCTATCCTGGGGCCCGCACATCCGTGAGGTCAAAGCCTCTTGTATACGAGCACTCAACTTACTTCGGATGGTCACAAACACGGCTTGGGGGGGAGACCGTATGGCTATGCTAAGATTATTTAGAGTGGTTCTACGGAATAGGGTAGAATACGGAGCATGTGCATACGGATCTGCCGATCCGACTCGTCTAAATGCGCTTAGAGTGATCGTTACTACGGGGCTGAGGACAGCCATCGGCGCGTTTCGTTCTAGCCCCATTATCAGTCTCTTCGGCGAAGCCGGGGAGTTGCCATCCCATTATCGCCGACAACAAATGGAGGTTAAATACTTCCTTAAAGTTCTCGCAAACCCTCATCACCCACTAAAACCTCAATTTCTTCTTTCTTTGCGAGAACGGCCGCTGATGCCTACTCTTCCCTCTCGGGTCCACGACGCGATTCTGCCTTTCCGCCAGAGTTTAGAGCAGCTATACCCCATCGGGCCGTCCCCTATACCTCCCTGGTCCGTCCCTTCTATCCATTGTCAACTGTCTCTCACACGACTTCCAAAACTCACGACTCCACCAAAAGTATACCAGCAAGAATTTTTAGAGCTTATCCAAAGGTACCATAATGTTAATGTTTATTACACAGACGGCTCTAGGGGAGAACTAGGCGCTGGAGCTGCAGTTGTGAGTGAGGCCCAAGTTAACATGTTTGCCCTCCCTTCTATATCGAGTAGCTATACCGCCGAAGTAACTGCCATCCTCCAGTCCCTCCTTCTTCGCCAGCAATCTTCCTCTCAAGTAATCATATGCACCGATTCCCTCTCCACTCTCTCCTCTATCCGTAACATATATTCCTCTGACTATCTCATCCAAAGAATTCATACCACACTTGCATCCTTTCCCTCCCGGGTCAACATTGTTTTCTTCTGGGTTCCAGGACATTGTGGGATCTTGGGGAACGATCGGGCTGATTTAGCGGCACGTCACGCGGTTTCCGAGGGTCTTGAACTTCAAGGTGTGAGCCTGCCTGACCTTGTCACTTCAATTCGATCTAGCATATTGGGTTGCTGGCAGCGGGAGTGGGCGGCCCTCGAGAACAATAAGCTTCGCCTTATTCGGCCCCGCGTTGGCCCTTGGGGGTCTTCCTGCCGGCCGTCTCGACGCGAAGAGGTTGTGCTCGCGCGACTTCGTATAGGACACTCTAGGTTGACCCACGGTTATCTCATGGCCCGTGGACATCCGCCTCTCTGTCGATCATGTCAGGTTCCTCTCTCAATACTCCACATCCTCACAGAATGCCGACAATATACCGCTTCACGTATTCTTTTCAACCTCCCCACCGATCTGTCGCTTCTTCTCTCTGATTCCTCTCCTCATATAACTAACATCATTCGCTTCCTAAAGTCAAACCATCTTTACTCTCAGATCTAAACTATACTCTCACTCTACTCCTATAATCATGTAACCTGTGTCTAACGGTGTAAAGGCGAACATGACCCTGGTGGTTGTCGCCTCGAAAAAAAAAAAAAAAAAAAAAAAAAAAGTGTTCTTCAAGCAGGTAGCTTTATTTGAATTATTTTAATGAAAATTAAAAGAAAAGAGGAATAATATTAAAAAAGAAAAGGTAGAAGAAATTATTACTAGAAAATAGTAAAGAAGTCTAGTATAAATACTTATAATTTATTATTTTCAATAATGAACCTTTATAATTGACTATAAAAAAAAAATTTAAGACCCCTCAAAATTTGAGAGCTTGCGTTTCAAGATTCGGAAAGTAAATAAAAAAACACCGAAAAAACCGTCTGTCCGCCGTCCACTGTTAGCTGTACGAATCCATAAATAGCAGATATCAGTTATCTCTAAACAGCTCTATAAACTGTTATATTTTGTAATAATTAGCAGCGTTTTTTTACTGTTTTTAAAAATAAAGGATGCGATATATTTGGCAATAAGGTGATCCGGGCGTGTGTTCAAATTTTATTTGAAGGCCGACAAAGTTTATTTCTATTCAGTTGGTCGGGGATTGGCTGAAGCTTCGGTCGAGACACTTTTTATGCTTGATCTTCATTTAAAAATTGTGTAGTCGGCTCTAAGAATAGTTAACCTTTGTGTATAAAAGTAATTTTTAATATAGAAAAAGATAATATTTTGTCTAAGTTTTAGTCAATTCTGGGCGCGTAAAGTTGTTGGGCTTAGTGAGGAACGAATTCCGAGAAAGTTGGTATTCGCTGAACCGACTGGTAGGTGTCCGAAAGGTAGGCCAAAGCGTCGATGGGAGGATTGCATTAAGGCTGATCTCGGGGGCTTGGGCTTGACCGGTGAACATTGGACGAGTCTGTGCAGGCGAAGTTTGGTGGTATCGGCATCGAACCTTCGGGTTCGGTAAGCCTATTATTATTATTATTTAGTCAATTCGGTGAAACAGCCGTTGGATAAAATGCAAAGTGTTTTTTACTAAACGTTTTTTTACTACATACGAAATATTTTAAGTATTAAAGTAAGTAAGGATTAGCTGAAAATAAGTGCTGTACGTCACGTAGTGAATGACAAATGTAGGGAGAAAATACAAATTTGTGATTTTGTGACTGAATCGTTTTGAGTACTGTTTCAAGCACTTTTTTTTTTTATTTAATAATTTTTTTACAACAAAAAAATAAATAAATTGTGTTTATATGCCCAAGTACAGAAACTGAACAGTAATTTTTATTATTATTTTTTCTTTTGGGCAATCTAAGGACCACCACGGTGCTTGTGTTAACATTTGTTGTATTCCACTTCTGGCGCGTTGGATTGTTGCTTTCCTGCCGATACCTTTAGCTTTTCTGATGGGCCAGCATTCCTTCATCTTAATCAAGGAGTTTATATTGACCGCAGCTAAATATGTGGTGTTTTTTTTTTTTTTAATTCTTAGTTCTAACTAGTTCATGAAGGTATAAGCTGGGACTACTTGCCACGCCATGAACGGGGGTGGATTGGTTACCACCTGGGGTATTTATTATCTTTATTAGTTTTATATTTCATGTTTAACCGTGTACGACACAAGTGTGTAGGATTACGGGTTGTAACTTATCAAGGTAGTATAGTATGCCTTGATAGAGAGAGAGAAAACAGTTCTTTATTAAGTAATATTACAATCAGTCCAATTAGGACATTATTAATAGTGATAAAGTACAACATTCATACTACATTCACACGATGTATACAAAACAATAAATTTGTATAATAATAATACAATATAAACATATATACAAATCAAAATCAATAAACATATTATACAAAAGAAAATCAATAAAAATATTATACAAAAAAAAGTCAATAACAATATTATTCAAAACAAAATCAATAAAAATATATACAAAAGTCATTCATACCTATGTACAATCCTCAAGCATACAGCACGTGAGTGGAGAATCTAGCCAATGCTAGAACTCCATTATACATGTTACAAGAGATCTCGAGGCCACTAGCATGCCTTGAAGTCCCCAGCAATGATTTTTTTTTTCATAATTTTTTTTTTTTACAATTTAATATATATAATATAAGAATAATAATATTTATTTGTTTTCGGGGTTATCCCCATACAAAAGGAGTTGGTCAGTACAGTTCATATGTTATAAATACAAAAATAAAAAAAACAATTGGAGATTATTTACAGGCATTGTGAATATTCAATAAACAAGTAAAGCGTATTTTTTTAAAAATCAAATACAAAAATGAAAAACAAAAAAAATACACATACAAAACAAAAAAAAGAACAATTGAGGAATTTAAAGTTATCCTTAGTGAAAATGTAAATGTTTCAAATTTATAATATTTTGTAAATTATTCTAAACAATGCTAATCAATATTACAAGTAAAAGAAAAAACAAATAAACACAAGTAATTACAATTTAATAAAGCAGAAACGAAATAGCCTCTTATTAAAGTTTTGCGTTGTTCGCCATAATCCAGTGCTTTAACATCACTGCCTTTGATGTATGATGCAGGAAGTTTATGCTAGACCTGGAAATATATTTTAAATTATTCCTCCTTATGTAGTTAGTCATTAAATTCTTTAGAAGTTTATTTCTACTAACCTTTCTGTACTAATCCCATTTAGTGACGGTTGGTAATTGCAAAATAACATAATCAAAAATATTTTAGAAGAAGAAATTTAAAATATTTGACATTAAAGCCATCACAGATTATTTTAATGAGGTAATCCTTATTCTAAATGAAATGACTTATTTGATATGAATGACCATTTAACCTGAAAAGTTTTGGTCTAGGCCTTTCAACATTTTCAGCAAAATATTAAAAAAGTAACGATGGGTAAAAATGCCGTCCATTAACTTTAAACAAAAAACAGAACGTTTCTGCTGAATTGCTATCTTGAGGTACAATAATTTCAATTGATCAACACACCACACAAGAAGTATTATATCTGAAGATGGCATTTTAGCCGAAACGTGTTATTCTTATTAAAGTTGATAGACAGAATTTTTGCTCATCACATTTAACCTTCAGGTAAACAAATCAACACTTAATATTAAAGAAAGTGTTAATCAAAATTATATAGTGTCAAGTTGTAAAGTCCCATACCTTGAGACACATTTCTTTTTTTTTTTTTTTGTCGACTCCTACCTAGCCTTTCAGGGTTATATGAGGCTTTCTCGGGCAAGGGATGAGAGCGGGAATAAATTCTGAGTTTAAAGTCCCCGGAAACGAGAAGCGAACTCGTAATTCATTTTATTACAAATTATTTTATTCTGGTCATTTGGTCGCTGGGCTAACCCACTCAGTTACCCCCAGCACTCAATATTTTGTGACATTTAATCATTTGTAACACAGGAACCTCAAAGTCTTCGTTATCGTTCAAAACTCTGGTTTGAATTTATTTCACAATCGAAATACTCCCATTTACAATATATTTTTTATTAATGTAAGCGAATTTAAATTGTTGTCTATCACTACATAAATATTCAAAACTCAAGGTTGATGTCTTTTTGTTTTTGCATATTTTTGTCTCTTATAATATTGTGAAATTCCTGGTTGTTCTTGCATAGAACAACAAAGTACAGATTTAGGTAATGAGAGATCCGATATAAATGAAATAATTCATAACTTTAGGACTCGAAGAATTTAATAGGTTAAAAATATAGAAAGTATTCGTGAATGGAAGTCACTCGTAAAACCAAAACTCCTTTTTCAGTTTCTAGATTTCCGTTACCAAATTTCCTTTTTCAGAAACTTAGCTAATGTCATATTCGTTTGATATTTCTGGTAGGGATGATATCATTAGTTGTCAAGCTTATAAAATTGAAATTATTGAACTGAACCTGTATTTATGATCATTACCTACAATCCGGCAAAAGAAAATGCTGTTTGATCATTCCCCGATGCTATGACATACTACTTCAAAATGATAAGATTAATCATATATATTAAAATATATCTGACAGGAATTTGTCACGCATTCTGTATGAATCTGTACGTGATTGGATGATTCATCATATATGTCCTTGGTTTCAACAAGATGCAGTTTCAAACTTTGAAACGATACCGAGATATGTGATTTTCAAATTCTAAAAACTTCTGTAAATACTTTTTAAATTTAAGATTTTTAGATTTAACTTGGTGATTTTTAGAAATTTACAAAAAAATATATATATTTATATTAAAAAAACAAAACACTAAGTTATGGGTAAAATTTCATTTATTTTATAATTTTTTTTTTTTTAATAATTATTCGCGGTTTTTTGGTTAAATAAAACTCTTATAATTTTTTTCTCTATCATAAAAAATAACTTAAATTAAATTACTTTTGATCGGCTAGTATTTTTAAAATGACCAGCTGATATAAACGTCTAGGTGTTAGGCTAATCGTTGCTTGGCCTATTATTTTTGTGGTAAATTTAAAAAAAAATTGTTCAGGTAGTTTCGGAGAAATACCGCGGACAGACAGTGGACATTCGGTTATACGTATCTTTGTTTATTTATTTAACTTCACTTTATGCTACTAAGGCTAATCAGACGATGCTAAATCGGGAGTCATAAATTTTTCCTATCCAGGTTTTATAAGATAAAGATAAGGATATTCCAGATTTTAATATTTTAAGGATTGTTTTAATTATTGTTGGTTTGTAAGCGACCTTTGTAATTGAACAAAAAAAAAAAAAAAAAAAAATACGCCCCCCTCAAAATTTGAGGCCTTACGTTTCAAGATGCGTAGAACCCGAATAACGAAAGAAAAAATCCGTTTCTTCTAATTATAATTAAATACCGAAAATAGTTTGCTCTTAGTGCTATTTGATAGATAATTAATTAAATTGTCTACAAATAAATAAAAAAAAAAAAAAAATCGGTTCAGGTATAGCAGAGATATAGCGTTTTGAAATAGCTATGGTTATATGCTGATTTCCTTTGAAATATTTATTTCTTTTCATATTACTTGATTGCCTATAATCAGCAATATAAACAGTTATACCCTAATATAGTTATTTTGAAATAATTAACCTTGTGTAATAATTTTCAATGTTTTTTTATTCTAAGGTAAAGTCACCATCCTCGTTGAAAGGATTCTAAACAATGAACCTATGACATTTATATTTATGTAGTGGTATCTCATTTACGGTTTGTCCGTCCGTATTCTGCAGCCCTGCGCGAGGATCGAACTTGGCCATTGCTGCGTCTCGACCTTGGGGCTACGCTACTATGATGCACCGCCACCATGCCAAAGCGACCAGGTTGCGACACTCCTGAGGTACCTGCGACATGACTGATAGCTACTGCATAATTCATCCGGCGCACCGAACCTTGGAGGACACTGGCTGTATTCCAGCCCTCAGCTGTCTCGGCCAGGAGTAACTGCCGAAGAGTTCTGGAGGGACTTTCTCACTCGGCGTTTACGTTGGTAGACTGTTGCTGTGTGATTGCGCTTATTTTGGACTAATAAAATGTGTCTTGTTCTTTGTTATTTTCAGTTTCGGTCTAGGCGGGTCGAAATTTATTTCGGAGCGTACCCATGAATCTCATTCTTCTCGCTCTGTCCAGGTTCAGATTTACAATGCGGTGGAATGGGCATCCGTCCAGGATGCCAGTTGTTAAACGATAGGAGAATTCGAGAAACGGCAAAAATATTAAAGATAAAAAATCTGTTGCGGGCAACACACGACTTACCTCCGTTTTATCGATTAAAGAATTTTCAAATACAGTCAGAGATAAACATTAGTGAAACCATTAAAATATTAAATAAATTAAATTTCTATAGAAACATGTGTTATATTAATAAATCAATTTTATATTATTATCTGAAATAATCAGTTAGTTTTATCGGCTTTTTGTCTCTATTTATTAACTATTACAAGTTTGTGTATAATATAGTATTTTTTCTAAAATCTTAAGTTTTCAACGGTATATTATACATGTATATTACTGTTATTATCTTCAAAAACAAAAAATTGCGTTAAAAAATATTTTTGCACGTTTTCTCGTTTAGTTGGATATCGAATACGTTCAACATATATATTTAACTATTTTTTAGCAATGCTAATCGGACGATATGGTTATTATTTTCGAATCTACAAAATTAAAGGTACTTTAGAGGAAGAAATTTTGAAATATCGGCATTTAAGCCCTGTCATACTATTTCAATCAGAATGAAACATATATGATATTAAAGCCCATTAAATTTTACATCGATATAGCGAGTTTAATCAAAGTAATTAGAGCCGTTTTTGAAAAAATCGTAAAAAGGTGAAAAATCCATGATATAATGTGGATCTTCTGGTTAGCTGATTTTGATAAGAAATTTTTTGTAACATCTCGGGCGTATAGTCTTCTTAAATATGGACTTTTAGTTTCCGCCCGGGAGTTACCACACACAGATACAGAACTTTTTGCGGGACTTGGTGGCTTTTGGACTCAGGGGACCCTGAAACGTGTATTTCGGGTGAAAACTGGAATTCTAAAATTTTCTCGATCGCAATACTTTCCCTTACTATATATTTCATTAAAACAAAACATGGAGAAAGTGGTTCGATATTCCATAATAACACTTAGTCGAAAACCGCAAAAATTATGTGCTTTAATGTAATAAAACAACTGCTTATTACCTCTATCAAGCATATTTATTCGTAAGCAATTGAGTTTTAAGGATCCTCTAAATCAGTGTCTTCCAACTAGTAGTCCGCGGACCCCTTGGGGCGTGTAGTTATAAGGAAATTATTCTAAAATACCTAGAACTAAATTATTGTGATGTCTTGACTTGTCATAGTAATAACAAAAGAATACGGACACATTCAATATTATAAGTAATATAGTTGACAAGTGATTGCTACTGTACAATCACAATCATTAAATTGGTCATTTTCAAACACGATCAATATACACACACACACATAGAATAGAATAGAATAGAAAAAAAATTTTATTCTGGGACTAGGTCCCCTAAGAATAATAGTTATGTACAATAGAAAAATATAATATGTCTGGCCAACAGACAAAATAAACATGAGTACTTATTAATTACAACGATTATTTACAAATACAATTATTAACAATGAGGAGAAAAGCTATACATAAAAAAACAAACAAATTACTTCAAAAAAAAAAAATAATAAAAAAAAAATATATACATATATAATATCTTCTAAATATTGTCTTCTGAGAAAATAAAATCTAATTTTAACAAAATCAAATTTAAATTTGGGCGGTAAACAAAAATCGTCTTTCATTCAATGTAGACTTCTAGATGAAATTGACACATCATATTTGCTGATCGTCTATTTGGGATGACAGTAGGTAAAGGAAAAGTTGGGATTTGAATAAGGATAAAGAAGTGGCATGGCGGATATGGTTCGGTAGAGAATTCCAGAGTGCAGTAGAGCGAACAATAAAGGAACGATCAAAAGTTTTGGTTCTGTGGGTAGGAGCATAAAGTTCAGAATGTCGGGATCTAGTTTCGAGTAAGTGGACTGAGGATTTAAATTGAAGGAGACTATGGATGTAGGATGGACGCTGGGAGTTGATAGTTTGATAAAGGTATGATCCAAGGAAATATTGTCTGCGGGTGGAGGGAAGGAGCCACCTTAACTCACCGTATAAGTGGGTAACATGAGATCTCCTTGAAGTGCCGAAGACAAATCTTAAGAAAATGTTCATAAGATATATATATCGACAGTTACATATATTTGTTAAAACTCCTTGAGTATAACAAACTGGACAGACTCAAGTGACTAGCGTTCCCCTTTGATAGAAACTGAAAACGAACTAGACAATGCCATTGCGGAGACCACTAGAATATTAATTAGAATATCAAGCCCGACCACAAAATTGTATCTTCAGGGGATAGGTATATATATATATATATATATATATATATATATATATATATATATATATATATATATATATATATATATATATACATATATACGTGTATAAATAAACTCGCTCAAAAAAGTTTCCATACACCCATAAATCAATTTTTAGTTTTAAAAGCTTAGGTTGATTTCCTCCTCACTTTTGACCTTCCATCTGGCCTAAAAATATAAAATTTAGATTCCTAAGAAAATATGACCCTTTTCTAGAAATGTTTGGGTTTATTTACAAACTTCCTAGCAAATTACAGTAGCTTCTTCCGGCTTAACTTACTGAAGAAGGGCTTTCTTCTTTTGACTCGACCGCTGTATCCTCCCCTTCTTAGAATATTTTTGACTGTTTCAGGATGGACTTAAATCCCATAGTACCTATTTATCATGATGGCCATTGAGGTGTCGGTAGTGTGAGGATTTGCATAAACTTCAGCAAGGATGGCTCATCTCTGGCTATTCACCAGTCTCCCGTTTTCAAGAACGTGGTCTATCCTCCAAAGATTTTAACTTTCTATCTCTGTTCGGTCCATACTGTACAGCAGTATGTGAATTATTTAACACATATGCAATTTTTCCTAAAGACAAGCCCTGCGAACCATAAGCTCTCTCAAATCACAAGAAACGCTTATATTGAAAAGAAATCAGTTTTTCAGGCCCAAGTATAGTTAATACTGAACTAAGATTTGATTATAGATATAAAATTTATACATATAAAACTGGAAAGACGGTCACATTACGACAAATAGGATTAATATTGAAAGTTTATGGAAACTTTTGGCCTATCATTAACAAATGACGTTCTGCCTCGTTTTATAGTAATGATGAACTGAAAATAAGTCTATCTATTTTTTTAATCTAATATTAGTATTGATAATGCATACATTAGGAAATTGTTAAGTTGAAAATAAATGCAAAATAAAAACATGCTGTATGGAAACTTTTTTGAGTGAGTGTATATATATATATATATATATATATATATATATATATATATATATATCGATTCAAACCTTTAGCTGGGAAATACTCTAATCATGATAATCAGACTATCATTCTATCAATAACCCTGTTTCTCACTTCCTTGCCATGTTTTATAAATAAATAAAATATAAACCTTCATATTTATTTTGCGCTCTTCCATTACTTTATTTAATGGCATTGTTTATTGATCGATTCCACTCGATAGCAATACCGGCGGGTTCGAACCACGACAAATGAGCTCTCAAACGCTATCAGCTGACAAGGCTTTTTAAAAGCTTTTTAATGCCAGCTCAAACACGATGTTTGTTGCAGGCTCTTGAAATGGAGTGCGCCACACCTGGTTACGCGTATCCTGTCCTATGCAATAATTTCAGAACATTAATTGCCGACATATTTAATGCTATTGCAACCCATATACTTAAGGATTTGATATAAATTGGAAAGGATTAATTTTAGAATATTTCTAATCTCACTATAGCTAAAGTAATAATACCTGGCCAGGGTGAAATTCTCAGGTTTGGCACTATAATTTAAAACAATATAAAAATATAAACCATTTTTCAAAATAATCATGTAGGCACTAACATTAGAAACACGGAGACATATGTATAAAATTTGAAAGGATAAGGAAATAATAACAATATATGACGCAATTTATATAAATATTTTAAATACGAAGTTTGATAAAATAATTGTTGTTTATCGACCATGTCACACAGGATGCTAACAGAAAATAATACAAAGGATAATTACAGAATAATTGTATTTCACATCGATATGAATTTTTTTTTCAATCTAAAGAGGTTTATATACAATGTAAAATCTTATGATTAAATTCTATATTACCATTAAAAAATTCGTCTAATGTTTCTACCAAGTTTTAATTTTTAATTAATTTAAACAATACTGGTAATATCTACAATCAATTTAGGTTTTCTTACATAGGCTACACTAAATTATATTTAAAGCTGTACTTTTTTCTCTGGCGCGACAGGCCGTGTAGGCCCTTGGCCGTGTGGTGTAATTTCCTGGGAGAATATACTCACGATTCTCGATGAGATTTTACAGGGTAGGGTCATCACTCCTTACGCCTATTTTGTGAGTGGCCACCATTTGGGCTGACGGGTCTCACATACCCGGGGACAGGCTGTAAGTGAATCCCCATTTAATAACATCTTTATAAAAGCCCCGCCGGGACTGGGATTCGAACTCAAAACCCATAGCATGGGAGACTAGCGCTCTAGCCACTCAGCCATGGGCTCCCCCTTACCCCTTAAAACTGTACCTAAATCTAGTTAATTGATTCAGTAATTAGACTGAAAAGAGGTTTTTTTTTTAAACCAGAAAATAAATATTTTATGGATCATTTCGACGTTATTTATTCGTGATAAAAAAGTAAGAACTCAGTGTGCAATTGATTCTTGGTGAAATTCTGAATCAAAATATACTTGATAAGAACATCGTAGGACCATATGATCGGTAACAATCTGGTTTCCGGTTTTAACATTCACTTAAATATGTATGAAAATTCCTTACTATGTATTTAAAAGTATTCAATATTTCAAATGACCAAGTTTGTGTGTTTTCATATGTTGTGTGAAACTGAAACTGAAATTTCATATTTTAGAACTGTAAATGTCTGAGGTGTAAGAGCAACTTTTTCACCAAAATCGACAAACCAGAAGTGTCACTTTATACTATGGATTTTGCACATTTTTTCGATTTTCTCAAAAATAGCTTTAATGATTATAATAAAATTCGCTATATCAATGTAAAATTTAATGGGCTTTAATACCATGTACGTTTCTTTCTGATTTAATTAGTCTCACAGAACTAAAATGCCAACATTTAAAATGTTCTTACTCTAAAGAATCTTTAATTTTATATATTCGAAAAAATTAACCATATTATCTTGTTTTTAAGAAACGGGTAAATATAAAATATGAAAGAATTTGATAACCGACTAAGAGAGCGACT
Organism: Piezodorus guildinii; assembly: GCA_023052935.1. NCBI lineage: Eukaryota > Metazoa > Arthropoda > Insecta > Hemiptera > Pentatomidae > Piezodorus > Piezodorus guildinii. The sequence goes on from CM041297.1 coordinate 114,736,687, forward strand.
GTTTTAGTTTTTTTTTTTTTCCTAGCATAAAGATTGTAATATAGATGTATAATATAAAACAAGGTATATACAAAGTTGTAAGAGGTAGATTGATGTAAAGTAATTGCTGCAGATAGTAAGTACTGTTTATTTAATATAATTAAATAAATAGTTATGTTAATTTTTATAATTTATATAAAATAATTATAAAATTTTCAGACATGAACCCATCGGCACACGAATCTACCACAAATCCGTACAACTCAAAACGACGATTTTTGAGGCGGTGGCCAAGAGATGCTTTGAATTAACCTATTATTCAGATGTTAAAATGTTTGCTTTATGTTTTAACAGTTTTTTTTTTTCAGATGGGAAATACCAATTTTACAAGCCAAAACTATTGTAAATAAATATGCTATGTTATATTTATTTAATCTTAATGTTTCTGTCGAAACTCATTGTAATTATTTAAATTTTTTCTACTTCTTAAATTAATTTAAGCAGAAGATTTTTGATATTTTTGCTTTCCTGACAGTTGTATGTTTCGTGCACCAGTTTAAAAGTAGATTATTTAATACATCACTTAAGAATTTCCTTCGAAAATAAAAAAAAATAAATAAAAAAATATAATCATTGAATTATTTTATTTGTTTATTTTTGGCATTGGAGCTCTCCGTAGAACCAGAACCAGTACATCATTACTAAATATTTACTTAGTAGCCATCGGCATTTTTAATTTCTTTCTATGTACATATCTTTATTCTTAGGAACTGTGTCACGCTTACGATTTCATCAGATTTTCTTGACGTCAATAAATTTCCATACCTATTTAATTTATTGTACGTATTTAATAAATCCAGAAATTTCTTTCTCTCATTCTATTAAGCTGGGCACTCATGCATTATATGCAGCAGAGTCCCATTCTTATCACATTTATCACAGTTCGAGGAGGTGAGGACCCCGATGTGATGCAGGTACACATTGCACACACCGTGGTTTGATCTGAGTGATTTTAATTATATTTGAGTGATAAAAAAAAAAAAAAAAAAAATGTATGTGAGGTACAAACTGTATGTATATGGTGGTACTGATATTAAAATTACATAATTAATTAGTCCAGTTGATTTGGCATTTTCTTTGCACTTTGTACCTGAATTTTCATCAAAGAAAAACCTTGCAGTTACAATGAGATTATGTTAAGTAACAACCTTGATTAACAAGATTTATACAAAATAGTGTTTCCTCATCGACTAAAACTGATCGCTCAAGCTATATGGAATGCCATGAGTCAGCTTTTCCGCCACATTGCAAATTTAGTGCTTCCATCACCGCAAATATTTGTTCATCAGGCATATTTTTTTCATCGTACTTTACTCATTGATGTCTCAGTGTATTAGGATTTAACACTCATGGTTTTTAAAAATGTTACACAATAGAAAAATTACTAATATAATTTGATCCAGATTTTATAATACACATTAAAAACGCTGCTAATTATTATACAATGGTTTATAATTTTCAAATAATTATATTATTGTATAAACATTTATAAAGCTTTTTGGGAATTAACTTATATATGTATTCTGGCCAAGGGTGGCTTTATTATTTATAGGGTGGCTGAGTCCCTAAGAAAGTACCTCATAGGTTCTAGACTTTAAGTGTCCTGAGATTTCTACATAGAAAATTTAAAATTGTAACGTTCCTACACGAATGAAAATTAATGACTTTGGCTTTTAGGAGAAGAAAGATTTCGCCGAACCGATGAGCATTTATAATTATTATTGTTGTGTTGCATATTAATTTTTTTTTTTTTTTTTTTTTTTAAGAATCCTTGGATTTTTTCTTATGTCACAAGAAAAACAAAACAAAAACAACAGGAGTATTCATATCATTGTATAACATTGTATTCATATCATATTTGAAGCAGAAACATTTTTTTTTCCCTTGGTCGCTCAATATTTATAATGCATCGAGGATAAACAAAGAAGGTTATTAAAAGGAACCTCAGCATTTCACATACAATATACGTTTCGGAGGAGCCTTGAGATCCCATGGCAGACTTCTGTAAAATATATGTAATTCCATATATCTTCCGGGTGACAAGGGTCACACATATTAACGTGAGGTCACATCTCAACAGTATATCTTAATCCCCGAGGATAATCCCAATGCCATAGTCAGAATGGTGAAAAAATGATTGAATAAAATTAAAACAAATCTATTATCATAATAAAGTGCTCAGGGTACGCCTAATTTCGATAATTGAAAAACACTAAAACCTACTCCAATACATTAATACTTAAAAACTAAGACAGGTCATTATGAAGTCGCAAAGGGCTGCAGGAAATGATAGCTCATATATTGGAAGTAGAGATCCTGCCTTAATAATGGAATGATAGAGTAAACTCTTTGGGAAAAAGGGAACTTGCTTAAAACTTTTTTTAAAATTTTCTCCTCAACCCTTTACCCAGGCTCCATTAGTATGTGGACCTCTAAGTTTATAATAGATCGATTTTTAAGGCTCAAACAGTTCTTCGTGAAGCTGTTTATATATATCCAAATTCCAAATGGTTTGCTGATAGGTAGGTAGTATGAAAATCACAAGAACTAGTCTTATATTCTAAGCATAACCTTCAATCGCCAAATAGAATATTATTATAATCAGCTTGACACTGCAACTCGGTGACAATCCTGGCCTACTTAACCAGCTTCATCCGACCACCTTCGTCCCTGGACAGCCAACAGCCGAGCGTTTGCGACGCTTGCCACGCCATCGCATCCTCGGAGCTTCCTCTCCGTCTTCTTCCGAATTGCTGCTCCGTCAGTAGCCTCCTTGACGTTTCTTTGCTTTCCATTATGGCCACATGGCATGCCGAGCGTAGCTTTTTATCGAGTAGAACATTAACAAAATCCATTTGAATGAACATTAGCTCCATGTAAATCTCAAAGATCTCCTGATTGTTCCTTCTCCCCCATTCCTGATGCGATCTCTTTCTTCCTAGTATCCTGTGAAAAACTTTCTTTTCAAGTACTTTAATTTCCTGTTAATTGTTCTTCAATAGAGCCAGGTTTCAGAAATATATAAGACTAGCTGTTGCTTCCGACTTCGTCTGCGTCAATTTCTGTTATTATGATCGCTATTAAGACGTTTTAAAAAAAATATATTGGGCTGTCCGGAAAGTTTGTAGAGAAATTTGGAAGACAATTAAAATTGATGAACAGCTTAAAATTTATTTATTTAATCTACAAAATAGTTACCACCGTTAGCGATTACCCTTCCCCAACGGCTTGAAAGGTCCATTATCCTTTTTTTTCAAAAATCACTATCCTTACCCGTGAAGAACAATAAAAGCTCCCTTTTAACGTCATCTTCTGAAGAGTAGGATTTCCCTTGTAGAAAATTTTCGAGGGAACAGAATAGATGGAAATTTATATATAGTTTGGTTTGGTGGAAGGAGCTCAAAATGTATGGATCCCATCTAATCCCGCCAAATACTGAGCATCACCTTTCTTGGTGTTGTGAGCGGTGTTGTTCCAGGCAACTTCCAAGATTTTTTTCGGCTGGTGTTGATGTAGAGAATCTATTTTTCGTCAACAGTAACAACTCGTTTCAAAAATGGATCCCCCACATTTTTTTTTTAGCAGAAAATTACAACATGAAATCCTTTCAACAAGCTCATGGAGAACCCAAACGTCGTAACGACAGATTATCAAAAACGGTCGATTTGCAAGATCTTAATTCAGCAGCTATCTCACGGACAGTAATTCGGGAATTGTTTGCAATGCACGTCATAATAACTTCGATGTCAAGAGTTGAACCATGGCCAGCCCAGGATTGATCTTCCAAATTGAAATCTGATCATAACCGCAAAAACCACTTCTGAACCGTGCTATCGGGAATAGAATCCCTGCCATACGCGGCAAGAATTTTTCTTGCAGTTTGGGCAGCGTTTTTTCCTTGTTTTAAAAAGAACAGTATAATACGCCGAAAAATGAAAGGAATGGTCACTCATGTTGGTTTGCAATAAACTACACTACTGAGCCTTAATAAAGACGATTCAGTATGCAAACATAGTTAATTCCATGAGGATGGATAAAATCGTGTTTAAATGTTTGTACATGTGATTTATTAATTGTTATGACAAATGTTAACTTAACGGGGCATTGAATTATTTTAAAATTTAAAGGTAAATCATTTGGAATCGTTAGGATGCGAGGTCAATTTTCCCCGTTTTTTTTTTTTTTCAGATTTGTCACTGATTCTTCGGTCCTATTGATCTAACGTGGTGTTATATAGCCTATAACCTTCCTTGATAAATGGACTATCCAACACAAAAAGAATTTTTCAATTTGAACCAGTAGTTTCTGAGATTAGCGCGTTCAAACAAACAAACTCTTCCGCTTTATAATATTAGTATAGATTATTGGGTGTATTTTGGATCTAATATAGGCAAAGCTTTATTCTCCGGTTTAGATGATTATTAGCGAGGTGCCTGTCTATTCCTAAGAAACATTGGTTCGCTACTTTTACGAACTTATATGAACCAGTTGCCACAGTTCCCGCTTCCATTAGAACATTCCCTGACATAATGTATTCAGTTTAGGTGACCGAGTTGAGCTAGTGCCTGAACACTCGCTCTGCTCAGTAATCTGATGACCAAAAAGCTGAAATAAAATAATTACTAGTTCGCTTCTTGGTGTCGGGGAGGAGAGGAGGGGAGGCATTAACTATGGAATAAATCCTCTAACCTCATCCCCTGGTCAAACCTATAAATATATATATATATATATATATATATATATATATATCAAAATATTATATGGCAATTACAAAACTACAAATTTACTATAAAAACTGAAATTTAATACTTTTTCCGAAATTCTGTTTTATATACAACGCGAAGTCTCGTAGACAATATTTTTTAGGAAGTATAAATTACCATCTTGTATACAAATAATTTATTTATACATTCTTAGTTCTAGGTCTGGAGATTCAACGATGTCATTGCTGTATCTTGCACTAAATATTTAAATAAATTGTAAAAGAAGAGAAGCTGATTGTATATTAATTAAATTTTTTGGTGTATTATTTTCAATTATGAACCTTTATAAAAGACCAAGAAACAAAAAAAACAAAAAAAAAAAACAAATCCCAATCGGTGTGGAAATAGCGGAGATACAGCATTTTGAACCTAGCGGTGGTGTATAAACTTTAATATACATTGACAGAGCTGCTGTTCTTCTTTCTTCAGGTCTTTAATTAGATGGAAAAAATAATTTATTGCTTTACATGTAAGTTAATTTCCAATACAGCTATATAAATTGTTATGCCATAAAATAATTCATCGGAAATAATAAACCTTTGTGTAATAATTAATATGAAGAGATTTTTAGGGAATCAAATGATGATACAATAATAGTCTTTATAACATAAACAGCACTATCTAAAGTTTTTTTCAAAGACTTTTTTGTTCATAAATTTAGATAAATTTCGTTCTCCAAAACTCTACAGTCAAGGAAATATCTACAGTTGGGTATTAATGACAACAATAATGAAAGGTCGTAAATCGTTATAGCATATAAGTAAACATATATAACAGATGTGCGATTGGCAACTTCATACATTAACATACGGTCTGTCTTACATTATGTAAAAAAAAACAAAAAAATATATAAATCAGAATTCATTCGCACGCTTTGACATTATCGCATTTACATGTTTGAACACTTCGTCAAGGTCTGATTGTGTCTGTTGATCTTCTAATGATTTATCTCACGCGTTTTATTCCCTTGTTGGTATTATAATGAACTTGTAACAATGTGTGTTTACATCGGTTGTTATATTAGGTAAATTACATAGAATCAAAATTAAGGCTGTGCGGAAGATAGCACGTGCCTGGTCTGAACCTTCCGGATTTGTCGTGAGATTTACATAGAGACTTTTGTACTGCTTCCTCGTTCCTCGGATCAGGAAATAGGCCGCTTGAAGGTTCTGCTATCTGAGGAGATTTCTAAATTTCACAATTTAGCTGCCAGATTCGGTAAGTGTTTGACCGCTCTCTGGTCTGCTATCATGTCCCCATACCAAACGGGAATCGTCCTTCGCCACTATTGTATGAACGTATCAGGATGTACTCAAACTTTAAAAGGAATATTTTAATAATTCGTCCAATAAGTGCCGATGGAGGTAGGAAGTTTACTTTTCGAGACCTTTTTATAAAAGTATCAACTTCAGAGCGGAAACAACAGCTTTATTTCCGCTTTTTAGAAACTATAGTTTTAAACTAATTAATACATCGTGATATTTAAATTATAACTTGCTCACGATAAACAATACTACATTCTCCCCTCAATCTTCAAAAAGTTTTTTTCGGGTGGTTTAAAAGGTCTCATGTGTGTTGTGTTTGAGTCGTGATAGGCATTACTTCTGAACATGATAAGTTCCACTCCAATCGCCTTGACGGTTGATTATTGAAAGTTCCGTTTCTCTGAAAGTTCTCGGACAGTTGTTCTTTGGTTTTCTTCCAGCGAAACATGGTTATCAAGAAAGAAATTTCTTTCACGACTTTAAGGCTGAAATCCTCCTTCTAAAAATGTTTTAACCAACCTTGAACAGAGCCCTCAATTCTGCCTTTCGCCCTAGACTTGATTGAGGTTTCTGGCCATCTGGGCAACGTTCCGGCCGAGTTAAAACTTGTAAAACGAAATTATACGACTAACACGCGTTGACATCTTAAGACAGTAAAGACTGATTATTCCTATGTGGCGAAATGCTGCAGAGATAAACAAAGATTATCGTTTGGAAGAAGATCAATAAGTTTGTTTGTTTATTTGTTTATTTATTTAATGTCACTTTATGCTACTATGGCTAATCGGACGATGCTACAATGGGAGTCCTAAATTTTGCCTATCCAGGTTTTATTAGGATAGGGATCTTTAACGAGTACCTGACATCGCGCAGGCTCGGGACCACCTTTTAACGTCCCCTCCGAAGGACGGCGTAACTAAGGATTTTTTACTCTAAGGATCAATAAGTGTTGACATGTATACAAATGAATAATCTAGTTAAGGTACTCTATTTATTAATTTAAATTAATTAAATACAAATACTCTTAAATTGCCATTATTATCCTTCTTTAGAGAGGTGTGGTCTAGTCGGCTGAACACTAGTCTGCTGTTCTCCGGGTCCTGGGTTCCAGTCCCGGCCGTGACAGAATATTTTTTATTGTATTATTTTAGCCCTGAGGCGATAATCTGGGGTATGGAGATCCTGCTGAAGCTATTCTCTATAAAGTGGCTACCGAAAATTGGTAAAAAAAACCTGGGGGCTGAGCGTCATTTGGGCCTAATCACCTCAATGCACGACCGTTGGCCTAGAAACAGTGCGAATCTCTATATGTACTGAGCCCAAGACCCTTCACGGGTAAAGGAACAGGTTTTTGTTTTTGTTTTATCCAACTATCAATAGAGATAAACGCAATCTCTCGCAGCTGCAGAGCTAACATTCTGTTATAATTTTCTCAGGTTTACCAACCAGTAGGAACTGCTGAACGAACTCGGATCCGAATCCTGCTAGCTGAATGGAATGCTGCTATTCAACTATTTTACAATAAAGTGAGGTACACCTTGGTTCTCAGGGTGGCTCTAGGGTCCTTGACCCAATCCCTTCAGCGGGAACAGTCCAAATATTCAATGTACTTTTTTTAAAAGCATCTTGTTTTACTTTTATAGGTAGCATTCAAGGTTTAAAAACATCTGAAAAACAAAATTGTACGTTTAATTTTATATTTACAAAAATGTTTGTATTAAAATATCTATTTAATGATTGTATATACTTATTTATTCTTAAATAACAGAGTAGGAATTTAAATAATATGTATATTTATTGCCATTTATTATGGTTAACACAAACAATAGAACACGCATATATAATTTTGTTTTCATCTTTTGCCAATATTACTTTCATTTACTATGTATAGTAAGGGAAAAAGTATTGTGATCGTGAAAATTTTCGAATTCCAGTTTTCAACGGAAATACACGTTTTAGTGTTCCCTGAGTCTAAATAACTAATCCCGCAAAAAGGTCTGTGTGTGGTAACTCTCGGGCGGAAACGAAAAGTCCTATGAAACTGAAATTTCATATTTAAGACAAATATACGCCCGAGACGTTACAAAACCTTTTTCATTAAAATGAGCTTATCAGAATAGCCATTTTATACCATGCATTTTGCACCTTTTTTCGATTTTCTCGAAAAAGGTTCCGACGATTTTGATTAAACTCGCCAAATCGGTGTAAAATTTAATGGGCTTTAATATGATGTAGGTTTCATTCTGATTAAAATGGTCTGATAGGGCTTAAATGCCGATATTTTCTTCCGCTAAAGTACCTTTAATTTTGTTGAATTCTATAAAAATAACTGTATTATCTTGTTAAGACTGTTGAAAAACAGGCAAATATATAAATTGAATGAATTCGATACCCAAACTAAAGGAGAAAACAGAATAAATATTTTTTTAATGCGATTTTTTGTTTTTTAAGATAAGAGCAGTAATATACATGTATGATATACCGATGGAAAGCTAAAGATTTTAGAAAAAATATTATCTCATACACAAGCTTTTAAAAGTTAATAGAGAGTATTGAAATGAACATAAAACTAACTGATTATTTTTGATAATAATATAATAGATTTTTTAATAAAACACATGTTTCTTTTGAAATTTCATTTAATTAATTCTTTAATGGTTTTACTCATTTTATCTCTTACTGTACTTGAAAATTCTTTAATCGATTTAAAACGGAGGTAAGTGAAAGTCGTGTGTTGCCCGCACCAGATTTTTTTGCCTCCAATATTCCTCTTTCTCTGCTCTGCATATTATTTACTTTCTTGTTTCTTCTCCTCCGATAAAAGAATATTTTCACTATTTTCCCGAGTTGATTCCTATTTTGCTAATATTCCTCTGTTATACCCATTTTTTTGGACTTCTTTTTTTATTTATTCTGGAAAACCTTTTATATTCCTTAGTACCATTAATTTATCGAATATTTTCTTTTTCATAATAGTTCATCCGTTCTTTATACAAACTTTCATTCACAAAAATAATTTTGTTGTTGTTTAATTTGGATTTTCTCTTGTGTTAAAAAATAATAAATAAAACAAACTTACTTATTTATTTTATTTTTATTATCTTCGATTTTTTAAACTGCATTTTGTAAATATAAGAAATTATAGTTGATTGGATACATTAGTAAATCAGCGAATATGGAAAGCACTATATTTATATCAACAACTGAATGACAAATAAATACCTAGTTTAATTTACAAATCGCAAACAGGAATATAATAGCTCTTGATAAGATAGAAAAAAAAAATAATGAAAAAAGAGAAGGTATCTCTAATAAAATAAATAAAAATCATAAAATATAATATTAGTTATTATGAGTTATAATGTCAATAATTGGAAACATATATGGATACCTAAATCAGATAAAAAGCAACCAATAAGACAAGCAAGGAATTAATGGGAGGATTCCATATCTGATCTGGCACAGAAAAGAGGACCCTGGGTGAGACTGAGAAGTTGGTTTCTGATAAAGAAGTGTATAAGAGATTGATAGGGGCTCTAAGGTATGAGATAAAGATGAAGCTGATGACGATAAATAGAAAGATTTGAAGAAATATTAAAATAAAGAAGACATAAAGTAATGAAATAGTCAATTTCATAAGTATTTTTTACCTTAATAAATACATCTTCTATAATAAGTGTTATTGCATTTCATTGTATATATATTATTTATTTATTTATATTACAAATGACCCTCAAGACTTGATAACAAATCCTATTTGGTCAGTTGTATATATATTAGACTTAACCATATGTCTCATCTACCATATTATAGTCCCTAACATAACATAAAAATATGTTTCGGCAACATTTTACTATAACAATTATTATTACTACCATTTACCTATATTTTAAATATATAGTAAGGGAAAGTATTGCAATCGTGAACATTTTTTAATTCCAATTTTCAACGGAAATAAAAGTTATAAGGTTATAAACATGAGTTCAAATGACCTAGTCCCGAGTTTTAGAATTAAAATTAAAAGTAGAAATCCTTCACAGATTAAAATAATTAAATTTAATTGAAACAGACTCAGGTAACAATAGAAGTTGTAATTAATTATTATTCAACACAATAATAAACATTTATCGCAAGACATTTAGAATGAAATTGGAGCACTGGTATTAACATGATTAGAAAACACTATTTTTTCCCCCATCAATTGAAGTATAATGAATATATTTAGAACAATCTTGTTTATTGTTTCTGAGAGAAATGCTTTGCCTGATGTGAATTGAAGAATTAGTGTTTTGCTGTGTCGACAAGGCCGATAATTGTCCGTATTGTAAGAAAATACTACAAACCAAGATGGGAATTCTTTATTTTGTTTGTTATGATGTTAAAGCAAAGAAGTAATTCAAAAGTTTGAATATTTATTTATTACCTTGATGTGTTCATAACAAACGAATAGATGGAAGTAAAGTACCAAAAATAATGTATTTTTATAGGCATTTTATATAATCTTAAATTATATACAACATTATTTCACAAAGTAAAAAATAATAACATAAATTTCAAATCAAGAACATCAATATTTTAAATTGTTACTTTTACTAACCTATATATGACATACATAGTTAAAGACATTACTGAGAGCTTCAAGATTTTATATATAGAGTTTTCACTTTAAATATACGTTTTAGGATCCCTCGAGTCTAAATGATCATGTCCCAAAAAAATACCTGTTTGTGTGTTTCTTTGTGAATGTGGTACCTCTAGCTCAAAAACGATTAGTGGTATAAAATTGAAATTTAGCATTTAAGCAGCGTGTAATTCCTGAGACGTTAAAGCTACTATTTCTACAAATTTGGCGAACCAGAAGAGCCAATTTGTACAATGCTTTTTGTATATTTTTCTCAAAAACGGCCCTAACGATTTTGTTTAAACTGCCTATATCAGTGTACAATTTAATATACACGTACTTTAATACGTATAATTATGGTAAAAATAGTCTGACAGAGCTTAAATGTCGATATCTTAAATTTTCTTCCACTAAAGTACATTTAATTTTGTAGATTAAAAAAAATTAATAAATTAAAAATAACAATCCAAAATCCTTCGAAAAAACCCCAATGCTCCTTACTTTGTCACGGATAAACTCATAAATAAAGACCTCAATATTTCATATGTTACTGATATTAACTAATACAGTTGCAAATTTCAATAATTGATAATAGAAAAAAATGGGCACATCATCATATTAGCATTGATAAAAAACTGCTATATATGAAATTTGAGCGAATTTGATAAACAACTACAGAGAAAATTGTAAACATATTTTTTTATGGAATTTTTGTGTTTTCGAACACAAGAATAATAATATAGATGTACTTTAACTTTTGTTAAAGCATATATTTTCGAAAAGCATAACAGTTTTCTTTTCTTTTCTTTTTTAATTTTTCTGGTAGTTTTTCTTAACATAAACACCTCAATGAGCACACTTTAACTTCCTTTTGTCAATCAATTACTTTATTTCATTAGCATTTATTCTTCTTTATATTTATTATTATTCTTCTTTATATTTTATTTATTTCTATTTATTTTGTATTCATTTATTTTTATTTCTTTATTTTGTGTACATAAGGAATGAATGAACTCTAATATCACTAATACTTATTGCCAAGATTGTGGCAGATTGTATTATTTCTAAATAAATAAAGGTTAAAAAAAAAAAATTCATTAGCATTCACATCTATCAACGTGTTCGGGGCTGTTTCCCCATTTTCATGACTTATTTCTTTAAAAACACTTTTTCACATATAACCCAACACTTTACTTCATAGCTTACTGCTATTCGTGCTCATGGGTGTTCATTGGCTTACTGTTTCTATTATTTAAAAAAAAAAAATAATAAAAAATAATAGAAACAGTAAGCCAATGAACACCCATTAGGACGAATAGCAGTAAGCTATGAAGTGAAGTGATGTTTATATGTGAAAGGTTATATGTGAAAAAGTGTTTTTAAATAAATAAGTCTTGAAAATGGGAAAACAGCCCCGAAACGTTGATAGAAGTTAGAAGAAGTAGAGTTGAGGTGGATGTATCTTTTTGTTGTTCCCGTGTTCTTTTTATCATTGTGGATGTAATTAGTTGACCGTTGAGAATTACTGGAAGGAATTAGTCCGGTTGGCGGTCATTAAATGAAACAACTAAATAGTTTCAACTATTTATTGTTTGCCAACGTTTCGACCTCCTTTATGACCCACCCGGACTAATTCCTTCCAGTAATTCTCAACGGTCAACTAATTACATCCACAATGATAAAAGAACACGGGAACAACAAAAAGATACATCCACCTCAACTCTCCGCCGCAGTGCCAGAATACAAAATCGCAAGCAGGACATACTATCTACATCTCAACAACAGCAAGCAGGCATTCTCATCTCAACAAGCCATCATTTCTACACCTTCAGCCTGATGATGACCCACAAAGGGGGTCGAAACGTTGGCAAACAATAAATAGTTGAAACTATTTAGTTGTTCATTTAATGACCCCCACCTGGACTACTTCCTTCCAGTAATTCTCAACGGTCAACTAATTACATCCACAATTAAAAAACTTATGTTTATTTATGAAAACTACTATCGAGTTACTGTGAGGATAGTATATTCTAAGTTTTGTGACTCATCAATAGAGGCTAAATGACCCCTACAGTGTATAATGCGTTAAAATAAATGAGTTAATACAAAAAACTTGAAATAAATGAAAAATAAAGAAAAACAATTTCTTTTTCCTAACAAATTTTTTTTTCATCCGTTTTTTTGTTCCAGACTATGAAAAAACATATTTTTCAAAATGATATGCCTATGTGGCGTTATGTCACTGACATAACATTAAAAATACGTTACGTAAATATACTTATATCAAATACTTATAATCAGCACGTTTCGTCATGCAGTATCCATGACCTGTTATGCATCGTATTCTTTCCAAAACATTTCTCAAAAATAGGCCATTGTGATAAAAATTAGTAGTTAACAGATACAGTGTAAATATATCTGGTCATTAATTTAAAGTTATTTAAAAAAACCAACAAAAGAGAAATCGAATTACGATTTCATCAAAATTTGCACTTCATTTAAATAAATTTATCTAAATTACCTTAGTGCTATGATTTTCTAAACTAACAGCTTGATAAGAATTTAATCAATCTTCTACTTTTAGAATAACCTTTTACATTTTTTCAACTTTTTTGTCTATAATTTAGGTTATTATGCTTCCGCTAGAAATATAAGTCCTTATGTCATTACACATACATAAATTATTCGGTAACACAAGTTTGCTTGCTGTTGAATATTTTATATGGTTTATATACAACATAAAGTGTGTGTTGCATAAAAAACAGGAAACTTCAGATGTAGATAATTAAATCGAATAGAAACATGTGTTTTATTGAAAAAAAATCTTTTATGTTATTATCTAAAATAATCAGTAAGTTTTATCTGCTTTTCATCACTTTTTATTAACTTTTACAAGCTTGTGTATAAAATAGTATTTTCTCTAAAATGCTTAGTTTTCCAACGGTATATTATACATGTATATGCATTCCTGTTGTTATGTTCAAAAACCAAAAATTGCATAAATATTTTTTCAGTTTCCTCCTTTATTTTGATATCGTATTTGTTGAACTTATATATTTACCTGTTTTTATCAATGGTAACAAGGTGATATGGTTATTTTTATAAAATATACAAAATTAAAGGTACTTTAGAAAAAGAAAATTTAATATATCCGTATTTAAGCCCTGTCAGACTATTTCAATCAGAATAAAACATACATGATATTAAAGCCTCTTAAAATTTACATCGATATAGCGAGTTTAATCAGCATTGTTAGAACCGTTTTTGAGAAAATTGGAAAAAGGTGCAAAATGCATGGTATTAAGTGGCTCTTCTGGTTAGCTCTGTAACAATCTCTGTAACATCTTGGGCGTACAGTTGTCTTAAATATGAAAATTCAGCATTACTCACACCCACACAGACACACAGGCCTTTATGACTCAGGAGACCCTAAAACGTATATTTCCGGTGAAAAATGGAATTTGAAAATTTTCACGTTCGCAATACTTTTCCTTACTCTATATTTCATATATAGAAAAGCATAATTTAATTTTACAAAGTAATGAAGACAATTTTAATTTTATGAAGTAAGTCACAAGTTTTATTCTATAGAAAGTAATAAAAAAAAATTAAAGGTAATTTATTTATAATTAAAACTGCGTAAAATAGACAGAATTTCGATTGAGGAATATAGACTTAAATTATTTGTTTTCAGTTGTTTCAGGAGAAACTTGGAGAAAGTGTTATTTCGTCTTTATAATTACACTTTACTTGTGAATGTTTTTTTTATACCCTTTAGTGGTCTGATGATAATGTACTAACTAATGACTATATAAAACTAATCTACCAATTATAATTTGTCCATTTATTTAAATAATCATCACATAAAGTTTGTTTGTTTATGATCGGGCGATGCTCCAGTGAGAGTCCTGAATTCGCCTATCTATGTTTTATAAGGATAGAAATTTTTAACATGACACCACACAGACTCTGGACCACCATTTTACGTCCCCTTTGGACAGAGGTAACCAAGGATTTTTTCTCTCTTTAACGTTACCCACTACACCACAAGAGTCTACAAGATTATGAATTGTGACGATGTTAAAATAATTAATAGAACAAAAAGGATTGATAAATGGTTGTATCTCTAAAATCTAAAAATGTGACCTAATAACTTAACTAAACAAAAATATTGTTTGATACAATTAAAGTATTCAAATAATTTAACACATTATATCATATTGTATTCAACGAAAAAAAGTTGTTTACATTTTCCATGCAGTAAAAAAAAAATTCATTGTATAATCCTTATTACAATGTTGAAGATTATTGTTATGGATAACGTAACTGGAGTACGTCTAATTTTTTTTTTTTATATTCACAATTGTTTTTTTCTTTTATAATTACTGTGAACATTGTTCATTGTTTTTTTTATGTGCCATGTGTGAGCATCTTTGTTTTTAAATTGTTTAAAAATAATACGCAGAATGTTTTAACACGGATGATGTTACACCGCCTTAATTAATTAGAAAGAAGAGTAGCTTGACTTTTTTCCATACATACATTAAATATAAGGCATTAATATATCAAAGACTGAGAATGTATTTTTTTTTTCTAAAAAAAAATTGATTTTTTTCCTACCAGAAAGAATCATTTTCAAAACTTTTTTTATTCTATATATCAGACCTAAAAGTTCTATTTTTCTGACTTCAAGCTTAGTTCACGGCTTTTATCTAATAACTTAAATTTTTCTTTTTTATTATATCGTTTTTTTTTCAATTTTCCTTGTCTTTTAGAAGCATATAAAATATACTATGCTAAGAAAAAAATTGGGAGGTTAATTTTGATTTGAAAAAACGATATTTGAAAAAATCTAGGTGTGCCGGTTTTTTTTATTGCTGGTGTAGTTCAAAACTGCGTTATCAGGTTAAAAGAAAATAGTAAAAATGTGCGAAATCAACAATATAAATCTGCACTTATTACGGATTTTTGAGAAAATCCATGACAAATATATACGAAATATATCCTTTTTACATACGAAATTAAACTTTATATAAAGGGAAGTAAAAAAAAAAAAACAGAAAGTAGAAAAGTAGAAGCACAAATTATTTTAAATTGCTGATTTTCTGGTTTCTTTGTGTTATGCATATATTGTACAGTACATCGTCCCCTATGGTTCGAGCCATAGCTGATATAGTAAAAGAAATAATTATCTGTCAGAGCCGGACTCGAAAGAAAATTTAGAATTTGTATAATTTAGCGTGTTGTAGTTGTAATATATGACACAATTTTTAAAAAGTGGTTTTTGTACTTCTCCCTGACTGAAAGAAACAATACATCATTAATATGTTCTAATGCTTTTTCCAGTCAGTATGAAATTAGTTTGCTGACAGATTGATATTTCAATTTAATTCTCATTGTGTTTCTAAAATCATGTTTGCTTAATCAATTATTTAGATTAAAAAAGTAGTGTCTAATATAAAAAGGATTAGTTAAGGTGCTATTATGCTTCAGTTGAAACTGAGATTCTTATCTTTAAACGGTTTTTCCATTTCATTTTCGTCATTTAATGATCCTACTTTCACATACCTATATATGAAATATACAGTAAGGGAAAGTATTGCGATCGTGAAAATTTTTGAATTCCAGTTTTTGACGGTTTTAGGGTCCCCTGAGTCCAAATGATCAAGTTTCAAAAAAAGGTCTCTGTATGTGTGGTAAGTCTAGCGCTAAAACGAAAAATCGTACGAAACTGAAATTTCATATTTAGGACAACTATACGCCCGAGATGTCACATGAACTTTTTCATCAAAATCAGCTAACCAGAAGAGCCACTTTATGCCATGCATTTTGCACCTTTTTACGATTTTCTCAAAAAGGGCTCTAACGATTAAACTCGCTATATAAATGTAAAATTTGATGGGATTTAATATCATGTAAGTTTAATTCTGATTGAAATAGTCGGAGAGGGCTTAAATGCTGATATTTTAATTTTATTCCTCTAAACTACCTTTAATTATGTACATTCTAAAAGATTAACCATATCATCTTAATGGCACTAATGAAGGACGGCTAAATGTCAAAGTTAAGCGAATTTGATAAACATCTAAAAGAGAAAAGTGTAAACATATTTTGTATGCAATTTTTGTGTTTTTGAACACCAGAATAGTAATATAGATGTATAATATACCGATGGATAGCTAAAGATTTTATAAAAATAACTGATACACGGGTAATGGATGAAAAACCGATAAAACTAACTGTTCCTGGATCCTGAAAAGTGAAATTCATGTTGACCGTGCTGCCGTCTGGCAGCATGCCGAAGAAGCAGAGCGGCCCTAGTGTGAACATCTTGAGTTGGAGGTAATTACTCCAGAGACTAATTGAATGTTGTAGATAAAAATATAATAGATTATTTGATAAAACACATATTTTTATTGAAATTCAATTTAATTAATTCTTTAACAACTTATTTTTATCACTAAATGTATTTAAAAATCCTTAAAATGGTTTTAACAACGGAGGTAAGTGAAAGTCGTGTGTTGCGCGCACCAGATTTTTCTATTTTCGAAAAGGAAAATACACTGCATAGATTGTTAACATTTGAAGTGTGTGAGGCGATGATGCTTTAGGAGAAAGTACCGCTCACCGGTGGTTCAACTGTTCTGGGAGGACGGAATCGCAAAAGATTACCACCTGATAGATGGCAACATGATCGAATTGGTTGATATATAATAGATTAAAAATATTAACAAGTCTCAAAAGTTTTTAATGAAATCACCAGTTAAAAGCGCTACGAACTTATTTTCCAACCCAATAGAAGGTAAGGAATGAAAAATAAGACTAATATAAGAATATATATATATATATATATATATATATATATATATATATATATATATATATATATATATATATATATATATATATAAAACAAACTTTGAATGAGTACGTATTAGTCACAAAGTCTATGTAAGACCTATTTTGTCTTAAATTGGCATGAATATGAGAACTATAAATTATCGAAACGTAGTCTAAATAAAATTGTTCATTTATTGACTGAACCTTGAAACCCGTAGATAACTTAAATTATCTACAAGCGATGTGTATGTATATAGCGACCAAAATTGCAAAAAAACATTTTCCATCAAATGTTGGATCTGAGAGAAACCAACAGACCTAAAGCGTGTCAAAAAAGACCCAAAAATTAATAAAAATGTAGGCAAAATGTCACCTCTTTCGTTTAAGGAATATAGCTCTTTAACAGACAAACGTAATTTAACAAAAAAAAAAAATATATATATATATATATATATATATATATATATATATATCTTAAAATTAATTATTCAGAACTAGACCTTAACTAGCGCTATGATAACTGTCCTATAGTTAGATAAGATAACCCTTTATTTACACATATTTACAATTTTTGTTGATACATAAAGTTTATATTTATTTATTTTTATTTTAAAACACTTTTAATAATTGATATAAGTAAAAAGAAACAATGTGACCAAATATTGTATACAACTTTCTAAATAAAATTTACTAACGTCTTTTTTAATAAGATTGGGAAAAAAAAACTTGATTAAATAAAAAATTTTATGTTTAGATAAATAAAAATAAAATGATTTTCTACTGATCTGTAGGCCTCTCCTGAAAGAGGAATAGTCTTGATCGACGACCTGCCGTACCTTCTGGGTTATGAGTTCGTGAGTGTCCTATAGTATTTCGAGTTATCAGCTAAATACATTTCGCTGTAAAAACTCTGGTTTTTGCCGTAAACTCTGTCCATCTTAGGCATTATTTTGTCTACACTTTTTTTTTGTTTTCTATATTTTATCTATAAATATTTTAATATCGAATTGAGTTTTCAAATAATATTTCCAAGTTGGAAATAAAGCATGATTTTTTAATGTATTGAGAAGTCTAAATCATTTCAAAGGAAGAAACGAGGCGATCAAAATAATGATAGTAATTATTATTTGAGCCTCGAACTTTCAATGGATTATATGAGATAGTATAAAAACAATAAATTTTAATCCCATTGTGGCTCGTGTTTTTTTCAGTGAGATTCTCATCGTTCATAAGAAAAGGTATTAATATTTAAACCGAATCAAGATTTACATATCTTAATGTTTGCTCCTTCGAATAAATATTTTGTGTTAATTATGAGAAATAATTTATTTAAATTTAAATTAACAATGGTCCAATTAAAACCTTGCATTGAAGTGTCGCTTCAAAGTTGCTCCACTGTTAATTTGTGCTTCTTATTCAATATTTAATTAAAAACATTGATGGGTTATTTCATTAAATGTTTATTATATTACCATAGTTAATATAAAAAGAACACCACATATCAAGAGACTACAATGAACTTGATGAAATATTATGGACAGGTCTTTTGAAGATCTATGGTTTTTAATGTGTAACTTTTTTCCACTTTCAAAAATGTAACACGTTTAACACACTTTAGTTCTGTTGGTATCGCTAGGATCGAAATTTGAAGAGAATTTCCTCATCGATATTATTTTAAAGTATCACGGGTCCAATCCTTTATACGGTATATACAGCTGATATCCCCATCCATCCTTGCACAGTCCTCACTAGTTATGCTGACGAGACATGTGTGTTATCAGTTAACAATGACCCAACTGTAGCATCATAAAAACTTCAGTCACACATCACACATTGAAGAGTAATGTCAGATATGGAGAATTAAAATCAATCCCAACATATCCCATCAAATCACGTTTACCCTTTGTCGCAAACCTATGATCTCCTGTCCAACTGTATCCTTTTGTAAAATCCTACTAATTCCTGTTGAACAGATCCGCTACCTAGAACTCCATCTTGACAAAAGTTCAAAACTTCCCATCTAGTACAAAAAACTAATTTATATAGCCATTATTAGATTGTAGAGAAATTCAAGTATTTAGGTTCAATGATAACAAGAAAAAATGAAATTCAGGAAGAAATAAAGTCCCGGTTAAAGGTGGGAAATGCTTGTTATTATTCAGTTGCTAAGTTACTTAGTTTGCGGCTTCTATCTAAAAACTTAAAGGTTAGAATTTATAAAACTATTATTCTTCCGACGGTTCCTTACGGATGTGAAACGTGGCCGCTTACTTTGAAGGATAAACAACAGCTTAAAGTTTTCGAAAATAAGGTACTGCGTAAAATATTTGGTCCGAAGAGAGATGAGGCCACTGGGGAGTTTAGAAGGTTAAACAACGCGGAATTGCGGAACTTGTATCCTGTGAATATAATTGAATTGATAGCATCGCGGAGACTCAAACGGGCGAGTAAAGTTGTTGGGCTCGATGAGGAGCGGATTCCGAGAAAGTTGGTATTCGCTGATCCGACTGGTAGGCGTCCGAAAGGTAGGCCGAAGCGTCGATGGGAGGTTTGCGTTAAGGCTGATCTCGGGGGCTTGGGCTTGAACGGTGAACATTGGACGGGTCTGTGTAGGCGGAATTTGGTGGTATCGGCATCGAACCTTCGGGTTCGCTAAGCCTATTATTGTTATATTATTAGACCTATCTGGACATATGGTATTGAGCTATGGTTATATCATATCAAGCCATCATTCCTCCCGCATCCAATCCTTGCAATCTAAAATCCTCCGAAAGATCCTAAATGCTCCTTATTTTGTCACCAATAAAACTATCCATTAAGACCTGAATCTCCCATTAGTTGAATACTTAGCCAGAATCAGATATACCTACTTTAATTCGAAACTACCAACCCAGTCAAACCCGCTTGTCTGTATCCTCTCAGCTCTATCTATTCCCGATGATCCTCTGAAGCGCCTAAAAAGACGGTGGCCTCGAGAACAATGAATATATGATATGAATATGAAATAAATAATAATAATAATATGAAATAAATAATAATAATAATATGAAATAAATATTGAAGTGCTACCGCTGGGTAGCTTCTTCACAAGAGTTTATCAAGCCAATTGTTACTTTTTTCACATTTACTAGTTGTATTTTTTCCTATACAGTTGTAAATATCAATTAACAAATACAAAAAAAAAAAAGCTATATTTTTTTTAATGAAAAAAGTCAAATTTAGCCAACAATTGAGACGTTGATTTCCAAAAGGTACTAAAGAATATTTTTTACGAAATTGATTTTTTGATATATTTATATTCTCCTCATTGAGTTTTAACTAAATTTTAAATTTGATTGTATTTAATGAAGACTCGTGTCCTTTAATAACGTGATTTAGAAATGCTATTAATTTCTTAAGATACTTATTACACATTTAGTTTCATTCCAAATCATAACAGAACATTTCATTTCATAACTTTAATATGGTTTTATTAGTATAGTAAAGAAATAATTCTAGATTTTAATGCGAAAAGAATCAAATTAGCTGGTTTAATAATATAGTAATGAGAGATTTTCGCGCTTCCTGTAAAATTCCCCAGAATGGATATAGTACCATTTGGAAATCAACGTCTCAATTATTAAGTTTTAGGACTTTTATTGACACGCTATAAGTCCGTTTTTTATGCTAAGAACGAAAATTTAAAGACAGTTTCCTGATTTGAAATTTGATGGAAAATATTTTTGTCATTTTGGTCGCTATATATATATATATATATATAGTTGTTAGTTCTCGACCGCTGATAATTTTATGTTATATACGAGTCTTAAGGTTCAGTCAATAAATAAGCAATTTTGGTTAGGTTACGTTTCGAGAATTTAAGTTCACATATTCATGCCAATTTAAGACAAAATAGGTCTTACAAAGATCTGTGTGGACATTACGTGCTCATTCAATGTTTGTTATATATTGTTTTTTGTTCTCCACTGCTGACTATTTTTGATCATATTATATATATATATATATATATATATATATATATATATATATATATTTATTTATTTATATACATATATATATATATATAATATATTATCGACCTTTTTTGTTTCAATTTTGTATGAGGTTACCAAGATAAAAACTTGAAAAATCTTCGAAAACGGATATGTCCATAAAAGATAAGCGAAATATTATTAAATAAATAATTATGCACTGCCAGAATTCGTGGATTTAAAAAATAAAAATTCATGAATGCATATTTTGATGATTATGTTAATTCCGATTGTCATGTGGTGTTAAAAGGAAGAATTGAGCAGTGAGAATCTGTAATTACATGGTGTAAATTTAAAAAATAAATTAGTCATACGAGAAACCATTTCTGGCGGATGCCTAGGAACAAGAATCGATGAGTCTGGCGCCTCGAAACATTCTGTGCTAATAGGAAGTAGGTACGTAAAGGGTCGTTAAATAAGTCTTATTATAATTTATTAATTGCACTAAAAGTCAACTAGTCAATAAATACAAAAATGTTAATTTACGACTATTAGGAATAATTTAAAAATAAACAATTTTTGGAGTATGCTACGATGAAGATGTAATAACTTATATTGAAAGATTGAACATAAGAAAGAGAAGAAGAACTGGAGGATCTAATAGAGAAAATGGGTTATTTGCTTAAAGAAAAAAAGCAAATAATGGTAGGTGAGAATGGTGAGAAAAAAACCCACCCAGTTTTCATTATGTTTAAGAACTTAAAAAGAAAAAATAAAATAAAAAACAATATGGATAACTAGTTAATAGGGCTAATACTGTATTGGTTTAATAATAGAGAAGTTGATTTCCAAAAGTTACTAAAGGACCTTTTTATTGACATCGATATTTTAATATATTAATATTCTAATTTTGATTGTATTGAGGATGTATAGTCGACTATAGTTTCTATTATAGGAGGAATAATCAGGAGTCAGTCTTTTTATAAATATTTCTAATTTATAATTTATAAGCCATGTCCGAGGGTTTATGCTTGGACATGGCTCAGTAATGCCCTGATAATGGCTCACAAGCTTAAGCCGAAACGTCGGCAAAATTAAAAATATTCAGAAAAAGACTGACTCCTGATTATTCCACCTGTAATATCCTAATGATTTAGTTTTATCTAAATCCGACATCAGATTTAAAAAAAAAAAATTTAAAAAGTATTTAAAAATTGCATTGCATTCCAAAAGGCACTTAATCCACATTTCATTACATTCCAAAAGGTACTAAATACACCTTTCATTTCATTCCAAAAGATACTAAAAACAATTCCTTCTAAAATATATTATATCCGCTGTAGATAATTTTTATTTCATTTCATTCCAAGAGGTGCTCTATTCCCTATAATGCAGCAGAAGCACCTAATATCGTAATATATTACCATTAATTTATTGTTTTCTTCATTTCGTGCGTTTTTATTGGTTCATTTTTTTTTTTTGTATTCGTATATATTACAATTTGTCATAATAGACAATAGTAATAGTGCTACAGGATCTCATTCATACAATATTTACAATATAAACAAAATGAAAGTCAAATTACATAAAATAAAATCAAAATAAATAAACGTATACAATAACAAAATTTGTAGACAAAATAAATACAAATAAATAAAGTTAAAAAATAAATAAACAAAATATTTCACATTCATACCTATGTACAATATTTATTGGTTCATTTAGCACGTCTTGAATCACCGCTATCATTTTGATCACTGGTTTCAACCTAATAATAAATTTTTTGTTTGTTTTAAACAGCTTAGTTGGGTCGCTTTGATTCTTGTAGGTTCTCAATTAAATTAATATTTTTCATAGTATTTCTACTTGCAGCTACATAAATTAGGTTTGAAATTTTTCAGAAACTCACATTTAATGGAATCATGGTATTTGATCCAGCAAATAGTTGGAATTAGCATTCCACGAACTTATTAAATGTGAGAAGAAAAACCTTGCCTGATCTAACCTAGTAGAAGTTTTTTTTTTTTTAAATGTAAAATAAAAGCTTAAAAATTATTTTTTTATCATTGTCTATAGTTAAATATTGTTTACACATAGTTAATAATGTAAATACATTTGCTAAATTCAGAGAAATAATAAAGAAAGGTTCAAAACCAACTTCATAATTACATACTTTCTTATTATAGTGCAAAAAAAAAAAAAATGTAAGCTCTTTAGTACATTCGCTTTCTTTATGAAGAATAGATAATCAAATGTAATTAACCAACAAAGAAATATATTTCTCAGAAGGAGAATAAGGAAATATACATAACGTAGTAATTAAAATTATAAGGACAATAGTTTGTTTTTTTTGTTTATTTATTTAACGTCACTTTATGCTACTATGGCTAATCGGACGAAGCTACAGTGGGAGTCGAAAATTTTGCCTATTCAGGTTTTATTAGGATAGGGATCTTTAACGAGTACATGACATCGTACGGGCTCGGAACCACCTTTTAACGCCCCCTCCGAAGAAAGGCATAACTAAGGATGTTTTACTCCCATTAAAAAATCCTAGGACCACCTGCTAGGTTTGAACCCGTGACCCTTGCCATGGATAGGAGGCATAAAGACAATAGTTATCTAAAGAACTTAGCGCGCGTTATATTCTTCCAAAAAGTACTATAAAAAAAAGAAAAACCTGTACCTCTACAACATATGAAGGGTTATGGGCTCAGTACATATAGAGATTCGTACTGTTTATAGGCCAACGGCTGAGCAATGAGGTAATTAGGCCTTGATCACGCCCAGCCACCAGATTTTTTTCCCCAATTTTGGGTATCCACTTTAAAGTGGCTGGGTCTGCCCAAGGAAGGTCAGGGCACGTGTGTTCCTGAGTCATGAAATTCATTTCATAACAGTCTCACGACTCTAAATTTCAAGGTACAATATCACTTTTAACTCTTTTCAAAAAGTATATATACACGTTTTATTACAAAAAGTACTATATCCATATTACATTGTTAAAAATTTGTGGAAAAATAAGATGGAAAAACAGTAAAAAATCAACTTTAGATTTGAATAAATAAAGAATCAAGTAAATTGGTCCAATAATAAATAAATGAAAGATTTTTGCGTTTCTTGTAACATTGTCTAAAGTGGATGTAGTACCTTTTGGAAATAAAGGTCTCAATTGACATCCGAGCATTCATTGGTGGCTTACATTTAATCCAGAAGATTTTCTGTTAAACCATCATTCTAAAATTATAGTTTTCAGTTCTATTAATTTAAATTCTAATTTTCAGTAGGACCAGGTATGATTCAATATGCTGTACAGTCGATACCTGGCTGATATATCAAAAAGTAAATTAAATAAAGTAAAGAAAATGTCTAAAGACTCAAAGATCACTTAACCGAGTGAATTAAAGCTCAGCCACGCTTGATCTAATTTAAAGGAAATAGTTTTTTTATTTAAACAATTTTAGTTTCTTTTTTTATGTATTATACTGGAAAAAATAAATTAAAATAGATAACAACATACCTGACCTTTTCATAAAAGATTTCTGAAACCCTTTAGGATGGGTTTCACTGACCCCTTTTAAGGACCCCATTGACTACAGAAGACCTGAAATGAGTTCCAATTATGCAAAAGTTGTGCTTTTTAAAATCTTGTTATTGGCCTTGAAATTGTAAAATAACACTTCCAAATAAGTTAGCTGCTAAAATGTTGGATAAATAGTTTTTGATTATCTACAGTATTTAGATTCCGAATCTCCCTGGAATTAGTCATATTGATTGTACTTAGATTAAGGAATTTAAAATGAGTTACCAAAACCAAAATTAAGGTTTGATGACTAGTTGTTTGTAATAATCGATTGTTATTTCAGTTTTGATTGAATCGTTCGCATAAGGATAAGTTCATTAAGGACTCTGTAGGATGAAAACTTGTTTATTTCAATGTTCGTTCGTTTCTTTAAAACAAAAATCAAATGGGATTTGACGAGGTTCCACTTTCAGATGAAAAAAAAATTCTGGTGCGTTCAACACACGATTTTCATTTACCGCGACTTTTAAAATAAATTTAAAAACTATTAAATATACTTTAATTTGAAACATATTTGAATTAGATTTTAATTAAACATGTATTCATATTCGTTAAAAACATATGATTTATATTTAACAATATAACTATATTAAATTGTTAATCAGTAATAAGTTTAGTTTAGTTTGTTCGTTTAACGTCACTTTTATGATACTATGGCAAATCGGACGATGCTTCAGTGGGAGTCCTAAATTTTGCCTATCCAGGTTTAATTAGGATAGGGATCTTCCACGAGTACCTGACTTCGCACAGGCTCGGGACCACCTTTTAACGTCCCCTCCGAAGGACGGCATAACGAAGGATTTTTTACTCCCATTAAAACATCCTAGGGCTACCTGCGGGTTTGAACCCGGGACCTTTGGCATAGGAGGCTGTTATGCTAACCACCACGCTACAGGTAACCATCAGTAATAAATTTATTCCCCATTCGTCACTTTAAATTATCTTTTACAACTCTGTGTGCCAGATAATATTTTTTTCTAAAATCTTTCTCTTTCCAAAGGTATATTATACGTCCATATTAATATTCTTATTATCAGTAGTTTTGCTAAAAAATAGTTTTGCTCTTTTATCCTTTAGTTAGTCATCGAATTCGTCCAAATTGTATATTTAGCCGTCCTTCATCAATGTCACTAAGACGATATGGTTAATCTTTTGAAATGTGCCAAATTAAAGGTAGTTAAGAGGAAGAAATTTTAAAATATCGGCATTTAAGCCTTGTCAGACTATTTCAATCAGAAAAAAACCTACATTAAAGCCATTTAAATTTTACATCAATATAGCGAGTTAACAGTGCTCACAAGTCAACCGGATTTCTTAAGAAATACTTCAAGGATTTAGATCAAACAAATTCATGGGACATCAATAACGAGCTCTTCAACCGAAAGACTTGCTACATATTATTAAAGTTTGTTGTAGATACTTCCTTAAAACCCAGACTACGAGGAAATAAAAAAAAAAAATGCTTTGTATGATGAGCTTGCTTATATAACAATGTATTATAAATCAAGGTTGTGGGACTCGTCTTTAACCATGGCGTGATAATGATTAAAACAACTGTGTAAACTAATGGTCACTTACTCATTAAAGAATGCAATGCATTGTTAACATTTAATTATAAAGCAATACCTGATTGAGTAGTGTATTATAATATCGAAAATGTTTAATATTAAAGATATTATCTTTAGTAGGTAGTTTTATAAAACTTTGACTGATACAACTTGCCGAAAAGATGGCATAGGGAACTTAAGTTGGAGTATCAACCCATCTCCTTTCAATAATGTAGAAAAATAGTAAAATTAAAAAAAAAAAGATTTGTTCTCGGGGCTAAAGTGTCGGAAATCAACATTAAGGAAATCGTTAAATTAATAAATTTGAAAATATACAATTCTTTATTTGAATATTTTATTTTAACGCGTGAGAAAATATAATACAACTAACTATATCGACATTAAGCATGGCATACGTAAAGATTAAGAAGATAACATAAAATAAATAACCATGGCAATTGGTAGTATTATATTCTCAGGCTTGGAACTCTCACATCCAATTACTATTCACATAGGCCTACGCCGGGAAGGATAGAAAAGAGGGAAAGAGGGCAAAAATAAATAAATAAATGTTCCTCAACAGCCCATAAAGGGTCTTAGGCTCAGTACATTTGAAACGTTGATTTTCAAAAGGTTTTGAAGGACATTGATATATTTGTATTCTCATCATATATAATAGAATATCAAATTCAAATATCTTTCAAATAAAAGTATATTTAATAGTTTTTAAATTGATTTTTAAAGTCGAGGTAAGTGAAAATCGTGTGTTGAACGCACCAGAATTTTTTTTTCATCTGAAAGTGGAACCTCGTCAAATCCCATTTGAATTTTGTTTTAAAGAAACGAACGAACATTGAAATAAACAAGTTTTCATCCTACAGAATCCTAGAAAGTCCTTAATGAACTTATCCTTAAGCGAACGATTCAATCAAAACTGAAATAACAATCGATTATTACAAACAACTAGTCATCAAACCTTAATTTTGATTTGGTAACTCCTTTTAAATTCCTTAATCTATGTACAATCAATATGACTAATTCCAGGGAGATTAGGAATCTAAATACTGTAGAAAATCAACAACTATTTCTCTAACATTTTAGCAGCTGACTTATTCGAATGTGTTATTTTACAATTTCCAGGCCAATAACAAGATTTTAAAAAACACAACTTTTGCATGATTGGAACTTATTTCAGGTCTTCTGTAGTCAATGGGGTCCTTAAAAGGGGTCAATGAAACCCATCCTGAAGGGTTTCAGAAATCGTTTATGAAAAGGTCAGGTATGTTTTTATCTATTTTAATTTATTTGTTCTAGTATAATACCAAGGGGAGCCCGTGGCTGAGTGGTTAGCGCGTTAGCCTGCCACGCTGAAGTTGTGAGTTCGAATCCCAGTCCCAGGAGGACTTTTTCAAGCATACAAATAAATGGGGATTCACTCACAATCTCCCCCGGGTATGTGGGACCCGTCAGCTAATTGATAGCTACCCACAAAAAATAGGCGTAGGGAGTGATGACCCTACCCTATAAAATGTCATCGAGTTTCGCGGTGTGGAATATAAACCATACCGCGCGGCCAAGGGCCTCCAAGGCCTGTCGCGCCAACCGAAAAAAAAAAAAAAAAAAGTATAATACCAAAAAAAAAGAAACAAAAATTGTTTCAATAAAAAAACTATTTCCTTTAAATTAGATCAAGCATGGCTGAGCTTTAATCCACTCGGTTAAGTGATCTTTGAGTCTTTAGACATTTTCTTTACTTTATTTAATTTACTTTTTGATATATCAGCCTCGTATTGACTGTACAGCTGTAGAATTAACTATATCGACATTAATCATGGCATACGTAAAGATTAAGAAGATAACATAAAATAAATAACCATGTATTATGTATTATATACTCAGGCTTGGAACTCTCACATCCAATTCCTATTCACATAGGCCTACGCCGGGAAGGATAAAAGAGGGAAAGAGGGCAAAAATAAATAAATAAATGTTCCTTAACAGCCCATAAAGTGTCTTGGGCTCAGTACATTTGAAACGTTGATTTTCAAAAGGTTTAGAAGGAAATTTGATATTTTGATATATTTGTATTCTCATCATAAATAACAGAAAAACAATTCGAGATATTAGTGCGAAAATAATCAAATAAGTTGGCGCTTCCTATAAAATATTCTAGGAGGAATATAGTGCCTTTTGGAAATCAACGTCTTATATAGAATTTCGTATTGTTTACCATTATGGCCGTATAATTAGGTAGTTCGCTCTCAGCCACTAGATTTTTTCGCCATTTTTTGGTATCAACTTTATAGAGGCTGGGTGTGCCCCAGGAGGGTCTCCATATCGTAAGGTCGCTATAAATAATTCTGCCTCAGCAGGGGTTCAAATCCGAACACTAGACTAATGCTATATCCACTAGACCATGCCGCTCAAGCAAATTTAATTTTAATACTAATTAAAAACCAAGTTTTGAAATTCGATAGTCTATTTAACGTCCTAAAGTCGAGAAGAAACATTTTACAAAGAGCTATTAAAAATCCGATCCGTTACTAAAAGCCTCTAGAGTAAAATTTCTAGTGGGATCTTACGTAAAGAAATTTTTTTTTTTAAATAGAAAAGGAAATTGTAGTTTTTATGTAAAGAAGATTCAACTGTTAATCATCAAATTATGAATTTTTCTACCATGGTTCCTGACTACATTTAATGTATATTTTTAATATTAGTGTTTTTAAGCAAACAAATTAAAATAAGTAAT
Source organism: Piezodorus guildinii (assembly GCA_023052935.1). Lineage (NCBI taxonomy): Eukaryota > Metazoa > Arthropoda > Insecta > Hemiptera > Pentatomidae > Piezodorus > Piezodorus guildinii. The sequence goes on from CM041297.1 coordinate 114,766,065, forward strand.
ATGATTTCAGTTCTCACACGAATAATTATGAATAACAAACGGTTACTGCAGATTTGCGGAAGATGATTGTCATCTGAATCACGCGATTGTGTGGAAATTGAAGGAGGAAACGCGCCAAAAGCAAATGAGATATCTAGATTTTTGACTTAATGAGAGTTTTATTGTAACTTCTCTTTTGGAAGAGATTTTACATCAGTATCCGGGAAATTAAAACGAAACAACGATTACGTTTTGCGTTCTCATCAGGGTACAAGGACATAATTTGTAATTCCTAGCAAATTTGTAATTTATTTTAAAAAAATTGATTTGTAGCTATTGAATTGACAACCACTACAAAAAACCAGAAAGGTCTTGGGTTCTGTGCAAATTAGGATTTGTAATATTTCTTGGCCAACGGACTTGCAAGGAGGTGATAAGGCAGACACCACTACTTTTTCTCTGAGTTTCGGGTATTCACTTCATAGAGGCTAGGCGTGCTTCAGGAGAATAACCAGAGAGACAGCATTATCCTCTAAAGAAATAAGATAAATATAAAATCTTACACCTGTATCTAGCAAAAACAAAAGCAAAACTCATGGGTCCAGCTTTGGAAAAATACCGAAGGGTTAAATAAATGTTAAGAAGAAGTAGGATCGTGGAAAAGGGCAGACAGGAAAAGATTTTTCATTACTCGATTGAACGAACCCATGGCTACTTTATCGGAAGAAAACACCTCAGTATTGTGAAAATGGTAACGTACAACTAACCATCAGCTACATTCTAGAATACCACCAGCTTTACCACAACTATTTTCCAAACAGAAAGCATCAAAAGAAACCACAAAAGATGCTAGGTGATAACACCTTAACAATTAGGAAAATAATAGAATTTCTAATTTTGTTTTTTTCCACACCCTGTAAAAACTTACAATTAGCATAAAAAAGAAAACATGTCGTGGGCAGGCATGAGGGAGACACCACCTAGTGGTGCATCCTCCTGACATTAAGCAGAACTATATTTTCAGGTCAGGAAGTCCCTCATCCAACTCCTTCTCAGCCTACTCCGAGTTATGTCTAGTATGTCAGTTTTAGCCATGTTTTGTACAAGTTTGTTTATGTGTTCATGTGGTTTATCGTGAAATGGTTTTTAAGTCATTTGAATGTGGTTTGTTGTAGTAGGAATAAGCAAGTCGGGTATCGTTTGTAACATATGGTGGTGAGTTCGTTGCCAGTCTGCGATTGAAAGGTTTGTACTTTTTGTATGTGTCTCTTTTTAGCAGGTCCTTATATTTGGCAGGCGCAAGTCCATATAGGTTTTAATTAATAAATGTATACGTTAAGTTTTTGTCTGATGGGTAATTTAAAATGTATATGAAGTATTGAATACAATAGTCTCAGTCGAAAATTTAGAGTTTTACGTTGTATATAATGTTTGGGCCCCATGTCAACCTTTTGTCAAAAATAAGTCCTAAGATTATTACTTTGTTTGATTGTGGAATCTGGTAATTGTCTATGCAAACTGGAGGCTCGGTTCCATGTCTAAGTGTAAATGTAACATGTGGTGACTTGTCGTGGTTAATTTTTAATTTCCATTTCTTACAACAATTTTGTACATTGTCTAGGTGATGTTGTAAAGTCATACTGGCCTGTGTAGAGTTTGTATTTTTAGTAATAATTGCAGTGTGTTTAGTAATATGTCGCAGTTAGGATGTTTTCGTTTGTCTGTAAGATTTAAGCTGTTAAAAATAAATAAGCGTAGTCGAAACAAGAAAAACAAAATTTATACAAAAGAACACTAAAGACCACAGTTGTTGTGTGTCCATAAATAAAATAACCTAACCTAATCGATTGGTATTGAGCAATAGTTCTTTAACGAAGGCCAATAAATACTTCTATTATTAAGAACCATGAGTCGGTTTCAACTGGAAGATATTTCTCAATGGACACATAGCCGAGGTATGCAGCCCGCTCGAGCACAAAACTCGCTGGACACTTGGCAGTGGAGGGTAAACAACGACAGTGCTGACCCAGACTTATCCTTGACAGTGGAGGTTGAGTTGGGTAAGGAGGGTTGCGATAGGCGGCGAGTGATCCGCATCTCCAATCAGGCGACAATGTCTTAGAGTAGGTCGGCTTTCTCTGTCTTCGATGTGTGAGGAGAGAAGAGTCAGGGTCACAGCTATTGAATGGGCTATCATCAGCTGTCAGGTTAAAGTCCGAGAGTAAACCCAGAGTCAGAGAATGAAACCCATTTTACCAAACTTTTTATTATGTTTTATGCAAAGAATCTATCATGGTAAAGCAAAAAATATACGTCCGTCAATTCGAAACGGATGGATTACGAAATGACGACCATTCAAAAAGGGAATATCACGAAATATGACTCTTTTCTAACATTATCATGGTTACTATCATGAAAACGGCCAATACTATGAGAATGATCGTTATCAAGTAAATTATTAAATATTTAATAAGCTTTCATTTGAGTGGTAAAATACATTTGTATGTTCAATATTCAACGATGTAGAGGTATTACAAAAAAAAAATTGCAGAAAACGGATGTCACTTTTTCTAACATTATCATGGTTACTATCATGGAAACGGCTAATACTATGAGGATAATCGTTATCAAGTAAATTATTAAGTATTTAATAACCTTTCATTTGGGTGGTAAAATATATTTGTTTGTCTAATATTCAACGATATAGAGGTATTATAACAACAAAAATAAAAAATTCGGAAAACGAGATAATACTCTTTTCTAACATTATTATAGTTACTATATTGGAAACCACTCAACCTATTAGGTATCGTATAAGTAAATCATGAAGAATTATAACTTTCGTTTAAATGGTAATACATTAGTTCAATTCACGAGTAAGTATTACAAAAAAAATAAAAAAAAAAAAAAAAAAATGCGAATGAATATCATCTTTTTATAATTGGGTACTGTGTATATGGAAACGGTAATCCTATGTATTGTATAAGAATTTCAAGTTTAAGTTATTTCAGTGTAATAACATTGATGTCAATATCAGATAAGTATTACAACAACAACAAAATTTCGAAAAACGAGATATAACTGTTTTCTAACATTATTATAGGTACTATCTTGAAAACCGCTGATCCTATGAGGATAATCGTTATAAAATGATTCATTAAGTACTTAATAAGCTTTCAATTGAGTGGTAAAATACATTTGTATGTTAAACATTCAACGATATAGAACTATTACACAAAAATGTTTTTTGCAGAAAACGAGATATCATATTTCTAACATTATTATGTTACTATAATGAAAACTGCTCATTTTCTGAGATAATGTAATGTAATAATGAGTAACAATGAATATAAAATTGATTAAGTTAGCCTTGTAGCTTGGTTAATTACCAAAAGCACCAGATGAGTGTATTAAAATAGTGATAAGAGAATGGCAGCGCTGACAAAGTATTTTGAGATTTATGTGGTGTTACAAATAATTTCAGTACAATATCCTATATCAAATCTATTAATTATTTCTTTATCTTATCTAGGAGGTTTCTTATTGCAACAATGGATAGTGAATATTCATAGTTAAGACAGTAATCGCTCTTTCGGTTTAGCTAGTACTTTATAAAAAATAAAGAAAGATAATTTGTATTTACATCTTGCCAATATACAATCATTTTGTTAATTTTATTTTAAACGATTTCAGTTATACTTAAAATCAGTAAATGTATGTTATTTATTCTAAACATATGTTTCCAACGAAACTGAATATAATATTTTAAAATTTTCAGCTCTTAATTTATTTAAAAACTAGTGAACCGTCCCTCCTTCCTTAGCTTGGATGCAATTTAAATTCGGTGTTGAGTTTGGTTTATCGGGAAACCGGGAGAAAAGAATGATTTTAATGTAGATAGAGAAGAGTTGGAAGAGAAAAGAGACTTAAGAGCAGAATATTCAACATAATTTTCATGGATTAGCTTGCACTTTAAATGATCAATAAGCAAATTAATATATTAAAAAAATTATGCCTTCTTACACACTATTATTTGGTTTATTCTTATTTTATTTTTAAAATGATCCATTTAAAATAAAAAATACTAAGTTTAATTTAGGTTCCATTAAAATCCTATTTAGTTCAAAGTTAAACGATCTTTTATAAAAATTTTAACTTTCATAAAATAATCTTTTAATAGAATTAAATTATAACATTGTCAATTTATAGATTTAGAACAACTTTCATTTATTTAACAACTCGACATCTCCTAGGCCGTTGGTCGTAAACAGTAAGAATCTCTATAAGTACTGAATCCAAGAACCTTCAGGGGTTGTAGGGGTATAGGTTTATATGTTATTTATACACACTATATATATATAATATATATATATATATATATATATATATATATATATATTTATATATATATTTATATATATTTGTATTTGATGATTTAAATTATTCATTGTTTAAAATAGCGAAATGTCTTTTATTCGCTTAAAATTATTTTAAGCGTTTAGTAACAATTGGAAATGATTCTATGGGAGCCTGCACTCAAAGCATGGATCGAAACCCGAATATACTAAAATATATTGATTATGAATATCTTTGTTCTTGTGGTAAAAAATCGGATGATTAATAATTATTTTCCAGAAAATGTATAGATTTGTGTTTTTTAAAATTAATTTTGTGAAAGGTTTAAGAATTTCTAACCTCTTAGAGGCTAATTGCACTTGAAACAGTACTTCAAAATCCTAGTAAATTTTAAGATGCCACCATGATCAGAAAAGTGAGTGAAACGGTATTTTCATTTATAAATATGGCTTGAGATTCGAATTGTTTCTAGGCCAACGGCTGCGCAAGAAGTGATTAGGAATTAAATTATTCATAGGACTTGTATAAATAGTATACATAGCTAACCAAGCTAAAAACGGAAACAATTTTGCTTTCTCAGTTATTTGGAAGGCACGATAACCATTACCTGAAAGAAAGTTGCTGTTATAGCCTCTAACGGGCTCTGACAATGGCCTGTAACGGTTAAGTGACAAAATTACCAATCCGTGACGTAAGGGCTGCCCAGTTGGGAAAGTACTGTTGCGAATCCCATCCATCCAATCTCCACCCCAGTCGTTCAACTCGAGGCTCGGACTTGATATCCCATACACAATGCATCAGGTCCCGATGACAAGCCAAATCTCTAAGACAAATCGTCCGTCATCATTTTGTTAATTGGCGTTACGTTAAGCTGTAGCGTTCTCTCTTGATCAATTGAATTTAATTTTTCTAGTCTATCCGAACCGTTATTCATGAGTTTAAAGAATCACACGGGGTCACTTGTTGCGTAGTGGCTAGCATAACAGACTTCTAAGCCCAATGTCACGGGTTCAATCCTGCAGGTGGTCTTATGAATTTTTAATGGGAGTCAAAAATCCTTAATTATCTGTCCTTCGTAGGGATGTAAAAACATGGTCCGGGGCCTGTGCGATGACACGTACTCGTTAAAGATCCCTATCCTAATTAAACAAGGATAGGAAAAATTTAGGACTCTCACTGCAGCATCGTCCGATTAGCTATAGAAACATAAAATTACGTTAAATAATTAAACAAACAACAGATGAATCACTCACAGATGAAGATATTTTGAAGTTAGTTTTTTGTCAAAATACATCTATTGGATGAATACTGCGCTGAGTGACTTCCTGCGTACATTTCCAGATCTCCATCTGTGGGTGTAACTCAAGCAATTTAACTACAAGAGTGATTAGTCTTGAGGAACCTGAGGGTGCTTATAGAGGGAATGGAGGAAGGCGTCAGAGTACGGTCGAAGGGAGTGTTATGGTTGCTTAAAGGCGCTCTACACAGTTTGATAAAAGAGGTAGGTGAAAATTCGAGAGTGTGAGGTCTTGTCAGATTCACGAATGTAGTGGAGAGGAAAGGAATGTTCAAAAAAAAAAATAAATTCGGATAATAAGATAAAACTTATTAAAAAAATTAAGCTAATTTCAAAATTAATTTTATTTTTGTTTAAATAGATTTTAATGCCGTGCAATGAGGTGATTAGGCTGAGATCATGTTCAGCAGGCAGGTTTTTTATTTGGTACAATATTTAATATTGGGTACCCATTTCATGAGCCTAAGATGCTTTTCCAACCCAGTTCTCCTCACGAATGAAATATCAGAATAAATAAATGTTCTTCTATAATAAATAAAATCTGTGTAATTTTGTGAAACCTGACAATGTTACCCTTAAAGATTCATTAATTCCAAACCCTCACTGAATCTGTTCTGAGCTAATTTAGGTTTTTCTTACTTCTTTTTCCTTTAAGATTTTTTTTTTTTTTTTTTTTTTTTTATAGTTGTCTTTAGAATTTAATGATAGGTTTCCTCCGCTTATTTACATACAATGAGAGAATGTTGTGTATGTCGTGTTTTCCTTACTGTACCCTATTCAATGATTCTTATCGTTATTAAATCTTTTCGTGGGTCAAATTTTATTTTTTGCTCTAGATTTTTCCCCATTTTACTATACTCAATAACAGGGCTTTATAACACTTTTCGAAATGACTGCTACTCCATATTCTCGAATTGATGCAAATATGTTGCTATGATTTTCCCTATTTTTTTATTTAATGATATTTTAAAGTCACGTTTTTTAACCTATTGTATGGTGACTCAATGATATAATTGCATTAATAGGGTATTCATGCTTTTATCAAATAATTGATAGAAGTGACTTTCATGGTTGGCTGATTTTGATGGAAAAATTGCCGAACATCTGAGGCATAGACCCTCCTAAAAAATGAAATTTCAGTTTTATACAACTTAACTTTTTTGCGCTAAACTTACCACAGACACACACACGGACACATGGACACACAGACCTTTTTGTGGGACTTGGTTATTTGGACTCAGGGGCCCAATATGTGTATTTCCGTTGAAAACTGGAATTCGAAAATTTTTACGCAATATTTTCTCTACATCGATCATCAAATGGGGAAAATTGATTGAGGATACAAGGAGCTTGCGAGTGGATTGTGGAAGATGACGGGAACGATGGAAATATTTTAAGAGTATTTATTGATCTTCTGGAAATTGAGGTCGTTTGATTTCCAGGATATGGTGTGGGTCTTAGGCCATTTGGTAATATTGTAAGATGTAAGAAGGGGAATTGGATTCGAATATAACTACTAGTTGTACAAATGTAAACTAATTAAATTATCATTTTTACAAAAACCGCTTAAAATCAAATCCTGTTTTTATACCTTTATTAATAGATATTATCATTGACTTTGAAAGGGTATTTTCAAGGACTGTTTCTTGAAAATATCTAATAACTATATTTTTAAGAAATTGTTTTTTAATCCTAAAGGAAAATAACAGTTAAAGAAGGAAGTAAAAGCCATTTCCTTTGTTACGATATTATTACAGCACTTATCACTCGGCAAAGAATTAGTCATCTCAAGATCAAAATATGGTTTTGATTTTTAGATTTCGATGGCGTGACTCAAATAAATTTTGATAATAGATTACCTTATCTAAACGTCATTTAAAAAAAGAATTTCTCGGGTGATTTATGTGGAAATCTGAAAGTTCTATCAACTATTAGGAAATTTATCATTCTTGATAATTTTGGATCACATGTTATCCTGCATATTGCATGTATATTTTTTTAACATTTTTATTGGTATTATCAAACAAAATACATCAAAATATATGTGATAGTTATTAATAATCACGACATGATATACATGTAGAGAAGCTTCCCGTTGGAAGCACTCTAAAAATATTTTAATCTATTGGGTTGTTTCACATGAAATGTCCGTTTTTATAGTTTCTGAAATACATAAAGGAATTTATTTGCAGGTCTCTGTTGTTTTGTTCCCAATGTTTACATATTTAAAGAAAACAGTTACTAATCCTCTACCTTTGTATTATAAACATTAGCTTCCCAATCAATTACCTACTTTTTAGTATCCTCCAAATATGAACATGGAAACACGCGATTTTCGAGTAATATTTTTGTACGAGTTTAAACTCGGTCCTTCAGCAGCTGGGGCCGCTAGAAACATTTGCAAGGCGTTTGGGGAAGGAAGTGTTAATGAACGGACCATTCGCCGTTGGTTTTGCTAAGTTTTCAGCTGGGGATACCGACTTAGAAAATTTCCTCCGTCCCGTCCGTAATAGACAACGATTCCTCAAACATAAGTAGAAGGAAACCCTACCAACAGTTAAAAGACTCTCAGCACAACTAATGCAAGTGCATCTAGCGTTTCCAGACATTTAAAGTGTATTGGAAAGTAAAAAAGCTCGATACATGGGTACCTCATGATCTCACTGAGCGGCAGCAAGTTTTGTTTTAAAGCATACCGTGAAAAAATTGAAAGAACTGGGCTACGAAGTTCTTCCCACCCACCATATTGTCCCGACTTGTCTCCAACAGATTACCACCTGTTCAGGAATTTAGACAACTTCGTCAAAGAAAAACTTTTTGTAAAATGATGATGAAGTGAAAAGTGAGTTTTCAGATTTTGTTTCACTTCAAAGCTCAAGAGTTTTTCAGTTCGGGAATAAAAAAAGTTGGTGTCATGTTGGAAAAATGTGTAGAAAAAGAGGTAAATGCTTCGAATAAAATTATCTTGTTTCATATCGTATTTTTAAAAAAATCTTTATCTGAAATGGATTTGTGCACAATCCATAAGTCAGGGCTAGGATTATTATAATTGAGAAAAAGATTGAACCGTGGTTAAAGTGAGAATGGATTTTTTCACGAAATTGAACTGTCAAGAAATCATAATAGGAACATAGGTTTTTGAATGAGTTATTTTGACAAAGATGAGGCGAAGGATTTGGAATGTAGGATTGGTGCGGGAAGAATTTGCTGGTTTAGTAGAGCCACACAGCTCTACTCCGTAAGTCCAGATCGTCTTATGATGGTAATATAGATGAGCCTTTTGTAGTTAAGATGAAAGGTTTGACCGTAGGTATAGTAAGAGTTGAAGTACCTAAAACGGCGATGGCATAATTAAATACATAAATTAGAAATTTGTTAAGAATTAAAATATTATGCTACACAACAGTGGTTTGTATTTTTTATGTTTTTTTTTTTGGATCAAGGATGTGCAAGCGCGAGAAGCTTTGTTTTTGATCTGCATGTGAATGACGGCTGGGCAGTGTGCAGCTTGGATAGAGATGATAAAGTAGCTCGCGAGTGTGGACTTATTTTAATTGGTTGTCACAAAATGTCTAAATTATTTGCATATTTGCAAATCGCCCGTCTTCGTACAGAATAAATTAATAAATTTGTCGCAGGTAGTAGGAGTCGCCAGGAAACAAAGGAAAAACATCGCAGACGAGAGAGAGAATGAAGTCATCACAAAGGAGAAGAGTCACCCACTGTGCATATATAAACAGTATTTTTGTAATATTTTGTTTAGTATCAAGTTTTATCTATTATTATTGTATTTATTTAACTTAAACGAAATTACACAAATGGACAGAAAATTTGGCGACTTAGAATTAACAACCGGGTTGAGGCTGCGAGCAAATGTCGCTAGTCGCCCCTCTTCCAATTGCATTTATAACATAAAAACTAATCTTCTTCTTCTTTTTTATTTTATTTATTTTTTTTTTTTTTTTGTAAGTTAAAGCAAATATGGGTTTAGATGTTTGCTATTTAAATATCGAAAATACTATCAAACTTCCATATTTCCTCTGTTATACGCACTTCTCATAATAATCCGTTCCTACTTCACGGATAAAATAAATTAGTTTTAACTGTTTATTCGTGCTATGTTTCGCCCAACATTGTAGGTCTTCTTCCAGATACTTTAAAAAAGTAGTAGCTGACATCTATATGTAGATTTTTTTTATGTATTTCTGATTTAACAGTCCTGCTTCAAAGCCTTGGATAAATCTTTCTGACAAATAAAAATATAATAAATACTGAGCCTAAATACATCAGGTAATGATTCTCGTTTAATTTTTATATAACTTATTTTTTTCGAACATACCAAATCGATAGAATAGAATTACGAAAAAAAAAATATATATATAACCCTCAAGACCAATAAAGTATTAGCAAATGTTATTTCCTTATGGCTTTTGAGGCTATTAAATCTTTACTAAAAGGGTCTTAGTTAAAGTCTTTTTTCTTCAGTATAAAATCCCTTTCAGCATAAGCGAAGAAAAATAGAAGACTCAATAATTTTGAACTGAATTACTACGCTAATTTTTTTTTTTTTTTTAAACAATTCATGATATCTAAAAGTTTCTTAACATGATAGGAGTATAGTTCTAAATTGTAGGAGCGATCCGTTTTCGGGTACAGCAACAAGTACTAGATGCACGCACTAATCTTCTACTTAACTACAAAAATCTTATTTACATACATGATCATAAGGACAATTGGATATAAGGATTTAAGGTCTGGGGCTCTAATAAACCTTCGAATTCTTCTTATATCCAATCCTTACTATCCGAATTCCTGAGTTCTGCTTACTTTGTTACAGATAAACTCATCCATAATTACCTTAATGTTCCATATGTTACTGATTTGACCTGAAGCAGGTGCCATTACATCCATGAAAACCTTTCCACCCCGAACTAATAGTTTCCATATTGAGACTAATTGTAATATCTTGAATAAAAATTCTTTTATGTTTTTGAAAATTAGTTTCAATCCTTTGATACTTCTTCGATTCCTTATTATCTCCCGATTCGTCCAAAAAGATAGTACGGGACCTTCTGATTTAAAATATTTATCAGTGAGCCACTAATAGGTGTATCTATTTGTATTGTTATGGTTTATCCATTCAAAAAGAAGATATAAAATATGGGATGCAATGCATCATGGAGGATTGTCAGGAATCGAAGACGACGATAAGATAGGATGATATAAAACTAGTAGGTTAGAGTGGGAATGGTGTTTTTTATGGAATGATTGATACCTGGTTCGGGCTAAATCAGTAACATATGGTACATTAAGGTCTTTATGGATGAGTTTATTCGTGAAAAATTAAGGATTTTGGGTTTTAAGGATTGGATAAGAATTCGATAGTTTAGTAGAGCCCCATAGCTCTACTCCGTAAGTGCAAATCAGCCTTATAATGGTCATGTTAATAAATCTTTTGTAATTAAGTGGAAAGTTGGAGCGTTTGTCAGTGAGTATTGAAGTAGTCGAAAACGTAGGTCAGTTTCTTATCGTTTCAGTCTTGTAGAGGGTTCCAGTAGGATGTCTATCCCGGTGCAGTCCTATGTATTGGACTGATCTGTACAACCGGGGCAAGAGGATTGTTATTGAAGGATACTGTTGGGCAGGATGTCATAGGCTTATGACAAACGGTAAAGATTATTTAGTTATTAGGTTATTTGGTGGGATTTATTAGAATTGATTTTATTCCTCCAATTCTTTCACCATACTTCAAGGTCTTGGATGTGGGATAAAAGAGTGTAGCTGGATCATATCTACTGATAGAACACACGTGTCATCGGTATAGGTAGAAAGGAAAGTGTTAGGATGGGTTGGGATGCTGCCTTGAGGAACACCAGCAAATTGAGAAAAAAAGGAGGAATAGAAACTATTGTGATTTTTTTAAAAATATCTATCAGCGAGACAGGACTGGATAATAAGAAAATTTGTAGGAGGGAGACGGAGTTTGTAAAGCAATCCCGCAGAACAATGCCAGACTCGGTGAAAGGCAACATTCTCTTAATGTATTTATTTTAATATAGCTATTATTCTCAATAAGCATATATTTAAAAAATCTAGTAAAATATTTCATCAACGACACTGAGTACCTATAACAGAAATAAGAATCAAGAGACTGGAATTCCACTGACATATGGAAATGACCCTTGAAAGACTAAACAAGGAAATATTCCAGAAAATTGGATGGTACAAAGTGAGTAACGAACACGGAATGCCTGGACAGAGAGTGATATAGAAAAAGACTAAAGGAAATAAAGATTCTTGTGCAAAAAAACAAAATTGGAAAAATAGAGTCATATGGACAAGAGAAAGAAAACAGAAGCACAACAAAATGTAGATCTCACCTTACTTCATCCTTACCGTGTTAAGTTTTTCAGGAGGTATTGTTTGTAAACTATTTCCTAATGATTCAATTTTTTTAAACATAATTTATTGAAATTTACAACTGTACTTCATAATACAACAAGTAAATATGATAAAAGATAAATGACATGAAACAGCCTTGAAGAAGAACTACCCAATGGTAGCACTCCTCGAACTTTTCTAAACTAGAAGGTCTCTTGTCTTTTAAGACGCTTCGGAGGATTGTCAGGAATGAAAGAGGAAGCAAGGATTGAAACTAGTGGGTTAAAGTGGGAGAGGAGTTTGTTATGGGAGGAGTGATATTTCAATAATTATAAACTGTACTTTTTCTATCTCTCCAAGTTAACTTTGGAATTCCATCTGTTACTCCTCAAGTCTCTCAATAACTACACGCTCACGATCCTTCAGTAGGTCACCGCCAATTCTTCAGACTCAGCAGAAAAGACGTCCTTGGTCATGATGTAGCTGAATCATCCGTACCCGAGAGTTTCTAAAAGAAAGTACCGGCTGCTGTGCCGGATCGGTTCCCAGCGGCTGATGTATGCCGGGTTGCTCAGGTACAATGGAAAGTATTTTTGGAATGTCTGCAACTAATTTGGAAACTGTGTTTCGTCGTACAGATAATTTGGAGTTCTACACGACGCCTAACTACAGAGCTTCTGCTAGTCTAGAATAAAGTTCAGGCTAGTAAGGAGAGGATCCTCTTTCTTATCTCGGAGAGGATAAATGTGTCTCTTCGATTTTGATGATTTTTTAAAAGATAAAACTAGACATTAAACAATTTAACTCACCAAAATATTAGGGGCCAACGATCCTACGGTCGCGTAAAAATATCGGGAAATTTGCGCACCAAAAACACATTTTATGTAATATCTCTGGATCTACTTAATGACAAAAAAACCCAATAAAATGTTTAAATTTAATGCTTAGTTATAACACTGTAACTATAAAAATGTAAATGATGTAGTCAAAACAGTCCTTTTAATAAGGTCTCTTAAAAACTGTGCTCAGGTAAAGATAACTCACTCCTAAAAAAAAAGTTTATTACAATTTTTTATTGATATTTAATTTAATTATATAATTTTAAAACCTATAAAACTTAAATATTTTAATGGCTTATTTTTGTAATTATTTCGCTTTAAAAAAGTACAATTTTGACACCAAAATTATTTTTCTCCCTTCATTAGAACTAGAGATAGGGATCGCTTGTAGCTAGCTGGGTGGTAACAGCCTCCTATACCAAAGATCACGGGTTCAAACCCGCAGGTGGTCCTAGGATTTTTTAATGGGAGTAAATATCCTTAGTTACGCCGTCCTTCGGATGGCACGTTAAAAGGTGGTCCTGAGCCTGTGCGATGTCAGGTACTCGTTGAAGATCCCTGTTCAAGCCCAAATTAACAATTAATTATAATTTTATTTATTTTTATCAAGAGAACAGATGTTCTTTTGTTTTTTATGTGCGTGGGCTTTGTGAATGTTAAAAAAAAAAAAACACATGTTACGAGAGTCAGTGTGAACTATTGTTGTGAGTTGTTTTAAAAGCCAGAAAAACACTATTCCACCTCTTTTTACTGAAATAATCCTCTATTCAAGAAATTAAGAAAATCTCGTGAAGCCGAAGCGAAGGTAGTAACCAGGTGGTAAGTTTTCACATTTTTTTACCATTCTTATTTTAACCACCCAACAGTCTGACGGAGAAAGGTTTGCTTTTATGATAAAAGCCTCTTGCCCCAACAATCCCTATCCTAATAAAACCTGGATAGGTAAAATTTAGGACTCCCACTGTAGCATCGTCCGATTAGCCATAGTAGCATAAAGTGACCTTAAATAAATAAACAAACAAGAACTAGAGATATTAAATAGAACGTGTTTTTCAAGCACAAACATTCTGAAAAAAAAAAAATGATTTTACTATTCATTTTCGAATAAACACGAAATCAATCTCACGCAACTACCATTACGATAACTCAAGACAAAAGTTCATGATTTTTTTTTTCTTTAACCTATTTTTATTCATACGAAATAATTTTACATTCAGGTGACAACATGCTTCAAAAGTAAAAGCTGTTTCGCCCTATAACGATGTGCCAGATTCTTAGAAACATTTTCAGCGAAAGTTTGAGGTGCTATGAGAAAAACATTCCCGACAAAAGATTAAAAGAAAGTGAGAAATTTGATATACTAGTTCACCATCAGATATCTGAGGTGTTTTTTTTTTCTTGATAATTAATTTTTGTTATTATATAATCAGGAATATATTTAATTTTAAAGAATAATTTTTTAAGCAAGGTCAAAAGTTTCACTTCCCAATTTTTTGTTTCCAATGTGAACTTGCATAATTGTTGGGTGTAATAATCGTTTGAAGCTAAGCTCAAACGTCGGATTAAAAAAAATTAATAAATAAAATAAAATAAATGAAAAATGTTGAATAATATTGTTGGACTAGAGTGTGAATTATTAGTGTAATTTTACTATACATTAAATTTAAATATTTGTAACTTTAAGGAACATAATAATTAAAAATAATAATATAATAAATGAGTTGAATTATGAAGGATCTTGGTTAGTTAATGGATTTTAATTATTTTCATATTTAAAGCTTTACACTAATTCCTTTATATGTGTTTCAGTCTGTAGAAGGTTTTATTTTTAATTTTGTAGAATAGTTGCTTTACATAATTTAAATGTAAAATTACATAATACTTGGATGGATATAAAGGATTTTTTTTGTTCCAGTGGCGCGACAGGCCGTGCAGGCCCTGGGCCTTGCGGTGTGATCTCCTGAGAGATACGCTCGCGTTACACGATGAAATTCGTAGTGTAGGGTCATCACACCCTACGCTTAATTTTGCGAGTGGCCACCATTTGGCTGACGGGTCTCACATACCCGGGGGAGAGGCTGCGAGTGAATCCCCATTTAATTACATCATTATAAAAGTCCCACCGGGACTGGGATTCGAACTCGCAACCTGTAGCATGAGAAACTAGCGCGCTAGCCACTCATCCACGGGCTCCCCTAAGTTGCATCTAAGTGGCGTTAAATGAATAAAACAAACAAATAAATGAAATAAACGATGAATATTTTGTTTATTTTATCAGAAGATCTCGAGGCCACTGGCTTTTCAGACGACTAGGAGGATTATCGGGAATAGAAGCCGATGAGAGGATACGGACAAGCGGGTTTGTATGGGCGGGCAATTCGGAATGAAAGGTGTATCTTTTTTGGGCAATTGATGAATATTTATATAGTTATGATAGTTATAGTTATGAATATTTATGTAGTTATATAGTTGCTTTACATAATTTAAATGTAAAATTACATAATACTTGAATGAATATAAAGGAATTAAGAAAAAAAAATATTTTAGGACAAGGTCGCTTAAAAAAAAAAATTACAAATGACCAAAGAATATTTAAAAAATAATAATATTATTGATTGCAGTAAATATATAAAATTATCTTTAAATGCTCGAAACAAAGGGGGAAAAAGCAATTATGTAGTTTTATGTAATATTAAATAAAAAAAACAATAAAATAAGTATGAAAATGAAATAAAAATTAACTTAACGACCATTAGTTGTAAGAAGTGTTGAATTTTTCAACTCACTTCAACCGGGATACTCAAATTAAGTACCATTTAGTTAAGAAGCAAGAAGGAGTTGATTTATCAATTTATATACTTCTTTGGTAGAGATTTGAAGGAAGATTAGGAAACAGCATAGCGGATGTTTGATGGAAGAGTATTCCAGAAAACATTGGACCGGGCTAAGAAGGAGCGCTCAAATTCTATGGTTCTACGGGAGGTCGGGAAGACGGGATCTGGTTTTCTGGGTATCGGTTGTGGGTTTAAATTGTAGGAGGCTGTAGATGTTAAAGGGGCGGTGGGAGCGGATGATTTGATAGAATCATTGTTAAGAAAGTATTGATTTCGAATCAAGGAAAATAACTTTGACTCATCTTGGAGGTAGGACACATATGACAGTCTAGAGATACTGAAGACTAAGACGGTGTAACAAGTCATTTTTTTTATCTATATAGTCATCATTTCTTGAAAATCAGTAATATAAGCTTTCTTCTTGTTTATCGATTAGAGAAACAGCAGAACTAAGGAATTTATTTAATCAGATTTTCCTGTGAAGGTATATATATATAAGTACATGGGAAACAAGGAAGAAAAAACAAAAACTGAGACCTTTAGTATTAAGATTCAAAATTATATAATGTTAACATTTAACCTTCTTTGGATTGAATAATAGTATACATCATTAGTAAATTATAATATTTCAAGGCAATATACTGAAATAATACATCTTTGAAAATAAATAATCAAAACTAAATTTTCTTGTATTTATTTCGTGACTGAACGCTTTTCTACAATACTTTCATATTATCAATGCCATTTAATAACGTTAATTGGATGAAATCCAATGTTCTAAATAATCGTGTTGTATTTTAAAATAGAGAAACAAACTTCCATAAAAATAAAACATTTGTTTACATGCAATTTATTTTTAATGAGTATATATGATCCTATAAACAACATTCTCATTTTATCAATCTATCGTCTTGAGAAGACGTCACTGTCACTATCAGCCAATCTATTTAAATCCGTCATTCCGAATTAATCTCTGGCATCGCTGCATCTTGCACCCTAATTGCATCCGTGGCGTTATCATGCCTTACGCAAACGCTTGCATAGCCTCATTAGAAATATCTGATTACGAAATTGTAGCATGTTTCTAGGCAAGTGTTTACATCGTAATCGATGTATTTCGTACCGTTCATATCAAAAGGTCAAGCTAAAGGAATATGTTGACCAATAACTATCAAAGGATCGAACATTGTATTATATCTTGTTTATGTTTTTTCGATATTTGATCAAAAATATTTTCATCCATGTTTTTAAGTTGTAACCGTCTTATATTTTTTAATTTATATATATGTACACACACATATAAAAATATAATGATACCGCGATTCTTGGTTCCCGGGAACTCCTTTTAAACCACTGGACGGATTTTTATAAGGTTTTTTTACTTTCGTTTAGGGCATTGTTTCCTGAAGGTTTAAAAGTAAAATACATCGCAATTTTGCTTTTCATTAAACGTGAATATCGTTGGAAAGGGTAAGATTTCTGAAAACTCAATATACAATAAAAGAAATACTACAAGTTAATATAAAGTTGCTATAAGCCCATAAACTTATGAGCACATGTTATGGGGTATGAGGGCGTTTATAATAGTTAAATGTACAGGATCATGCAAGTTCTATTCTTCCAAACAGATCGTAAAATTCTAGAAACGAAATTCCTTACCGAATTGGAACTAAGCTTTTAAAATAAATTGTAAGTTGTTATAAATATATAAACTATCATTTTTATTAACTATTCAAATTTCATGAAAACAGTTGTTTAACAGCAAACTAAATAGGAGTCGTATGAAAACATAAATTAACTTTTCAAATGTAATTTAAATAGTTCATTTGAAGTATGAAATAGTAATAAATCGAATAAAATAGGAGCCTTTGTTACTTCTATAGTTTTGAAAACATATATAGCTATCAATTTTTTTTCCTATGGGAAATCTATATATCTACGCTTCACTTTAAAATATCATTATAGGATTAACTCTAGTGGATTAGAGTGGGAGTGGAGTTTGTGATAGAAAGATTGATATCTGGTTCGAGAAAAATCAGTAACATATGGAACATCAAGGTCTTTATGGATGTGATTATTCGTGACAATGTAAGGAGCACTGAAGATTTTTAGAAGGATTTTGAATTGTAAGGATACTTGAAAAATTTTATGGTACTGTAAAAAATTAATAACAAATATACAGGTGAGAAATTCGAAATGCGTAGTTTGATTTTTACTTTCACCTACCTATTTACGAAATATATAGTAACAGAAAGCATTGCGATCGTGAAAAGTTTCGAATTATAGTATAAGACGGAAATACACGTTTTAGGGTCCTCTGAGTCCAAATAACCAAGTCCTGAAAAAAGGTCCGTGTGTGATAACTGTTGCACGTAAACGAAAAGTCCTATAAAACTGAAATTTCATATTTAAGACTACTATATACCCGATATTCATTAAAATCAGATAACCAGAAGAAGCACTTCATACCATTTTGCACCTTTTTACGATTTTCTCAAAAACGACGCTAACGATTTTGGTTAACCTCCCTATATTCATGTAAAATGTAATGGGCTTTTATTCTGATTGAAATAGTCTGACAGGGTTTAAATGCCGATATTTTAAACTTTCTTTCTCTATTCTACCTCTAATTTTGTACATTCCAAAAGATTAACCAAATCATCTTAATTACATTGATTAAGGACGGCTAAAGATAGAAGTTGGGTGAATTTGATTACCAACTAAAGGATAAAAGAGAAAAACTATTGTTTAATGTAATTTTTAAATGATATTAATAACAGTAATATAGACATTTAATATATCGTTGTAAAGAGAAATATTTTAGATAAAATATTATCTGATACACAAAGTTGTAAAAGGTAATACAAAGTGGCGAATAGGGAATAAACTTATTACAGATTAAGAATTTAATGTAGTTATATTATTTAATTTAAATCATATGTTTTTAACGAAAATGAATATACGTTTTCTTAAAATCAACTTAAAAAGTATTTTTCTTTTTCTTTTTTTTTTTAAATTTATTTATAGTAATTTACAACTGTATTAAAGAACACAATAAGTAACTATGAGGAATGAAAAAAAAAGTCATGAAAATGTCTTGAGAAAGAACTACCCGGTGGTAGCACTTCACTAACTATTTTAACTCAGTAGGTCCCGAGGCCACCTTCTTTTCAGTCGCCTTGGAGGGTTATCAGGGATATCTAAGGAAGATAAATTACGGACAAGTGGATTTGTATGGGCCGGGAGTTTAGAATGAAAAGAGGAGTATCTATCCCGGGCCATGTCTGCAACAAATGGGATGTTAAGGTCATTATGAAAGAGTTGATTTGTAACAAAATAAGGAGCATTCAGGATTTTTCGAAGGATTTTGGATTGTAAGGACTATATGCGGGAGGAATTAGATGGTTTCGTAAAGCCCCAAATCTCGATTCCATACGTCCAAATAAAGTATTTTTCAAATTAAAGTATATTTAATAATTAAATATTGATTTTAACAGTCAGGGTAAGGGAAAGTCGTGTTTTTCCCGCACCAGATTTTTGTTTTTTAATTGTAAGCAAAACAGTTTAAATAATTATATGAATAATGGGGATGGCTTGAAAATATCGGGAGAGTTGGTAGATGCTTGAGGCCGGATATCAAGGACCGCACTCCCTTTGGACACTCACCGTGTCACAGGCAATGACCCTTGAGGCTTTGCACACAATAGCTCTATCTTTAGCTTTCATGCACCGCCATTGTAGTGTCTCCAATAACACGGCTTATCAACTTAGCGTTCGAGGGCTTCATTGCTAAACTTCGACACAAAGCAGAACTTCAAAGCGCATTAGCGGTCTGTATACTAATAACAGGCCGCTTTTTAGGTTTTCTGTCTCTCTTACAGAGGCAATAAAATGATATCGTAAAATGAGATATATTTTTTTAAGGGTGTTTTCTCTGGTCAGAAGGTAAGAGCTAGGTAATAATGCCAGAGTTAAAAACCAGCACAGATACGCGAGCTCCAACTTCGGTTGTCAGGTTACCAAGCAAACCGCGCTCACCCCGCCTCCTTATGTAAGCTAAGATAAAAAAAAAAAAAAAAAAAAAAAAAAAAAAAAAAGGAATAATTGAGTTGATTTAATGATCATTTCCTCTCTTTTTACTTTCACTTACCATGTATAGTAAGGGAAAGTATTGTGATCTTGAAAATTTTCGAATTGCAGTTTTCAACGGAAATAAACATTTAAGGGTCCCCGAGTCCAAAAACGAAGTCCCGCAAAAAGGTCTGTGTGTGTGTGTGTGTGGTAACTCCCGGGAGGAAACGGTAAGTCCTATGAAACTGAAATTTCATATTTAAACAACTATACGCCCGAGATGTTACAAAAACTTCTTTATCAAAATCTGCTAACCAGAAGAGCCACTTTATACCATGCATTTTGCACCTTTTTATGATTTTCTCAAAAACGGTTCCGACGATTTTGATTAAACTCGCTATATCAATGTAAAATTCTATAGGCTTTAATATCATGTAAAATTCATTCTGATAAAATAGTCTGGCAGGGCTTAAATGCTGATATTTTAAATTTGCTGTCTCTAAAATACCTTTAATTTTGTGTATTCTATAAAAATAACTATATCATCTTGTTACCACTGATGAAAAACAGGTAAATATATAAATTGAATACCCAACTAAAGGAGAAAACAGAAAAATATTTTTTTAATGCAATTTTTCGTTTTTGAACATAACAGTAATATACATGTATGATATACCGTTGGAAAGCTAAAGATTTTAGAAAATATATTATCTCATATGCAAGCTTTTAAATGTTAAGAGAGAGTGATTAAAAGCCGATAAAACTAAGTGATTATTTTAGATAATAATATAATAGATTTTTTAATAAAACCCTCCTTTTTTATAGAAATTCCATTAAACTAATTCTTTAATGGTTTCACTCATTTCTGATCTCTTACTGTATTTGAAAATTCTTTAAATGATTCTAAAAACGGAGGTAAGTGAAAGTCTTGTGTTGCCCGCACCAGATTTTTTAACTTTCTCATACCCATATACTAGAATAGAAATGAATAGTACAAACGTATTTGTCTTTGGGGAATTTTTCCATACAAATAGAGCTTGCCTTGTCTATTTACAAGACATTTTGTAAATTACTTACATATACCGGAAAAGGTAAATTAACAGTATTTTTTCAATCGAGTAGAAATAAAATAAAAATACATCTGCTTTAGACTGTTTCTATAGCAATTTTAAACTCAGCTAGACTGGTTACAAGAATGTATATAAATCGCCATTTCATTTCATTGATTTACTTACATAAGTACCAATTTTTTAATATTCAATTCAGGTATAATAATAATCTGTATGAGTTCATCATGAATTTGTATAAATAAAAACTGCCATTGTGATATAATACTGTTAGCATTATATATATTATATTAGTGCATGACACTGAATGCAATTTTTGAGAAGTCTTAAATATAAAGTTATAAAGTCTAGCAAAATACAACATACAACAAACAGCTATATAATCATCACTTGTGTCCTAAACCAATTAATAGCAATTATTATAACAATTATGACTGTTTAAGTTCGGCCTTGAATACTCATGGTACTAGTTACAGCTAACACAATTAAAGGAGGTTTACAAATAAGTTTCCGAACAGAAACACTACAACTTACTTTGCGTAGATGATCTAAAACTACAAATACTTCCTTTAAAATGAAGATAATTGATAAATATACATATATATATATATATATATATATATATATATATATATATATATATATATATATATATTTTTCCTTACATGGTAACCCCACATAAGGACCGTTTATTATAACATCATGTTCCATATCTTAATGGTATATTACATGAATGATAATATGATTATATTAATTTACATATGAAAGTAGTATTACATTAACAATTATTACAGAATAATGTTTCAAATGAAATAGAACAAAATAAATAAAGTTACTATCATAACAAATTAAAAAAAAAAATTTAGTCAACAGAAAAGAATTACCTACGCTGCCCATCTTTAGTCAGTGATTCGAAGTCAATGCTTTTAATGAATTTAAGTAAGTCTGTCTCGAATTTAGAGAACAAATTTTGTTCCGTCTCTGGCCAGTTTCCATTTTTAAGTATTATATTTTTGATTAAATGAAATCTTTGTCAGTCAAAAATTTTGCAGTCATAAAGTATATGTTTAAAATTTTGAATTTGTCCGTCTTCGTCACATAAGTCTGTTTGTATGATGTTAAATCGTTTGAGATAATGTTTTGTGTTTCCGTGTTCTGTGATTAGTTGTGCTAGTTTATAATCATTACCGTGTACAGATGTAAAGTCGTGTAATGTTATTGTTACGGGCTACGGGGTATGAGAAATGAACTACTCCAGTTTACAAATTACAAATATTTATTAAATGTACAAATACAAAATTAAAATACAAAAGATTACTAATCACTACTCTTACAATAATAATTGAATTACTAGCTTAACTACTAAACAGTCTTCATATAAAATCAGATATTCCTAACAAATAAACTACTTACAATCTGCTAGACTTATTCTAAAACTTACAACTATAAATTATATATAAACTACAGTCTTCTAATTTCCTACCGACCGGTTATCACAATACTGACACACAGTTTCACTACTCTGTCACACTGTTGGGAACGGTTCACTGTCACTGTTCACTGATACATCACAGATGCTTGTTGAGCCGGATTAAGACTGACTGACCCGGGCGTAGTGGACCGGTATTTGTACCACCACCGAATATTCTAGACCCGGGCGGCAGGTAAGGTGGGTGGCACGAGGCACTTCGAGGACTGTCCAGGTCCAGAAATCTCTAGCCACATCTAGGCCCCTCCAGGCGTGGTCCACCCGTCATTGTCTTGACCGTAGCATTATGTTTGGTATAATTCTGTGTAAACTTGGAGACTTGGTAGAGGTCACCCACATCTGGTCCCATCTTGCAACAAAATCAGATGTCATGTCCCTCCTGACATAGGATAGAGGTGCTTTATCGTAGAAAGGTAACATATTATTGGAAGCAGCTTCTTCGGCTAGTAGATCTGCCCGTTCGTTACCCTCGATCCCGGCGTATGCCTTTACCCACTTTAGAGTTACTCTTTTCCTCATCTGTTTAAGATGTAATACGTTTTGCCTAATTTGGTCTGTCAAATGGTCATGTATGTGTACATTGTTGATAGAGTCAATTAAAGTTTTGTTGTCTGTATGTATAGTGATACGTTCGTTGGTTTGCCTAGGTTCATTTGTCATGTACTCAGTCACTTTGAGTACAGCGAATTTTTCAGCTTGGTTGTTAGAACAGTACGATTCTAACTTGTATTGATGTTGGACATTTATACCAGCTGTAGTTTGGAACCACCACGCACAACCAACATTATCGCTGTAATTACTTCCGTCAGTGTAAACGTCAGGTTCCCGGTAATAAGAGTAGTACATTATCGTGTTGTCCATAAAGAACTTGCAGTCTGTTAATCTTTCAATTTTATCCAGCGGTATATACTTTTATCTATTATATGAAGAACTGCGATGCCTTAGGGAAAAGCACCGCCCGTAAGTGGTTTCCTCGGTTCGGAACCGGATCGTCCTTAAACTGTTCAGGGAGAAATTTAAAAAATATCTGAAAGATGACAATATAAAGTAATTCAAAATGGGTGATTTATAATTTATTAAAAATACTTAAAAGAATATGAAGTTTTTATCCAAACACAAGGAACCTATTTTACAACCCAGTACTATTATCTAGGTGACTTCATGACTTCAGGCGCATTACCATACCAGAATCAGAATTCGAACTTTTTTTCTTTATAAATTAAATAACTTCTATTATATCCTTCGCAGGGAAGGGTAGGATTACAGCAGGGTGTGCAATGGTTTAAAGAATCAGATTGGAGCGAATTGAAACGAATTGGCGCTAAGAGGACAGATAAGGTTGCAATTGCTTGAGATAGGTCCTTAGTTCCTGGCAATCATTCAATTACAGGGCTTAATTTCCGGGGAGGTGACTTAATTTAAAAATTAAGCATTGAGATAATATAAAAAGAATGAGGAAAATTACTGCTTGCGGCCTCTTATACAGAAATAGAAAATAATTTTTATTCTGTGACTTGGTCCCTTAAAATATAATCATAACTGAGTCATTAACGGAAGGAGTTATTATATCCATCAACAGACAAAAATTAAATGAAATATAAACCCTCCATGATTCAGGATGAATATAACGTTAACTTTTAGGATTCAGTGGTATCTTTAAGTGATTTTCGGAATATTGAAGTACTGCATCTACGTTACCAACTTGCTGGTCTTCAATTAGTTTTAATCTTTTATCAACTTTTATTAATAGTTTTTAATAATCTTGTCCATGAGATGCTATGTTTTGCAATTCTATTCAGAGGAAAAAAATTAATTGTACATAATCACTGTAACAAAGGGATTGGTTTAAAGAAGCCAGTCAGTCGTAGTAAATGTAGCTATTCAGTTTTTAAATTATAAAACGATTTCATGATATCCCCTACACCTTGAAGGTCTAAAAAAATTTATAAAATTTACTCTATCCCTCCCCCCCCCTAAAAAAGGTAGCATAGGATTTATTTATTTTATTATTATTTTTTTTTTAAACAAAATTAAGTTTACTACTCATGTAGCGGACTATAAATAATAAATAAGAGAGAGAGTATATACAACATCCCAGTCTACGGCATCTTGGAAGCTTTCGTTATGCTCTAGATGTGTTTATGAGAAGCGCGATAAATTTAGAAACATCCTAACGTAACAAATGGTGGTAGAATTCACTTATGTAAGTTGCAGCTTTGTTATTTATCATTGTACACAGTAATGAATACGATTTTTAAGTAATTTTATCCATCAAAGTCGCATTTTTAAAACAAGATCAGATACCCGTGAGATACTTTTAATATCATCTTTGTATCAATTTAGATTTTTAAAAATATTGTGGCTCAACACACGACTTTCTCTTACCCCTGTTATTAAAATCGACTTAAGATTTTTTAAATACATTTAGAAATAAAAATAAATTCTTAAAGAACTAATTACATTAAGTTTCATTATAAATACATTTGTTTTATTAAATAATCTATAACATTATTATCTAACAGTTTTATTAAATATTTAGGTTTCCAACGGTATATTATACATCTATAATAATGTTTTCGTGTAGAAAAATACAAAAATTGCATAACAAATATTTTTGCTCTATTCTCCCGTAGTTGAATATGAAAGACGTTCAACTTATACGTTTATCATTTTCTTATTAATGCTAAAGAGAAGATATAGTCGTTTTTATAGAATCTACAACATTAAAGGTACTTTACGATAAGGTATTAAAATATTGGCTTTTAAGCCCTGTCAGACTTTTTCAATTAGAATAATAACTATATCATGTTAAAGCCAATTAAAGTTTACATCGATGTGGTGGATTTAATCAAAATTGTTAAAGCCGTTTTTCAAAAAAATCGTAACAAGATAGCAAAGACATAGAATAAAGTAAACTTCCTGTAGGCCGGTTTAAGCGAAAAAGTTGCTTTAATGTCTCGGGCATAGTTGTCTTAAATATAGAATTTCAGTTTCATACGACTTTTCGTTTTCACTCTATACTTACTACCCACCCACACACACACACACACACACACACACACACACACACACACACACACACACACACACACACACACACATAAACACACACACACACACTCACACAAAACTTTTTTGCAGTACCTGGTCATTTGGTCTCAGGAGACCCTAAAACGCGTATTTCAGTTGAAAGCTGTAATTTGAAAATTTTCACGATCGCAATACTTTGCTATATATTTCAATATATATATATATATATATATATATATATATATATATATATATATATATATATAATTTAAAAAAAAAGTTTTTATCGAACAACAAAACTCTTTTATCCAAAGCTTTTTTTTATTTTTCTTTAATGTAAATCTTTTAAGTTGAGTGTTGAGCGCAACAGATTTTTCTTTAACTTGTTTAATATTTTTTAATCCATATTACTTTTTATTAAGTAGCTTTTATGAATATTGTTAATTATATTATTGGCTAGCCATCAAATAGAAACATTCCCAAACATAACAAGAGCGTAAATTTTAAATTGACATTTCATTGACTGTGCCAAAGACTGTTTACATACAATTTTTTATTGTTCGAGTAGCACTCAATATATTTCGTCCTTGCAGCCCAGTCAAAACAATAATAACAGGTGGTATTGAGACATATTTAATTGGTTACAGCAGCTTTATCGATTCATTTAATTTTAGATTTTAGCTTCAAAGAGATTATTTATCAATTTATCTCTTTATATATCATTTTATAAATTGCTATGTTATATTTAGAGTGTTTTATTTTTTAACATACCATACCATACTTCCTCAATAAAGTGTCTTTAATACTATTGGGTTGTTTCTCATGAAATGTCCGTTTTTATAGTTTCTGAAATACATAAAGGATTTTGAAGGTCTCAGTTGTTTTCTTCCGAATGTTCACATATTTAAAGTAAATAGTTACTAATCCTCTACCTTTGTATTATAAACATTAGTTTCCCAATCAATTTCCCATTTCTTAGTATACCTCCAAATATGAACATGGAAACACGCTATTTTCGAGTAATATTTTTGTACGAGTTTAAACTCGGCCATTCAGCAGTTGAGGCCGCTAGAAATATTTGCAAGCCGTTTAGGGAGGGGAGTGTTAATGAACGGACCATTCGCCGTTGGTTTGCCAAGTTTTCAGATGGGGAAACCGACTTGGAAAACTTGCCCCGAGGAAGACCTCCGTCCGTAATAGACAACAATGTCCTCAAACATACAGTAGAAGGAAACCCCAACCAAACAGTTAAAGGACTCTCAGCTCAACTAAATGCAAGTGCATCTACCGTTTCCAGACATTTAAAGTGTATTGGAAAGTAAAAAAGCTCGATACATGGGTACCTTATGTTCTCACTGAGCGGCAGCCCATGTTTCAAAACATACCGTGCAAAAATTGAAAGAATTGGGCTACGATGTTCTTTCGCACTCACCACATTCTGCCTACTTGTCTCCATCAGATTATCAAAAGAGTTCTAGCTTTAAATGTTGTGTACGGAAATAAATTCAAAATTTATATTCAAATGCGATCAAAATAATATTAAATACAGCTTTTTCGACACAGCGTGTCAATAAAGCATAAACATTTAATTAATGGAGCAAAACGTGACTTTTGGTTTATTATTTTCAATAACAAACCTTTGTAATCGACCAAATAAAAATACTCTCTCCCCCTCTAAAAATTTGAGGGCTTACAAGACAGGTAGAATCCGAATAACGCACTAAGAAAAAAATCAGAAACTAGTGCACCAATATTTTTGAAAAACATTGGAGTATTCAACGATGATCTTAACACCTAGACGTTGATATCAGCCGATTATTTTCAAAATAGCGGCAGATTAAAAGTGATTTAATTAATTAAATGAATCAGTTATTTTTGAAGGTGAAGAATAAAATATTTCAGTTTTTCAATCAGAAAACATTGAATAATAATAAAAAATATAATTAAGAAGAAAAGAAGAAAAGAAAAGAAAAAAAAATTACCCATAAATACGCCCTTTACTCAGTTCCTTTTGAACGTAGAGAAAAATCCTTAAAAAAAAATAGTTAATTGCTTATTTATCCATTTATTATCTTCGCGACAGACGCATAAAGCGGTCCCTGGCCAGCTCAACTGCTCTTCCCCAGTCTTCTCTGTCGGTAGCACTCCTCGCAGATACTCCCGCTTTCTTCAGATATTCGGAGACGCTGTCCTTCCACCTTCCCTTCGGTCTTCCCTGAGGCCTTCTTCCGTCGGGGTTTCCATAGTACAGTTTTCTCATTGTCCTTTCTTCACATATTCTGATTATGTGGCCCAACCACCCAATCCGCTGTACCTTACAAACTGGGAAACGTTCAGCTCATTATAAAGTGTGTATAGCTCTTTGTTCGATTCGAAATCGAAACACACTATTCTCTTTACAGGCCCGTAATACGCCTAAGAATCTTCCTTTCGAACCTGTCCTTTCTTAGCTCAAAGTTCCGGTTTCGGATGCATATGTTAACACGGGTAGGACGAGCTTTCTATACAGTCTGAACTTGGTTGTTCGACTGGATAGCTTACTTTAGAAAAGATTGGATAGGCTGAAATAGTTTCGATTTGCTGGGGTTTTTTTCGCATAGAATGGTACAACTCTTTCCTAATGACTGAGTCATATGCAGCTTTATAGTCTATAAAGAGTAGCCACATGCGGTTATTAAATTCATTAATTTTCTCCATCATCTGTCGAAGCGAAAATATCTGTTCCATAGAAGAAAGATTGGCCCTAAATCCTCCTTGGTATTCTCCGAATTGTGACTTCACATATGGAATTCGGCGGTTATACAGTGCGATTGATAACACCTTGTTTTCGGTATTTAGTCAGCTGATTCCCATATCTGCAATCAGTTGAGTCTCCCTACTTTTTAAAAATTGGTACATCATGGACTCCTCCATTCTTGCGGCATTGTTGCTGAAGTCCATATTGCTTATAAACAGCTATATAAACAGTTATACCTTAATATTTAAGTTAATATTTTTAAGTTATTTGAAAATAATAAACCTTTGTTTAATAATTTCCTGCATTTTTTCATTCGAACTAATTTTAACTCCTAAACAGGTCCTAATATTATATAGTTACGTTTTAGGTTTGAAATGTTTGCGAATAAATAAATACATTTCCATAATGTGTGTTTTTTTCGAGGTTTCAAGAATACCTTAAGTCCATACGTAAAAGATACTACTCTGAGAGAGGCCACTTTAGTGTAGGCAAGCAAGGAGGGCTATTCAAGAGATGGTCAGGTGAATTTAAAAAACAAGAAAATATCTTGGTACAAAAAAACAGAAGATCGAAAACATTAGGAATTAAAATGCCAAGATATTGAAAAAACAAGCAGTGAACTGATAACCCAGAAGGTACGGCTGGTCACCGATCAAGACTATTCCTCTTTCAGGAGAGGCCTACACATCAGTAGAAAATAATTTAATTTTTTTCTATTTAAACAACATTTTTTATTAAAAAAGTTTTTTTTTTGCAATTTTATGAAGAAAGTTCTTAGTAAATTTTATTTGTAAAGTTAATAAAAAGTTGTATACAATATCTGGTCAAAAATTGTTTCTTTTTTATTTATATCAAATATTAAAAGTATTTAAAAATAAAATTAAACATATATAAATTTTATGTATCAACCAAATTGTAAATATGTGTAAATAAAGGCTTATCTTATCTTATCTTAAGTCCATACAGATTTTAATAGATGAGAATAGAGTTAGCTTTCGGCCTGATGGTTAATTTATTACGCCTAAGTAGTACCGTTGTAATAGACAGATAATAATTAGCAGTTGTAAGCAATCCTTGAAGGCTTCTGTATCATGATCAATCGAATAAACATGAAGAGAATTTTAATTTTTTTTTTTTTTAGTCGTCATGAATGGTATTTTCATCTGTACATAGGTAACTGTTTATCATTAGCAACGGGTACTATTACCGAACGATGACAGATCCACGTCCAACCTCGCAATTGAAGAAGCTAATGAATCAATTACGTATTTGGCCCTGGTCCACAGCTGACGTTCACAATTTGGCAGAGAGTGTAAAGCATAGTAAACGTCTTATCTCGAATTACGATCTTTCCTCGCTAATATAACTAGACTACAAACAATAGTAAATAAAAAAAAAAACTTTAATAGGTAATACAGATATCTATACTAATATTACAAAGCTAAAGAGTTTGTTTATTTGAACGCGCTAATCTCCTCAGAAGCTACTAGTTCGAATCGCAAAAAGCTGCGACAAATAGAAGTGAAGAATCAGAAGAAAATCTGGAAAATTAACCTCACATCCCAATGGTTTCAAATGATTTATTTACCTTTTGATTTTAAAATAATTCAATTTCCCGTTGATATATCTTTTGCAGTAACAATTATTGAATCACAGAGGCAAACATTTAAACACGCAGGAATCGATTTACGTCAAGACTGCTTTTCACACGGCCAACTATCGGGTTGTTTCACACGAAATGTCCGTTTTTATAGTTTTGAAATACATAAAGGATTTTACAGGTCTCTGTAGTTTTCTTCCGAATGTTTACATATTTAAAGTAAACAGTTACTAATCCTCTACCATTGTATTATAAACATTAGCTTCCCAATCAATGACCCACATGGAAACACGCTATTTTCGAGTAATATTTTTGTACGAGTTTAAACTCGGCCATTCAGCAGCTGAGGCCGCTAGAAATATTTGCAAGGCTTTTGGGGAAGGGAGTGTTAATAAACGGACCATTCGCCGTTGGTTTGCTAAGTTTTCAGCTGGGGATACCGACTTGGAAAACTTGCCACGAGGAAGACCTCCGTCCATAATAGACAACAATGTCCTCAAACATACAGTAGAAGGAAATCCCTACTAAACGGTTAAAGGACTCTCAGCACAACTAAATGCAAGTGCATCTACCGTTTCTAGACATTTAAAGTGTATTGGGAAAGTAAAAAAGCTCGATACATGGGTACCTCATGATCTCACTGAGCGGCAGCAATTGAAACACCTGCGTTTCTTTACTTGCGAGGCAAAAAACCGAGCCTTTTCTTGAAAGAGTAATTACCTCATCCTGAAAATTGGATCGCATATGACAATCAGCGTTGCGCAGGGCAGTGGTTGATCATCGACGAAACCCCGGGGCAAATGCCAAAACCGAATTCGCATCCCAAAAAATTGATGGTTAAAGTATGGTGGTCCATGGCTAGGATAATTCATTATTCCTTTTTACCTGGAGGTGAAACCATTACCTCTACAACCTTAAAAAAACAATCTGGATTGGTAAATCGGAAGGGTCCTATAATCTTACACGACAACGCTAGACCCATGTTTCAAAACATACCGTGCAAAAATTGAGAGAACTGGGCTACGAAGTTCTTCCGCACCCACCATATTCTGCCGACTTGTCTCCAAGAGATTACCACCTGTTCAGGAATTTAGACAACTTCGTCAAAGGAAAATATTTTTGAAAATGATGATCAAGTGAATAGTGCGTTTTCAGATTTTGTTTCACTTTAAAGCTCAGAGTTTTCAGTTCGGGGATAAAAAAGTTGGTGCCACGTTGGGAAAATGTGTAGAAAAACAAGGTAAATACTTCGAATAAAGTTATCTTGTTTTCATATCGTATTTTTAATAAAAATCCTTTACCTTGAAAACGAAAATTTCATGTGACACAACCCAATATATGTCGCATTGTCAAGATCGGGTTGCGGAGAAAATCAGTATGTTCTTCTGCCACAAGAAAATAAAACTAAAAATATCATTTACGCAGAAGTACTTTAAAATATATTCTTTTAAAAACTTCTTAATAGCTATCATAAAAACAGAAATTGAAGTCACGGGCAACAGCTAGTGGAATATAAAGTAAGAGAAAGTATTTTTAACGTGACTTTTTTAATTCGAGTTTTCAGCGATAATTCAATTTTCAGTCAAAATGACCAAGTCCATCATTTCAGTCAATAATGTCCGTGGTCGGTCTAGCTCGGAAACAATAGCTTAAATAAAACTGAATTGATACTAGTATATGCCTGAGATGTTAAATAGAAATTTTCAACAAATTTGGCAAACCAGATAGCCAATTTATACTATGCATATTTTTTTGTTGTTGTAATGTAAATGTAAAATGTAATGAACTTAAATTTCATGTAGGATTTAGTCTGATTGAAAAAGTTTGGCAAGACTTAAATGCTAAATATTCTAATTTTCTTGCTCTAAAGTACCTTTAATTTTTTCAGATTCCAAAATATCAACCATATAATTTCTTTAGCATTGATAAAAAAAGCGGCTAAATATTCAAGTTGAACGAATTTTTATACCCAAATAAAGGAGAAAAAAACCAAAAATATTTTTTATGTTATTTATATTTTTCCAAAACACAAGAATAGTAATATTTTTTTTAATTTACCATAACAGCATTAATATAGATTTATAATGTACCATTGGGAAGATAAAGATTAAAAAAAAAGTTACATTAAATGTTGTAGAAGATGTAAATATCAATTTAATACTGAAATATAATTTAATTCAAAATAA
Source organism: Piezodorus guildinii (assembly GCA_023052935.1). Taxonomy (NCBI): domain Eukaryota; kingdom Metazoa; phylum Arthropoda; class Insecta; order Hemiptera; family Pentatomidae; genus Piezodorus; species Piezodorus guildinii. The sequence goes on from CM041297.1 coordinate 114,797,931, forward strand.
ATCTTTTCAACGAAACTGAATAAAATTCTTTGAAATTTTAGAACTCTTAACTTTATTTATAAGTTTCAAAATTGATTTTAACAACCAAAGTCGTGTGTTGTTGCTCGCACCCATTTTTTTTTTTAATACGTCAGAATGAAATATCATAAAGCTAATTCATGTATTATGGTTTCCAAAATATGACAAGTACATATGTCAATGAACAGATGATTTAAAATCACATCTTTCGCAGCGAATTCTGGATTTTATTCTCAGTTTTCGGCTTCTTCGACGCTTACAAGACAGGCGCCTTACTACAAAATCCTCTTTTCTTGTGGATTTCCTGACAAAAATATAAAACAACTTTATGATACCTAACACAACAGATATAAACAGAATGACCATTTTCCAAAATCGATCTTTTTTTGGCATCCACACCATGGAAGGAAGAGGAGATTTGCTAATAAAATAAAACATTATGTCTTCAGTATCAGAAATTCCCAATGGCGTTTTACGTTTTAGACTTGTGTTGAAGGGTATACTATACGCTAGCATTGTTTTTTATAAAAGTTTCAGGAACTGTGCAGGTCCCATATCTATTTTATGAAATCCTATTAACTAATTTTGCTTTACGATGTATTTTATCTACTTGAACAATCGTTAATAATGTCATGTCGTGTTTGGTTAAACTTGGAAGGGATTTATAATACTTTAGGGATTTGAGTTTTTTTTTATATTATTATTTTTATAAATCCCTAACCTACCTCACAGTCTCTCGAATAAACTTTGAAAATGTTATTCAAGCATTGGTTAAATGGAAGTGATTGTGAAACGATTAAGATAAAGAACAGGTTTTTCAATAAAAAAGAAAACAAAACATAAGAAACATTCTTAGTATTAACACTCGAACAGTTGGCGTCTGTTAATTCGATTCAACAGTATTTTAAAAAAATTATTTTCTGACAGAATAAAATTATTTTACAAAAAAATTACCCTGTTTGTGTTTTTAAAATTACGTGACAGGCAAAATTATACAACGATCAGAAAAATGATAATTTTATCAGATAAACATGGTTGTAAACAGAATTCAATAAGAAATTCGTCTATCAATTTAATTTACGACAAAATGTTGGTTGCTTCCTATTACAATTTTTATTGGTCAGAAAACCTTCCTGTATTCTTGACCTTCTCCAACCACGTTTTTCCATTCCTACCTTAAATAAAATATCTCAACCACCTGATTTATACATTTTTACCAACCATGATGAAGGCATTTTACAATGATATGTAGGCAATTAATACTAAGAAAGTGAGGAGGATAATATTTCATTACTTAGTAATAACAGAAATAACTAGGACTATCATTTAGCTTTCCTCCTGTGATGATTATAATATAAAAGTATACGATACTTATTATATAGTACAATACTATAGTTCTTCTTCTTCCAGTGGCGCGACAGGCCGTGTAGACCCTGGACCTCGTGGTGTGATTTCTTCCTGACACTTACGTTTCTCGATGCATTTTGTAGGGTAGGGTTATCACTCCCTACTCCTAATTTTGTGATTGGCCACCATTTGGCTGACGGGTCTCACATACACGGGGGAGAGGTTGTAAGTGAATCTCCATTTAATTATATCCTTATAAAAGCCCGGCCGCAAACCAGTAGCAGTAAGCATACCAATTATTACTTAATACGTTTTAGATTTAAACATAACCGATTCGATCATAATATAAATAAGAATTAATTGTGGGTGTAGTTTTTCAAGGGAACCTACTTAAAAAACATAGTAAGGTAGCCCGATAAGGGGTTCACAAGTGGTGCAATCATAACAGCCATCAATGCCTAAGATCACGGTTCTAACCCAGAAGATGGCATTGGGATTTTTTCAAGGAGATAAAAAATCCTTTATGCTGTCCTTCGGTAAGAATATTAAAGATCCATGTCCTCATTAAACTAGATGGACACAATTTAGGACTGCCACTATATCATCGTTGGATTAGTCACAATAATATAATAATAATTAAATAAACCAGCCCAATATGCTTAAATATATTGATTATAAATTTATTATAATAGCTAATACCGATGCGATTAGTATGATTTTTCTTTTAAGTGGTTTCATGAGATTGGAAATGAGCAGCTTGAATTTTCTAAAGGAGTCTATATATATATATATATATATATATATATATATATATATATATATATATATATATATATATATATATATTATTTTTATTTTTTTTTCAATAGGTAGGTGACGAATCAATCCAATTTAGGTGGACAAAAGATATGTCAAAAGTTTGGAATTTTCCAATGTTCACCTTTTTATTATTAATTGGCAAGACCCTTAATACTAATATATTCCGCCATGTTTAAAAATAAACAGTAAATCATTCCTGTTCATACTAGTGCCTAATGACCTGCAGTGGGGTTATCGTTATTCGAAGGTCATTTATTGTGTTAAAGGTGTATTTAGAGCAAAGTATTTTTGTTTTCGTTCAACAACGGACATTGCTGAGACAGGTAAGACATTATATTTCCAAACTCACTGAATTATTATTATTATTTTGATAGTTATTGAATATACATTGCAATCTCACCTGTAGAGTTAATTTAGCAATATATAAAATGTATGCCCCTATTCAATAACGAAAAAATATATAACCCCCAAGTAACCCCAAGGATTTGTTTTATCAATCCTTCTGGTCGTTAGATATTACAAAGAATTTTCGCGTTTTTTTTGCGTTTTAGGTGATACATATTTTTCATCAGACACAACACCCTGAATCAAAAGTTTTACAATCTATAATTTCAAGAATTTCCTAAATGATATAAAATACATCTATTAGCAGATTTAAGCAACTCCAAGCCATAATTAGATTTTTCGTATTATTTTTCCCGTATTCTGGGACTTCAAACATAAATATAGAGAAGTTTTAGATTTTAGGTAATAAATTTGATGTTTGACCACTGTGCGCTGGCCAATCGTGTCAAAAAATTAATTAGTTTTTATAATATTCTTTCCGTAATCTAGGACGCCAAAGGTTAAATATAGAATTTTGTCGACCTAAATCGGTCATATTTTCCACTGTGTGGAGTGGAAAATCTCCATGAAAAAAAATTAGAATCTTATTTATTAGACATGCTACGGTGACCCTATTTTACCCCTAGATTAGTGAATAGTAATTTGGTTTTATGAATATAGATTAGTAACTTAGTAATTATATTTATATAATCAGTCATAAGTTATTCTCCTGCTTTGGTATATAATTAAATATGGGTAGAAATATGCTAATTATTATCGTTTGTCACTCTAAGGGACCTGAATGTCTTAAACAAAAATTGTTATTTAGTTGATTAATTTACTACATAAGCCTCTGAAAATAAAATTTGGCATGATTTTATATATTGAGATATATCATTTCACATTATACATAAACTATCTATTGATAACGTTATGAGTTGGATTAAATTGAAAGGTTTAACCCATGTTCAAATACGTTTGCAAGCAATTCTGGGCAGTCAAATAAAATTTAATTATTATCAGTACCAAACCTATTTTTTTTTTTTTTTTTTTTTTTTTTCGGTTGGCGCGACAGGCCTTGAAGGCCCGTGGCCGCGCGGTATGGTTTATATTCCACACCGCGATACTCGATGAAATTTTATAGGGTAGGGTTATCACTCCCTACGCCTATTTTTGTGGGTAGCTATCAATTAGCTGACGGGTCCCACATACCCGGGGGAGATTGTGAGTGAATCCCCATTTATTAGTATGCTTGAAAAAAGCCCTCCTGGGACTGGGATTCGAACTCACAACTTCAGCGTGGCAGGCTAGCGCGCTAACCACTCAGCCACGGGCTCCCCTAGTAGTCCTCAATAAATGAAGATCATATTTATTACATTATTTAGCTAGATAATATATATTACGAGCAATAAATAAAATATATTTGCTTAGAAACAGACGGTTGTCGACAGCCGTGGTGCAACGGAGTGATGTGAAAGTCCTGGTGCAGTGTCAGTAGGTGAATGGTGAAAGGAGAACGTTCTAATACTTTCACTATCTAAGAATCTGCAACTTCAAATCTGAGGAACTTCGTTGGATATGAGGAAGTTTTCAAAATAAATGAAAAATGATAAACATTCAATTAAATACAGAAATATTTCCTTTTAGAATTCAAGTAAAATATGTAGATAAACCGGGATTAATGCAGGTTTGGATTAATCCAGTTTATTCTTGATATACAAGTTTAGTCTAGATCTCACGTTGATACTAACCGAGTAACTGGTCTTAAATAAATTTATTTATAAATTAATAATTTCCACATGCTTATAAAGTAATTTTTAAAAGTAAGTCAGTCAGTTTCAGAATGATTCTTTGATAATGAAAAATCTGGTCCGCGTAACACGCGACTTTCACTCACCGCCATCATTTATATCGATTCAAGAATTTTCAAACAAATTTATAAACGAAAATATAGTTTGAAAGAATAATTTCAATTGGATTTTAATAGAAACATGCGTTTTAATAAATAATCTATCCTATTATTATCTACGACAATCAGTTTGTTTTGTAGTTTTTTCATCACTCTCAGTTAAATTTTACAATAGTATGTATAAGATAATATTTTTTCTAAACTTTTTAGCATTTCAACGGTATATTATACATGTATATTAGGTTTCTTAAGGTAACTTAACAACCAATTACATTAAACAAATATTTTTGCAGTTATCTCGTTTAGTTGGATATCGCATTCGTTCAACTTATATATTCACCTGTTTTTTAGCAATGCAGTCAGACGATATGATTAATTTTTTCGAATCTACAAAAGGTACTTTAGAGCAAGAAATCTTGAAATATCGGCATTTAATCTCTGCTAGACTATTTCAATCAGAATGAAACCTACATGATATGACAGCCCGTTCAATTTTACATCGACATAGTGAGTTTAATCAAAATCGTTAGAGCCGTTTTTGGGAAAATCGTAAATAGGTGCAAAATCCATGGTATAAAGTGGCTCTTCTGGTTAGCTAATTTTGATGAAAAATCATTTTTGTAACATCTCGGGTGTATAGTTCTTAAATATGAAATTTCAGTTTCATAGGATTTTTTGTTTACGAGCGGGAGTTACCATACACACATCTTTTTGCGGGACTTGGTCTTTTGGACTCAGGAGATCCTAAAACGTGTATTTTCGTTGAAAACTGCTATTCGAAAAGTTTCACGATCGCAATACTTTCTCTTACTGTATATTTCATATATACGTAAGTGAAAGTAAAAAACTATGAATTGATATACTATGGTGTAGTAATTCGATTACTACTTTTAAATTTATTATTTATTTATTATGCTGATGACACCTGCGTGTTATCAGTTCATAATGATCCATCTATTGCCTCACATAACCTTAAAGCCCACATCAAAGACCTAGAAGTATAGAAATAAATTCCAACAAATCCGATCAAACAACCTTTTCCCAGCGTCGCAAACCTTTGACTTCCTGCCCTACAGTATTCTTTAATAGCACTTAACTAGTTCCTGTCGAACAGATCCGTTGAAGGACTCCTTCTGGACAAACGTCTTACCTGGAATCCTCATACACGACTAAAACGATAAGAAACTGCTCGCCGTTTTAGGCTACTACAATACTTACTGAACAAACAGTCAAACCTTCCTCTTAAATACAAGAGGCTTCTCTACATGACTATTATAAGACCAATCTGGACTTACGGAGTAGAGCTATGGCGCTCTACAGAACCATCAAATTCTTCCCACATCCAATTATTACAATCTAAAATCGTTCGTAAAATCCTCAACGCTCCTTACTTTGTCACGAATAAACTCATCCATAAAGACCTTAATGTTCCCTACGGATTGAGTCGTTCTTGCCATAGGCAGAGGCACGAATAAGCTAATTATGCCGCCCTCCTAAAAATTTGTGACAAAAATTTAAAGAAAAAAAAATTGGAATAATGTGACGGGAAAAAGGTTGGTTACAATGTTTGGAAAAATGAACTTGTATTTTAAACCCAATAGCCCTCTCCCTATCGACTTTTTTCACACTAATTGCCCCTCCCCTCAAACGAAAATCCTGCCTACGTTCTTGGCTCTCGGTCCGAAGAGTTACTGAATACAGACTTCATATTTTCATATTTATTCATAATAGTTTACGAACATAAGTAAATTTAAAAAAAAAAAAATATTTATTCATATTTACAACTGTATTGTACAACACATCTAGTGAATAGGCTAAACAAATAGTCATGAAAAAGAAATGTAGAGGAGCTTTCCAATGGAAGCACTCTAAAAATATTTTAAACTAAAAGGTCTCGAGGCCATCTTCTTTTCATAAGGAACATTAAGGTCTTTAAGGATCAGTTTATTAGTTACAAAGTAAGGAGCATAGAGGTTTTTACGAAGGATTTTGGATTAAAGGGATTAGATACGGGAAGAATTTGATGGTTTAGTAGAGTCCCTCATAGGTCATTTGAAATAGAAAAGATAGGCCTTTACTTCAAGATAGTTTTTTATTGTTTTCAGGTTAAGATTGGAAGACATTATATAACTGAATCACCCCAGAGAGCAGTCAGCAAACCGGATTCTAAACCGGTCGCAGACCGACGGATATGGAACATTGCAAGCCTTCGGATAAAGTTTGGAAAACCTGTTTTCAGCTTCCATAGTATCTTTTAGATCCTCATAGAGTATCGTTTAATCTGTTAGATATTTCAGATTTATAATGAAAACAATCTACCAGTCAGATTTCTTTCTTATATATATAATAAAATAAATAAATAAAAACTTTCTATGAAAACTTTTGAGTAAAGTCAATGTTACTATGTAATAATTTAATAATTTTATTTGGTGCATGGAAGTACCTTTAATTTTGTAGATTCGAAAAAACTAACCACATCATCTTGTTAGTATTTACAATGAACGGGTAAATATGTAAGTTGAACGAATTCGAAATTCCTCTGAACGACAAAACAGAAAATATATATATTTTTTTAATGCAATTTATGTGTTTTTACTTTCCCTTACATATATATAGAATATATAGTAAGGGAAAGTATTCCGATCGTGAAAATTTTCGAATACCAGTTTTCAACGTTACACGTTTTAGGGTCTCCTGAGTCGAAATAACCAAGTCCCGCAAAAAGGTCTGTGTGTGTGTGTGGTAACTCCGGAGCGTAAACGTAAAGTCCTATGAAAGTGAAATTTCATTTTTAAGCCAACTATGCGCCCGAGACTTTACAAAACCTTTTTCATCAAAATCAGCTCAACAGAAGAGCCACTTTATACCCTACACTTTGCACCTTTTTACGATTTTCTCAAAACGACTCTAACGATTTTGATTAAACTCGCTCGATCGATGTAAAATTTAATGGGTTTTAACATTACGTAGGTTTCATTCTGATTAAAATAGGCAGAAAGGGTTTAAATGCCGATATTTTAAATTTACTTCCTCTCAAGTATCTTTAATTTTGTAGATTCTATAAAAATAATCATGTTATCTTGTTAGCATTGATAAATAACAGCTAAACATACAAGTTGATTGAATTTGATAAACAACTAAAGGAGAAAACTGAAAAAATATTTTTTTAACGCAATTTTTTGTTTTTAAACATAAGAACATAATATGCATGTATGATATACCGTTGGAAAGCTAAAGATTTTAGAAAAAAATATCATCTCATACACAAGCTTTTAAAAGTTAATAGATAGTGATGAAAAGCCTATAAAACTAAGTGATTGTTTGAGATAATAATATAACATATTTTTTAATAAAACACATGTTTATATAGAAATTACTTTTAATTAATTATTTATTGTTGTTACTCATTTTTGTCTCTTACTGTATTTGAAAATTCTTTAATCGATTTCTTTAATCGAAAAACGGAGGTAAGTGAAAGTCGTGTGTTGCCCGCACCAGATTTGTCAACATAAGAACTACGATATAGACATATAATTTTAAGTTGGAAAGCTAAAACGTTTGGTATAAATATTATGTTATACATTAGATTGTAAATTTTAATGATAAGTGATGAAAAACCGATAAAACTAACTGATTGGTGTAGGCAATGGTATAAAAATTTATATAATAATTACTACACGATGGGCGATGAACTATAAATAAATTTAATGAAGCAGTGAAACATTGTATGTGGAATAATTAAGTCCATCATCACTTGAAAATGGCTCTAGAGACCGAAAAGTTGTATATTTTGAAATACAATAATTTATTTAGGGATTGGCAAACAAAATATATTTTCAATAATTAATCCAAAAGAAAAGTAGAAATATGATTATAAAAAAAAGAAGAAACTTATTAAATCAGTGATTTTAATGAGCAATTACTCAGAAGTAATTGTGATGTCCAATCACAATTCATCTAATCGTGTTAAATTGCAATTATAATCAAGTTCTTGATGTTAAGTAACTGCAATAAGATGAAAAATTTCTTCCCGATGAAAATTAATTACAATTACTTCTTGATATTAAGTAACTGTAATTACAACTAGCTCTTGTGGCTAAGTTGTATCTAATTATAATGAGCAGCTGTATTTTTCTTTTCTATTTCCTCTTGTTAGACATCTAATTCCTTGTTCCTTGACTTTAAAATATATTTTGGGCCTTTGGGAATCAGGTATTTGAACTCATACTAATAAAAAATAAAACAAATTATCTTATGTTGCTAACTGTATCGATCGATTATTTTATTATGTAAAGCAATATTTATAAAATCACTCAAGCTTATCAGATGAGGTTCAATGGACCATTTCATTGACTATTACCTAACAAACAATGGTCCATTATTAATTACTATCAAGATAAGTAATTTAAATATTAAATTATCCTTAATAGCTGAAATAAACCTGAATTCAAAGATATTATTGGTGGCATTATGAATCAGCGATACAAATTCATATACATGGGATATTCTGCTAGGAATATGATGAAAACATTGTAAAGCTATTTTTCCTAGATACAATTGATGATTGTAAAACATAACTCTTGAATAAAAATCTAATTTAAAAATACGTTTTACGAAATTATAAGAAAGCGTAGAAAAAGTGCATTAAAAACACCAAGAGACCTGATTAAGTGATAGTTATTAGTTGTTTTTTTTATCTATCTTATGAAAAAAAACACTAAAAGTTACGCACATTTTATTTATATGGTCTATTTTTAAAATAAAATAAACCGATTGTGTAATGTGGATCAAGAAAGCTTAGTTTTTTAATGATTTTCTAAAATCAAAGCTGTAATCAAAACATTTTCTGATGAGTCTTGACAGTTTTACCAATATTTAAATATATTATGTTTAATATTAATATTTTATGATTCTTTCAGTTGAGCATTATCCTTATGGATGCCAGCGTGGAAAATCACCAATTTCAGTGTATGCCAAGTCCAGCGGACAGATGATCAATGATTCAAATGATTTTCAAATTATGTCTGTAATGTAAAGCGTATTTAGTCTCAAAGCAAAATGAGAGTAACTGAAAATAACAATGCATTATCTTGTCGTAATTTTATCGAAAGTCTTTATTTTATGAATCTTTATGACCGGAGTATCATCAAGAGGTCATATGTCTAAGAATTGCATTTTTTACGAGAAAAAAAATGATTTGTTTCTTATTTCTTATTCTTTCTGTTTTATTGTTTATTTTATTTTATCAGCTGGTTGTATTAAAAACCGCGGCCGATTAAAAATGTTTTAGTTCAATAACTCAATTATTTTTAAAGATAGAGAAAAAATTTATTAGTGTTTTTTACTCCCCCCCCCCAAAAAAAAACGCGAATAATTATAAAAAAGAGAAAAAAGTAAATTAAAAAATTGCAATTTCATCCATAAATATGACCATAGCGATGATCGATCGATATACAGAAGAAAAAGGAAAAAAAGGAATTCTTGCCATATATACTCTTGTTTTTTTTGTTGTTTTTTTAAACATTTATTTATTGAGAAATATTACAATCTGTTTCAGAATGAACAATAGTAATAGTGATATGTGACCACATTCATACAATATATACAGAAAATAATGATAAAGTCAAATTACATAAAATATATAAAAAAAAAAAATTATATATACAATAACATAATTATAATAATAAACAAACAAACAACAACCTATAATTGAGATAATGATGGAGTTTTGTTGACCGTTGAGAAATTAGATGAGGAAGATGGTTGGGGTGCGGTCATAAATTAGAAACACACATTTAAAATAAGTGTTATTTTAATTATGTGCCGACGTTTCGGCCTACAATGTGGGCCTTCATCAGGGCTAAAAGAAACAAGATAACAACCAATGTAAGTCTATAATTATAATTAAGTCTATAATTACATTGGTTGTTATGTTGTTTCTTTTAGCGCTGATGAAGGCCTACATTGTAGGCCGAAACGTCGGCACATAATTAAAATAACACTTATTTTAAATGTGTGTTTCTAATTTATGACCGCACCCCCAACCGTCTTCCTCATATAATTGAGATAAATACAAAGTTGGCAAATAAATAAACATCATACAAACAATGGTAACTATATGCAACTGCTAAGGGGACCCTAGACTGGGCTTTTCCCTCCACTTGTGGAGGAAAAAAGCGGAATCCAGGAGATCCCAGCGCCTCTCTCTCAGCCGCAACATTGGTCTTAGCCAGTAGAGGCTGAATTATGGCGCAATAGCCACAAACATACAGTAAATGATGATCTGATTGAAATTTCATCCATAAATATGACCATAGCGTAAAGCTCGATATACAGAAGAAAAAGGAAAAAATTAATTCTTGCCATATATACTCTTGTAACTCTGTTATTTACAAGATTGATAGACCAAAACAAATTAAAACTTAGAAATATAATAACTTAGTTATATTTCTGAAAAATGACTCAGTTATTGAGATTAAAAAAAAAAAAAAAATGATCTATATATTCAAGTAACAAATTATAAATTATAATTGATGTAATTCTACCTAAACTCGGTTATTATTGAAGATAGATAAAAATCGAAAATATTAATAGCTACAAACAGTTATACCCAATACGTTTATTTGGACAATAATAATAATAAATTATTGTGTAATAATTTGCAGCCTTTTTTACATATAATATTTCGTACAATTCAGAACCGTCCTGTACCTTTGTTACGTAATGCCATAAGGTCACAGTCGGTGCTTGGTTTAATACATAATTGACGTGTGCGTAAGTCATAGCCAGAATACCAAATGAGTCATGTGCGTACGTTCTGCACAGTAATGTTGCTTAGAAAAGTCCTTGGAATAAATGGATGAAAGCAAATCATGAAAAATACTTGTGTTGTATATTAAATCCGATAGATTTCCTACATCAAAGGGTATTACTAACCTTGTACCATATATTGAGAATAATTCATGACCAAGAAAGGTTAAATTACTTTCCTCATAGGAAACATTCTTCTTCTTCTTTAGGTGCTATCTGAATCAAAAGCATAGGGAAAATCGCTGAAATATAGAATCACGTGACGAAATATATGAACAACTTTCTTAAAACTTACTTTTTCTTCTCCTTATTTTCACTTACCAGAATCGTCGAGCACGGATTATTTGTAGAGATCATGAAATTTAGTAACATAATTTAATTTTATATTCATAACGGGGTTCGAGGAGAAGAAAGAAACATTAAAAGAAAAAGAAAAACGCTGCACAGTTATACTCAATCGTTAGTTATTTCCGAATAACTATATTCTGGTATAACAATTCATATAGCTGTGTTGGTAATTAACTAATATAAAATAAATAAATCAAAGAGCATAAAAAAATTATATTATTACACTGTGAATTTATATTAAAGGAAAATGGCTATTATTAACGGCTGCTAAAATCTAGATGATTTATCTCCGCTATTTCTTAACCGATTTTAAAGATTTTTTGGGGAAGGTCGTGGAGGGGATTTAGTTCTCTATCGATTATTAATAACGGTATCAAGTCTAAAGATCCTAAATCCTTAACTGTTCGAGAACTTGAACAACAATCAGCAAATTGACCGTCTAGGAGTTCCTCAAGGCGACCGAAAAGGTAAAAAACTTTGAATGTTGCGTTACACACTCATTAAACGACAGCCTAAAAAATACCCAACATTGTGAAGTTTGTGCTACACCTAAAAAAACGACCATTTCCATTTTAAAATAGTTACTTGTGAAGAAATCAGGATAAATTACGATAACAATGGACGTTCTAGGCAGTGGATCGACAAAGGACAAAGCTTCTTACTCATCACAAAAAGGTGATTGGAAATGTTTGATAGGTTTCATTTGTTTTGATATCCTACAATTTCTTAAATCCTGGTGAAATCATCAATCCGAATCTTAAATAAATTCTTTAAGGGGGCATATTTATATATTATATAAATTCTGGGGCAAGTCCCATAAGAATAAAATTAACAAATTATATAAATGCGCTTCGGATAATCAGTAATATTAACAAGTTTTTTTGTTGTTTTTTTAGATTTAACAACATTTTTTATTGAAAAATTTACACAGCAATAAAATTATAAAATAATAATAAAATATATATACAATACGGAATCAATAAACTTAATGCGAAGTCTATAAATCACTCATATCTAGTAAACATGCTTAATTAAAACTAAATTAAACTAATAGAAAATAGATATATGGAAATAAATTAAAAAAAAAAAATGATGTAGGGCCTTATTTACAATTCCGTTATGACTGGTTGGTCAGGAAATGAATAAATAAGCGCGGGATTTGAAGGTAGGAAGAGAGTTGGAGAGACGGATAGAAAGAGGAATAGAATTCCATAAGGTTGTGGATCGGATAAAAAACGAACTGTCGAAATGTGCAGAACGGTGGGCCGCAGTGTATAAAGCTTAAGGCCTAGTGCTATAACGAGAATAGACGGAGGGTTTGAATTATAGGAGATCAATAATATACGATGGGTTGGATAACTTGGTAAAGGGATGATGCCAGGAAATACTTGCGACTATTGGAAGGATCTCAACTCACCATTAAATTCGGAGACAGAAGTGTACCTAGGGACCTCGAAGATAAATTGGACAAAACAATTGATTAAGCGTTTTATTTTAACCTCGAGATCCCCTAGAAACACCACCGTATACCGTACAGTAATAGTCGAAGTGGGGGACTATTAAAGATGTAACGAGGAGTTTCCGGGTTTCAAACGGGAATAGGTGACAAAGGGAATTCGGTCGCTTTAAGGTGGAATAGGCACGCCGGGAAATTTCGGAAATATGATTTTGAAGGATAGGGTTTGATCAAAGGTCGTTCCCAGATTCCTGACAGTCGGTAGAATTTTATAGGATTACCATTTAGGAGCAGGGCCGGGATATGTGGAACAGTTTCCAGGAGGTGATGGGATCCTATTACAATGCCTTTTGTTGTTTAAGCATTTATTTTTAACTAATTGACTACAGCCCAGTAACTTATTCGATCCTATTGTAGTCTTGATCTCATCGTTGTAATTAAATAGGTACAGTATATGAATACCAGTAATATGAAGGCATCTTTGGTCAGGGGCCCATTTTTTTGCATGACAACGCCTGGCTACATGTCTCACCTGTGACGTCACAAAAACTGTAAGAGCGTGGATATGAAGCTCTGCCACATCCGCTCTACTCTCCGGACTTCACGCTTACGGATAATCTTTGTTTTGTTTTGTTTTTTTTGTTTTTTTTTAATCCTGAACCACTACTTCCTTGAAGAAAAATTTAATGGACAAAGAGAATTATAAAACGCGTTTTTCGAGTTTATCAATTCTAAAGATGGAAAATTCTATTCCGAGGAAATAGAATAGTTCGCAGAAATGTAGACTATTTTCATTAAACATTATATATTTTTTTATTTAACAACAAGTAATATATAAATGAGTTTTGGCATATATTGTAACATTGATAATCATTAGATGAAACCTCCTTCAGGATTCTTCCGAATTCGTGGGTGAAGAAACCTCCCAGTGAAGTCACTCCTGGCGTTGAAAATCTCTGTTAAAGAAGTTGATCTCTGCTCCAGAAGCGTTCCAGTCTCCTTGGTGGGTTTTGTGGTAGTGTGTGTGTCAGTAATGTTTGTACCAGTAGGTTTGGATGTCCAGCGAGTGAGTCGTGAAAATCTTTGTAGTATTTTTTAATGACCTCCGTTACGATTGGTATGTTGAGGTCTTTGTGTAAAGATTTATTGGACACGTAAAAGGGAGAGTGAGTAATAAAGCGGAAGAATGTAGATTGAAAGATTTCAATTTTTCGCTAGTGTGATTTTTTATATGAGCCCCACACATGAGTACCGTATGTCCATATAGGTTTAAGTAAAATGTTGTATATGATAGTTTTATTGTTCAGTAATAACTTTTTTATGGTGAAGAAGTCGTCTAAGTATTGATAGTCGATAATTCAGTATTTTTTTGGTGTAATTATTTCTTTTTTACTTTTTAAACTTAAATCCTTTACTATTAGCCGTATTAGCCAGTCTATTACAACCCTTTTTTTTACGGACACGTGTATTAATCATAAAAAAATATTTGACCTTTTTTCTTCTTTTGTTCATTCTAAAAGCCTTTTATAAATTGTTATATAAGTGTATTTTACAGTTCATAGAGAAAGAAAATACCCAACATTTCTTTGAAAGTACAATTTGTAAATATATATGTCAAAAAATTAAATCTTATCTTTGAATACTGCATTAGTTCTCAAAAAAATTCCATAAAATCGCTATGAATAGAGAACTCAAAGCATTGTCTTCATTAATGGCCTTCGGTGTTAGAGTTTCTAATATCGTGAGAGAGAGTTGTCAAAGATAACATTTAGAGTTTAATTATTGATAGTAATTTAATGATCCTATTATTTGTTAAGATGGTATATCGGTGATGTTACTTTTTATTTACCGATATTTTAATTTACCGATGGATTTGTTTAATTTATATTTCAGAAGACTAACTGACAGAAGTAGCTAAAATAACATGCTTAATTAAGTTGCCATCATGTAATGCTATATAACATATTACAAATTGTATATAGTCGATCCACTGTCTAGAACGTCCATTGTTATCGTAATTTATCCTGATTTCTTCACAAGTAACTATTTTAAAAAGGAAATGGTCGTTTTTTTAAGTGTAGCAGAAACTTCACAATGTTGGGTATTTTTTATTTTTTTTTTTGTCGTTTAATGAGTGTGTAACGCTACATTCAAAGTTTTTTACCTTTTAGATCGCCTTAAGGAACTCCTTGACGGTCAATTTGCTGAGGTTAAGTTATTGTTCAAGTTCTCGAACAGTTCAGGATTTAGGATCTTTGGACTTGATGCCGTTATTAATAATCGATAGAGAACTAAATAGATATGACTTACGCACATGTCAATTATGTATTAAACAAAGCACCGACTGTGACCTTATGGCATTACGTAACAAAGGTACAGGACGGTTCTAAATTGTACGAAATATAATATGTAAAAAAGGCTGCAAATTATTACACAATAATTTTTACTTACACACACTTCAAAATTGTTTACAGTAACAATACTTTCCCTTACTATATATTTCATAAATATGTAAGTGAAAGTAAAAATCAATAAAATAGAAAAATTAAAATTCCTGGTAAGCACAAACACACGTATACGTAAATATAAATATAATATAATTTATATTTGGTTTAACATTAATGTTTACCTTCAACAATGGCAGGAAAGACGGGTTATCCTACAGCTTACTAATATATTCCTGGTCGATCCACTACTAATATATATCCATTACTTGGATATAAATTTTAATTAGAAATTCTATTGACTTAAAATAAATCTTATTAAACATTTTATGTAAAAATATTAAGTATTTATTAAATAAAAAAAATAGATTAAGCTATTTTAATAAAGGAACTCTAAATGTGAGCCAAACTTTTTGACCTCAGTATTAATAAAAGCAAAAAAAAAAAAAAAAATAATAATAAATACAATAAAATTACATTACTAATTAATATAACAAATTGTATATCTTACTTTTCATAATGCTGGGATATGAATACTGTGAAAATCATTGATAGTTAAATGATATAATTAGTAACAAACATACACGGAGGTCTCACCGGCCCCTGTGGCCTAATGGATAAGGCATCGGTCTCCTAAACCGGGGATTGTGGGTTCGAGTCCCACCAGGGGTAAATTTTATTTTTTTTCTCTTATAAATTATATTTAATTTATTTAAACATTTAAAGACGTACAAAATGATTAAATATTGTGGAAAAAATATAAAAAAGAATAATTAATGAATATTTTTATATCCTTTTATTTTTTTATTAATATATTTCACTACTTGGAACACTATACTTATTCAGTAACTAACGAAATAGGTGAATTGGAAGAAAATAATAGATTTAAAAGACTAATAAGATGTGGAAAAAATGAAATTTACAAAACATGCAGCTAAAACCAATTTATATTTAACTAAAAATGAATAGAAAAAGTTTGAATATCTTACTAAAAAATCACACGACTTTCACTTACCTCCGTTTTAAAAATCGATTAAAGAATTTCTAAATACAATCATAGATAATAATTAGTGAAACCATTAAAGAATTAAATAAATTAAATCTATTATATTACCATCTAAGATAATCAGTTAGTTTTATCGGCTTTTTGTCAGTATTTATTAAATTTTACGAGCTTTTGTATAAGATAATATTTTTTCTAAAATCTTTAGCTTTCCAACGGTATATTATACATCTATATTACTGTTCTTATGTTCAAAAACAAAAAATTGCATTAAAAAAATATTTTTTTCAGTTTTATTGAATTCGTACAACTTATATATTTAGTTATTGTTATTTCATATATAGGTAAGTGAAAGTAAAATATTATTTCCATATATTTCTGAAGTTTATTTTAAGGTCTTAACAATGATCATGTTGAATTAAGACGATAATAATTTAAATAACATGATTCCAAATAAAAACATTTTACTGAGCGAAACACGTAATTTTCGCAAGCACTCCTAGTTTAAATATATTTCCTAAGGTACACATAAACTTATAAATGGTAAAAAATGAAATAAAGAAAGAAACCTCATAATGTCTAATTGTACAAATGTATGTTATACAAATAAAAATAAAAACTGCTGATTATAACACAACGGTTTATTTCCAAATAACTACATTATGGTATAACTGTTTATATGGTTGTTTACGGAAAAATTAAATAGTACGAATTCTTTCCTACTTCCTATTGTTTTCTTTTATTTTTCATTGAAATAATTTAAATAAAAATTTCTGATTCCAGAAAATTTGTGTTTTTCTCTATATTCAATTATTGTGTTTTTCTGAATTAAAATGTATTTATATAACAATAAAATTAAAGTGAAAAAATGATGAAAAAAAAAATTCCAAATAACAATATTACTGTATAACTGTGAAGCTGTAGATAGGCAATTAAGTTGCATGAAAAGCGATAAATAATTCAAAGGAAAATGGCATATCACCACTGCTAATTTCAAAACGCCAAATCTCTGCTAGTTCTTTTATTTTTAATTGTATTTGTGTTTTACGCATCTTGAAACGTAAGACATCAAATTTTGAAGGAGAGGATAATTTTTTTTTTTTTTTTGGTCAATTACAAAGGTTTATTATTGAAAATAATAAACCAAAAGCAATTATACTAGACAGTGTTACTATTTCCTATTCTTTTAATTTCTTTCGATTTTCATTCAAATAATTCAAATAAAATTTCCTGATTCCAGAACACCTTACATTTTTCTCTATATCAATAACAACCTAGTTAACAGGGAATCTCATCTCTTAAAAGTTGTGGCTTGACCATAAAAGATTATTTTTTTCTTTGTTCATCGCGATATCTTACTTTTTTACTTTATAGGCGTTCTATCAAGGGTTGCCTCCACAGTCAGTGCAGAGTTCCAAGCGCTTCGGTCCAACCAATCATCTTCTTGCAGGCCTCGGCCAGCCATTTCTTCTTGGGCTCCTTCAATCCACCTGCTTCTGGGTCGTCCACGCCCTCTCCTTCCTGGTGGAACCCAATCCAGGATTCTAGTGGGCCAACATTCCTCATTCATTCTTTTAACATGTCCATACCATCTTAGGCGGCGTGCCCCGATCCTTTCATTCACTGATGTACCCACCTCCATCCTCTGGCGAACAACTTCATTTCTAACCTTGTCCAGCCTGGTGACCCGTATACACCTTCTCCAGAAATCCATCTCCACCGCTTGCACCCTCGAATACAAACGGGAGTTCATTGTCCATGTTTCTGAAGCGTATGTCAGGATAGACTCAACTATGGCTGAGAAAATTCGGCGTTTGTTCTCGGAAGATATCTCCGTATTCCAAAGGACTGGATGTAACATTCGGGTAGCCTTACGGGCCTGTTCCACCTTATTTCTCACGTCATGCTCAGACGACCCGGCAGCATCCAAATAAGATCCAAGATATTTGAAAACGTCCACCTTTTTACAAGTTTCGCTGTCTACCCGAAGCGCACCAGTGTCATTATCGCCAATGGCCATGTACTCGGTCTTCTCGAAGTTAATTTTTAAGCCCGCCGCTTCATAGCAGGACTTCAGTGAGAGTATCATCATTTCGAGATCGCGATATCTTGATCTCAAAATATTTTATTTTTTTCTCTACCTTCAATAATAAATAAATTTTAGGGGAATTACGTCTTGAAAACCTTCACGATACTTTTTTTTCATATTTCATAAATTAGTAAGTGAAAGAAATACATTAATATATAAAACAGCTTAAAAAGAATATTACTTTGTTTTTATAAATACATAATGTACATTAAGAATCGATGAAGAATCGATAGCTATTAATTGAATGTTAATGTATTTGGTCTCATGACCTGGGCTATTGACGCAAGTAGGCACAATGCATAATGAAGTACATTAATTGAATAAATTAATATCGATAGTTTGAACATAATTTAATGTATTCATAGACTTGTTATTTATCAATACAATCAGCATGCCAAAATAACATTATAAGTAAATAATAAATACAATTAATTTCGAAAAATCCAGTTCTGATGACTTGAGCTTCCTATAAGCCCATGAGGAAAAATGTACACGATCTACTTTTTTATCAACAAGGAACAAAAAAGCCAAATATCTTAGGATTGGATAAACGAACCGGACCTTGAACATTTTAATTATAAATCCTTAAGCAATATTTTTATTATTTATGGTGGTTTAATATTATACATGAAATATATACTAAGGATAAACATAATAATATGATCGTAAAACTTATGATGTCCAATACTCGGATTTAGGTTTCATATGTCCCAAATAATCTCTAACCTTTTTAAAAAATAACACAATAAAAATAATAACATAAAACCACAAATGACGAATAAAACAAAAAATGATTTGGTAAGTCTGTCTCGAAAAGTAAATCCGGTCGAAACAGATCTTATAGAATTTATTTTAGCCGAAATTTTGGTTAAATAACATGGATTTAACACATTCTGACCATTTTATTACTAACTGTTTTTCTTTATTAAACAAATTAATTAGCATATTATCGTAATAATTTTACTTTCACATACCTAAATATGAAATATTATACTTACTTTTTACTTTTATAGGCGTTCCAACGTGGGTTGCTTTTTACATCAGGGCAGAGCACCAGAGGTCGCGGTACAGCCAATCTCCATCCTGAAGAGCTCGGCCTGCCATTTCTTCTTCAACTCCACCAATCCATCTACCTCTGGGTCGTCCTCGTCTCCGTCTTCCTGGCGGTTGCCAGTCCAAAACTCAATTCGGCCAATGCTCTGTAGGCATTCGCCTTACATGGCCATACCACCTTAGTCTTCGCTGTCCAATTCTGCTGTTAACAGAACCTCCATTCTCTCCCGAACAATATCATTCCGAAGTCTGTCCCTTCTTGTAACACGTATACATCTTCGCCAAAAGTCCATTTCCACTGCTTGAAGCTTGGAATATAGCATGGATGACATGGTCCATGTTTCGGCTGCATACGTTAAGATGGGCTCGACGATGGTGTGGAAGATTCTTCGTTTATTTTCCTTTAAAATCGTCCTATTCCACAGAACCGGATGCAGCATGCGTGTGGCTTTTCGAGCTTGCTCTGCTTTTTTCCTAACATCAGTTTCTGATGACCCAGAGGAGTCCAGGTACGATCCTAGATATTTAAAGACATTCACCTTTGTACATGTCTCCGAGTCAACATTTAGATCACCGTCATTTTCAGCGCCTATAGCCATGTATTCGGTCTTTTCGAAGTTTATTTTGAGTCCCATGGACGCGTAGCAATCCCATAGAGAGCACATTATCATCTCCAGGTACACCTTCCTCCGAGCAAACACAACCTGGTCATCAGCAAAGAAAAGGGAGACCAGCCTTTCATCGTCGATAAAGGGTCCTACATCTCCACACTGGTCAAACCATTGCCTTACAGACATGTGAAGGTAAATCTTGAAGAGAGTCGACGCCATGCTGCATCCTTCCTTCAGACCCTTAGTTCCCGAGAAAGGCTCCGATAGCCGCTTTCCAATCTTCACTCGGTAGATATCATCTCGGTATAGGTGTCTCACAGCTTCTATTAAGGTGCTATCGATGCCCGCCTCTCTCAATGCGGTCCACATTCTGCTCCTTGGGACGTTTTCGTATGCCTGTTCAAGATCCACAAAGGCTAAATGCAGCTCCTGGTTCATTTCCCGAGATTTTTCAATGAGCTGCCTGAGGACGAAGATATTGTCATTACAGGAGCGCCCCGCTGTAAAGCCTGCCTGTTCCTCTGGGGTGAAGAAAGCATCCTCTAATTTATCACGGAGTAGTCTTCCCATAACTCTGCTCATCGAGCTCTGCACACATATGCCCCTGTAGTTTCGGCATATCTTTCTGTCACCTTTCTTGAATATGGGTGATATAAAGCCTGTCCGGAGGTCGTCAGGAATCCTATCTCCTCTCAATATCAAATTTATCATGTCAATAAGCAGGCTCACCATCTTATTACCCCCACATTTTAGCAATTCCATCGATATCCCGCCTGGCCCAGGAGCCTTTCCGTTTTTAGAGCTTTTTAGGGCCTGAAACAGTTCTTCCTTAGTGACCTGTATTCCAGCTTCCGGCGTTCTGATAGCTCTCTCTTCTACCATAAACTGGGTGCGGCTTTCTCTGAGGAGATTTTCAAAATGTTTCTTCCACTCTTCTTGGCCGATTGGTGAAAGAATATTTCCTTTTCTAGGTGCCCTCAGCTTCTTTAAAATACCCCAGGATTCTTTGATCCTGTTGTACCCCAGTGTGCTATCTATACGTCGGCAGCACCTCTCCCATGACGCATTTTTCTCGCACACCACAAGGCTCTTAACCTCCTTATTCAATCTTCGGTAGGTGACCTAATCGTCGTTATTTTTTGAGGAGAGGTATCTCTGGTACGCCAATTTCTTCAGATCTATACACCTTCTCACCTCATCTGACCACCAGTCCGGTTTAGGACGTCCTTCTCTCACACCGAGGGCCTCAGCCGCAGCTTCATGTATGCATTTTTTAAATGTGCATATTTTTCTGAGGCATCCACTCCAACATCAACGTCAATCTTTGCTTCTAGTCGACTTTTGTACAGGTCCCGGATGCTTGGGTCTCCCAGTAAATCCAGCCGATATTGTGGAATGGATTCTGCTTCCGTCGTTATTTCACCTTTCCTTTTATTCCTCTCTGCAATCCAAGGAAGGTAAATCTTGGCCCTCAGCATATGGTGATCGCTTCCACATTCCCAGCCTCTGAACACACGTACATCTTCCACCTTTAATGTGCTTTGTTGTTTGGAGATTTAGTAATCCAATATTGAAGACTGGAATCCTGGTTTATTCCATGTGGCTTGGTGGATCCACTTGTGTTTGAAGAAGGTATTTTGAATCGTGAGATCGAAAGATTCGCATATATCGAGTAGTCGCCTTCCATTTTCGGTGACAATCCTCTCTCCATAGCGCCCAACCACTCGGCTTCCAATCTCACATCCAACTCGAGCGTTGAAGTCCCCCAGAATGATAATCTCTTTGTCGTCGTCCACTTTCTCGAGAGAAGCTCTGAGTTTCTCCTCAATAGCGTCCTTCATATCCGGAGACTCATTATTTCCGGGTGCATATACACCGAATACCACAAGTTTTCGGCCAAGATGTTCAAGGTCCACCCGCATGAGCCTCTCTGAGATCTCTTCACAATGGGTTATTCTTCGCATGTGCTTCCTCTTGACCAGAAATGACACTCCAGCCCTAGCTCTCTTATCTTTCTCCACACCACTCCACAGATGCATATATTCTCCGAGGAGCTCCTGACCTTTCCCTTTTATCTTCGTTTCAGTCAACATCACGAGATCCAGCGCTGAACGTTCAACTTCCTTTAGCACCTCATTTCGCTTGTTGTTGAGACTCTGTACGTTCCAGGTTTCCAAATAGTCCGTTTCCGTTTCCGATGTCTTTTGACAGAGAGACCGTCCGATATATCCGAGGCTCCACGCTGATTTCTTTTAGCAGGCTGATTTTTCCATCGATGAGCAGCTAACCCGAACGACAACCCCCAACCTGGAGGACCGGGGATTTTTGATCAGGGTGTCCTTCCCCTAGACGTGCTGCCGACCAAAGCTATCGAGTCACGTCTACCGAGTGTTATCTTCGGAGTGCCTTCTCCTAGGCTGCTCCCGCAGTGCGGGGAGTGGCTGCGCTTTTTTAGAGGCGGCGCAATCTCGCCTCGTCACAGTGCACCTGTGATAATATGAAATATTATATATAATATTATTATATGAATCGCGATCATGATAATCTTAGAATTCGAGTTGACTCGTAAAAAGGTTTGCGTGTGTGTGTCAGTAGTAAATGGTAGGTATAGCGCAAAAACTAAAATTCGTCTGAATCTGAAAAAAAAAAAAAAACATATCATCTAATTAGCATTGATAGGAAACAGCTAAATAAGCAAGTTGGACGAATTTGATAGCACATGTTTTTATCAAAACTGTATGTAATTCTTTAGCCTTTTTTTAAATAAATTTTTATTTAAAATTTCCAAATAAAGGAGAAAAACAAAAAACGACAACATATTTTTTTTCTTAATTTTTTTCCCAGACATAAGAATAGTAATATATATGTATATTGATATATCGTGGAATGCTAAAGGTTTTAAATGTTATTTTATATACAAAATTATGGAAGGTAATATAAAGTGACAAATAGGGCATACTGTTTGGTGATTGTTGTTGATAACAATTTTATACTGTTATATTATAAAATCTGAAATATATGATTCCAAAGAAACTGAATTTAATTCTTTACAATTTTTAAAGTTGTATGTTGCGCGCACCAGATATGTTTTTGTTTATTTCTAAAACGATAAAAATGTTATGTAAAGAACCGTAATTTTAGTAAAAAAAAGTGAAGTGAAATCAGTCTGTTTATTTTATTATATTTATTTGTTGTTTTGTTTTACTTAAATGTCATAAATTGAAATATTCATCATGTCTGTTAATATTTGTCAGTTTTTTTTTATTTTTGTATTTGTGCTATATGAACTCTATTGACCAACTTCTTTTCTATGGGGATGCACCTGAAAACAAATAAATATTAATATTATCAAATTTAGTATTGATTAAACTATGATTAAGTAAAAGTAAATTACTGTGTACAATTATGATTAAAGAATATAATTGGAAACTTGAAAAGTACCCTGACCCTCAAATGAGAAGTACAGTCTCTTCAAACGGAATGGAGGCGGGGCTCATTTTCTTGCGGACCCAGGAAATCAATCCCGACCTTCTCATTCAGGAATATATTAGTAAGCTGTAGGATAACCCGTCTTTCCTGCCATTGTTGAGGGTAAACATTAATGTTAAACCAAATATAAATTATATTATATTTATATTTACGTATACGTGTGTTTTCATGAAACAATGCAAGTGTACAACTTTTTCATGAAAATCGGCGTATTAGAAGAGCCACTTTATACAATGCATTTTACAATTTTTCACAATCACCTCCAAAATGACTTTAACTATTTTGATTAAACTTGCTAAATTGATGTGAAATTGAATGCGATTTAATATCATATAGGTTTCATTGTGATTGAAATAGTCTAACAGGGCTTGACTGATGATAGTTCGAATTTTCTTCCGTAGATTCGAAAAACTAAAACACATCATACCATGGGATCAATAATACGGTCGTCGCTAAAATGGAAAAACTGTATGCTGGCAATCTCTGGACAGTTGCATATCACATGATATGCAGTTTCATCTTCCTTCTTGCAAAATCTGCAAGTCGGTGAGGCCAACAAAGCATATTATGGAGATGTCTGTTAAGCTGACAGTGTCCTGTATACAGTCCTATCACTCTCCTCAGAATTATTCTGTCCATTTAGAATAGTGTACAACTTCTCTCTTTGCAGGGTCCCTCCAAGAACATCTTAGAGTGATGCTGCTTACCCGTATCCCTCCAGTATTGCCTGGATCTATCGCCAGCAACCGCCAGGTTCAGATATACAGGGTAACTGAGCAGAACCCCTCCTTGCGAGGCTATCTGCTCTCTCATTGCTAAATTGCCTGAGTGACGAGGCATCCAATGAACTCAGAGTTTTTTCAGCAGAGAAAGCGTATTGAGATTTCTTTTGCATTCCTCTACTAATTTGGACCGGGTCATGTAATTACCTAGAGCTCCGATAGCAGCTTTACTATCGGTATGGATAGTTATCAGCCTGTCTCTCATCCCTTCTGAAATTAGGGTTTGAGCACAGATATTTAGCGCCATTACTTCAGCCTGAATGACTGAAGTATGTTTACCTAGAGAAATGGATATCCCTCGTAATTTTTGGTTTTGGCTATTGTATACCTTCCTTCTAATATTATAAAATTGTTAGCAACTCCTTGAAAACATAAAAAATAAATAAAAAGAATATAAATTACGGAATGGTAGTGAATTCCGAATACTTTTGGCACTCACTATATGTGTATAGAACTTACAATTCAGTGTAGTTTTAGATATATTAAAATAATAAATATGTTTTTACAGGCTTGTATGTATCTAATAAAAATAATTCCACTGAAAGGAATATACATTCTTATAAATATTGGGCATCTAACAAAAAAATCTATAAGGAGGGTTGTATGTCGATTTTGATGAGACATTGATTATAAGCAATTTATTTATTTTTTTATTTCCTCTATTATCGATATAAGTATTTTTGTAAAACAGCATTGACAAGCTCTTAAACATTTTCACTAATTAAATGTTCAATTTATATAATACATTGAAAAAATTCTCATAACATAACCAAATTCATTTTCATTTCATCAAGATCATTAGTGTACTATTCGCATTTCATTTTAAGTAACATTTTGTTTCGAGATACTCTCAGTATAATTAACCAATAAAGAGCTAATTTTACATATTTTCGAATTTTTTATTATTAAAATTATTCAAAGTGAAATTTGTAAATCTCTGGTGGAATCTACTCTATTAAAGTTGACAATAATTTGACTTAAACGCTGTTAGTCAATTTTCGATTAAAACTTTGGTGACTTTTACTTTTAATATAAAGGAACGTTGAAAAGAGAAGAGGGGATCATTGAAGGCTTTACCTTCCAGATTAACATTCTTTAAAATACGACCGTTTTTTTTTATAAGTTTCGTCATAATCGGATTTACACTGTTTTGTTTTTATTAAAAAAAGTAAATTTGAGAAATTTTTATTTGTAAATAAATATTATAGTTATTGTTCTATATATTTACGATATATATTTTCATTTACTTTGAAGTAAATACATATGATGGTTCCTGCGAATTTTCGTTTAAGAAGTGGTCTATTTAGATTTAACTCGAACGCAAAAAGATTAAGTATGAAGGACATTATGTCTTATTTATTAAAAAACTAGTGCGCGCAACACACGAATTTCACTTACCTTGTTTTTAAAAGCAATTTAAGATTTTTAAAATACATTTAGAGACGGAAATAAATTGTTAAAGAATTAATTATATTGAATTAAAATAGAAACATGTGTTTTATTAAATAATCTATTATATTATTATCAACGAAAATCAGTTAGTTTTATCGGCTTTTTATCACTGTCCGTTAAATTTCACAATTTTGTGTATAAGATAATATTTTTTCTAAAATATTTAGCTTACCAACAGCATATTATATATCTATATTATTGTTTTTATGTTCAAAACCAAAAAATTGCAGAAAAAAATACGTTTGCTCTTTTTTAGTTGTGTATCGAATTCGTTGAACTTATATATTCATCCTTTTTTTATTATCGCTAAAAAGGTGATATTGTTTTTATAGAACCTACAAAATTTAAGGAGGAAGAAAATTTAAAATATCGGAATTTAAGCCATGTCAGACTATTTCACTCAGAATGAAACCTAGATGATCCGATTCAAATTTACATCGATGCAGTGAGTTTCATCTAAATCATTAATGCCGTTTTTGAGTAAATCATAAAAAAGTGCAAATATTTAGTGATAAAATAGGATTTTCTGTCAGTCGAGCTTACTGAAAAAGACGCCTTAACGGCTTATAGGTGTCTAAAATGTGAAATTTTCACTTTTGTACACCTTTATGTTTTAGTGTTAACTTACCATACACTAAAACACACACTAAGACCTTTTTGTAGAAATTTTGCACTCAGGAGACCCTAAAACGTGTATTTCCATTCATATTTCATATATAGGTAAGTTAAAGTAAAAACTCTTCAATTTTTTATAATAATTAAGGATTTAGAAAAGACTACTTTTTATTAATCCTAATGAAAAAAGATTAATTTTTCCTCGACGATATGATGGGGAGGGGGAAATAACAGTTTATTAAATCTTTATCCATTTGGTAAAATTAAAAAAAAGTTTTTTTTTCACAACATCGTTACCAAAGAAAAAAATTCCTTTTCGTCTGATTAGAAAATAAAGACTTAATTTTTTTTTTTAAATTTTAACCTTCATTAATAATTATGGGAAATGACAAGACTATCTCTAAATGAATATTAGTTTAATGCATCTTAATTTTTCCAACAATAAGGGAATATCCAATCACTAATGACGCCTTTTTTTTTTTTTTTTTTTTTTTTCATAACCCCATTTTAGTAACATGTTTTGCCAAAATATCTTTTGAATAATTCCCTTTTACTGTATCTAGATACATTTTAAGGCTGTTTCTGTTAATAGATAATGTTTTAAAATGCTATCACTGATTTCCTATTCCTCTTGGTGGTGGGGATCACTTCATTCTTGGCACTTCTAATGACGTCTGAAATTCTGACCACAATATAAATTACCTTTAGTAAGTTTCCAGAAAAATATTATTGTATACCGATCATCAACAATTTTTTTTTCAACGTAAATCGCAAATTAATTCTAATAATGACCTTAGTCGCACAGTAAAAAATATTCGATAATAATGAAACATTATTTAAATTACGGTTGAATAAATTTAAGACTTAATAGTCAGATACCTGTTAGTCCTGAAATTAGAGACGGTATTTTGATCAAGATCGACCGTTAGAGTAGTTTTATTGGAAGGGATTTTCCACGAGTTCTTTCTAACGCTATAGAATGTAATTTTATTTATTCAAAGGTTGTTGCTAATTTAAGGTTTGTCGTTCAAAATATCAAAATATTCAGAAGGTTCTAGAATCCGTTCATTACTATTAGGACGCTTTCCATTCCTCTTTTCACATCCTGTTCGTGAATACCCGCTCCTCCAACCTGATTCGTTCTCATCAAAAGGACAATCTCTGATTTATTATTATTGCTTTCAATTACCTATATATGAAATGTATAAAAAAGGAATGTATTGAATGAACTAGCTCCAAAACCATAAGTCGTACCAAACTGAAATTTATTGATTGATATCTAAGACAAGTATCTGCCTAGAATGTAACATCAAAATGTTCACCAAAATAGACTGACCATAAAGTGCCACTTTATAAGATGCATATTGCAACTTCTTCCAATAATCTCCAAAAAGAGCTGTCACTAATTTAATTTTACTGCATTGATGCAAATCAAGTGGGCTTTGATTTAACTTAGGTTATATTATGATTTATTTATTTACAACTATATGATTTATGTATCATACAATAAAATACATTAAGTAAATGCTTATTAATCACATTGGCTTGGTACAGGCATGTGAAGAAACTACCCAGTAGTAGAACTACAGTGTTCATTTAATTTAGTAGGTCGCGAGACCATCGTCTTTTCAGCCGTCTCGAGGGATTATTGGGAATAGATGGATTTGAGAGTTTCCAGACGAGTAGGTTGGAGTGGAAGGGTAATTTGAAATTAAAGGAGTTCTAGATCTGCAATGGGATATTCAGGTCTTTATGGATTATGTTATTGATGACAAAGTAAGAGGCATTTGGGATCTTTCGGAGGATTTTGGATTGCAATAATTGCGGGAGGAATTGGATGGTTTGGTGGATCTCCATAACTCAATCTCCCATGTCCAAATAAGGCTAATGATGGTAATATAAATTAATTTTTTGTGGTGTGTGGAAAGTTTTGATCGTTCGTCAAATAAATCTTGTCGTTTCAGTCTAGTGTGACTATTTTAATCATAATATATTATGATTGAAATAGTTTGTTTGTTTATTTGTTTAGTGTCACTTTATGCTACTATGGCTAATCGGACGATGCTACAGTGGGAGTCCTAAATTTTGCCTATCCAGGTTTTATTAGGATAAGGATCTTTAACGAGTACCTGACATCGCAAAGGCTCGGGACCACCTTTTAACGTCCCCTCCGAAGGACGGCATAACTAAGGATTTTTTACTCCCATTAAAAAATCCTAGGGCCACCCGCAGGTTTGAACCCGCGTGATTAAAATAGTTTAACAAGTCTTAAATGAGAATTTGAAAAAATCTCCCTTTGAAGTAGGATCTTATTTTTTAAATTATTATTTTTTTTAAAATAACAATTTCTGCTTTTTAAAATTCATAAAAAATAGGCGATTATGAAATATGAGGAAAAAGTACCTCTACAACCCTAGAAGGGTCTTGGGTTCATGACTTATAGTGATTCGTACTTTCTCTAGGCCAACGACCGAGCAAGAGAGTGATTAGAGACTTGATAGTGATCCCTGTTATATGGGGAGTTCTGTACCTGGTGATCTGGCGAAGGTGCTTAGGTGCCAGATTTTCCCTCTCCCCCAGATTTTGGGTAATCACTTTAGAGAGACTGAATGTATTCCTGGAGGGTAGGACCCAGAGAACGGTAGACCAGTGCTCTAACCACTAGACCACGCAGGCCCCTATATAAAATATTTAAAAAATTGATACTCAACAGGCAGGGGAAAAAAAGAAACATTTTTCCGCTATAAAGAAATATAAGTTAAATTTAAATTTTCGCAATAATACATTAAATCAATTGTATAATAGACCTTAGAAAGGTGAAGTTTAAAAAAAAAATAATATACAGAGTTGTAGAAGGTAACGAAGAGTGTCAAACAATGCATTAAGTTAAGTAATTGTTGTAGATAATTATTAAGAATGTATTGTTCAATTTAACATAAATCTTTTCATTGACTTTTTTTTTTTTTTCAATAATTAACCTTTGTAATCGACCAAAAAAAAAAAAAAAAAAAATTACCCCTGCTCAAAATTTGAGAGCTTACGTTTCAAAATGCGCATAATCCGAATAACGAATAAAAAAAAATCGTTTCTTCTAATAAATAAATATAAATACCAAAAATAGTTAATTGCCTATCAACATCCTTATAAATAGTTATAATACCCTAATATTTAATATTATTTAAAATTCAAATGTAAATATCGTAAATTTATTGTTAATGAACAAACATATTAATATACACAAGTGATATTTTTAGAAAGTGTGCCATTGAGTGTGTATGATGTTGAGGTTCTGCTCGATGTTCCTGGCGATGTGCTCCTGGACCCCGTGGGACAGCCAGAGGACCTCTAGCTCCCGGTAGCGCTGGGAACAGAGGTGCATCGGGTTGCCCCGCTTCAGGCCCTGGTCCGTCTCCCCGTACTCGTCGATGTAAGGGCCGCCATGAAGCATCCCTTGCCCGTGTCGGCCAGCAGTAGTACCTCGCAGTCCCGTACTCGCAGGAAGATCCCCACCCCAGAGCCGCACTCCTTAGCGTGGTAAGTGCAAGACCCCACCAGGCTGTGGTTCAACTCCTGCTGGCAACAGTAAGTTTCCGAGCAGAGCATCCGCCCGCAGAGCAGGCACATGGTGGGGCTTCTCACGTCTTCGTTTTCGCTATTAGGGCAGACGAAGGAACTAGCGGCATTTATTATCTCGCTGTAGTCTTGGGGCAAAGGGACCAAATGGTTCATAGCCATCATGTCACCTTTAGCTTCCTGATGCCTCATATTTAACAATTCAGGATGATTAGCCCATTTCCGAAAAATAGACAATGTCGAGCCTTCATCCAAAAGCTCCTTACAACAGGTAGTCATACCCAAATAATTCATTATGCTATTATACGAGTCCCCATCGACGTCTTTCAACGATTTCGGTGCAGGTACATCTGTTAGAAAATGGAAAAATATCGCGCAACATCTGAGAAATTTCAGTGTTGAACTTTTTATAATATCCCAAATGGCGATAGTGTTTATCCCCTGACAGTCTTTGAGAATTCTGACAATCTCAGCCAGACAGGCTGTGTCCTCACACGTCAGGTCACCATCCGGCAGTGAAACCCATCTGCTCAAATCCGTGCATATTATAATCTGAACGATATGCATTAATAAGGCGGTTTTGAAACAGTGTTTTTCTACCGCCTTTCCTGAGGGAACTGGTGAGAGATTGGTGGTGTAAATGCTAGGCAGGGCTACAGTAAGCGGTATTAATATCCCTAAGGAATCCCACTGCAATATTGATTCTTCTCGATTTTCATTGAAAATTATGTTGAGAAGTTGCAATGAGATCCTCTTTATCAAGTCTTTTTCGCCGCTAATGAGTGATGCTGCACCTGACAGACGGATCAAATTACCCAAACCCTCTTTTTCTCTTAGTGTGAAATCACCAAGTAGTGATCTATTGGTATGACGTAGTACCCACTCCATAGAATGAATTGTGTATGCACATATCTTCCATGTTCTGAAAAATCTTTCTTCCGAACCAAAGTATTGCTCTTTTTTAGTGCAAGCTTCAATAAATTGATTTATAACTTCGATTAATCCTCTTGAGATTCTCTCGGTCTCTTCCTGGAATTTCTCTGGGTTACTTATTTTTAAATTACTCATGGTTTCTTCAGCGATTATTGCTTCACTAGCCAGGGGCGTTGAAGAGTCAACTGTTTCGGATTCAATAGATGTTAATTTTTCATCTTGAAAGTTGCTTTGTGCTGGCGAATTTGAGAAATTGTCTTCATATGTTGTCCCGTTCTGTTCCATGACTATTAGCGTTGTTTCGTACCAGTCATCGTAAGACATTTCCAATATATGGTTGGTCCCGGACTGGCCAAAGTAAGATAATTGTGGTATAATAGGTAAAACAGTGTTACTCAAGCGTTCGCAGAGTGGGCATAAATATTCATTTTTTTCTATATCAAAAGCTGTGGGTTGCTTTAGCAAACGGTAGGGTCTTCTGTTTTGTTTGGCAATAATAGTGTTGATATATTTTTTCCAACAAGTGATATGCATTGTGTGGCCACATGTACTGAGGTGGACAGCGGGCCCTACGTTGGAGCTCAATATTATACTGGAACTATATACCTTATTTCTCTCTCTAACTAGAACTGCTGAGCATTGCAGGTAAGCAGCATGGATCAACGCAGGCCCATCTGATGTCACTGCTTGATCATCTTGGCAAAGAATGCAAGTTATTCTTCCATCATCAATGAAGACAGCGGACTGCTCTCTTCCTAAAGCAATAGTAAAGTCCCGCTCTAAAGGATTTAATACGGAATCCTGAAAAGCAGTATTTTCAGTCTCTACTTCAAACTGAGATATATCTGTTTGAAATAGAGCAGCATTTTCTTTCATAAAGCTCTGTTGTAGCGAAGCCATCTGTGCTAAAATCGCAGCTTTCTTTTCGGCAGCCAACTTAGCTCGATTCGTTTTTTCTACGTTAATTTCTTCATTTTCTTTTACAACTGGTGCGGTGGCTAGATATTTACCATCACCAATCTGTTCTTGGGATGACACCCTAGCTACGAATTTGTCCAATATCCACCGCATCAGATCTTTGTGAGCTTCAACACGGTTACTGTTGAATAGTTCTTCCAATAAACTCTTAATACCACATTCTATGGCTCTTCTTGAGAACTCGGTGACTACGGAATTCCGTTCTTCTTCTTGTAAGCCGTATCCAATTAGTTGTAAAACAGCATGGAGCTGACCTTCAGTGCAACTCTTCGAACTAATATCAAGTGTTCTCTCCAGAACTATTTTTATGATGTACAACATAAGATCACATTGCAACAGGTTCAATACCGTTTCTAAAGGTGCCGTGAAAGATGGCAGAATTGGAGGCGGGCAGCATTCATATCCGCTCAAAGCTTTCCGCTGTTTCCTTTGTTCTTCTTCCGATTTGGACATATCTTCTTTACTATAATGGTGGAAAAATACATTATATCTATCAAGAAATTCCTGTTTCACTTTGTAAAACCCTTTTGAAGAAGTTTGTGTAGGTTTACTGAACGTGGCCACTTCGTCAATGAGTTGCTCCACGGAAGCCTCTAGCGGATTGACGTCATCAGGAAGGGATTTATTCAGCTCGGAGTGGGACAAGGGTCGGATGAAGAGTTGGTGGATTATTTCATTTTTAAGGCACTCATTATCAGTTACTTTACCTACTCCTGGGACGTAGCGTTCAGATATTATCGTAATTAATAATGATAAAAATTCCTCACAATCTTTGGTGAGGTTTTTAAATATTCCAATGGACTTATATTGAATATGGCGGTTTCGAAATCAGGATTAGCCCAGCTTACAAGTTTGAATTTATTTAAGAGATGGACAATGAATTCATTACTTTCCATAAGGGATGCTCCGAATTGTAATAGTACTATATCCTTGTCTTGCATTTCCTTTCTGCATTTGACACTGTGATAATAATATATCTGATTGGACAGAGAGTAGCCGTTTTTCCTCCACATACCCGCTTGCACTTGTGCTATCATAACCTGTGTCCTTACCACAGGCTCAATAAGCTGTTTTGGAGTCGGTTTGGTAAGTGCTATAAATTCATCTGAATAGAAAGAAAATCCAAATTTCTCTAAAAGTAGAAACAAACCCGCCAAAAATCGAGATAAGGGCAAATGAATAGATACTGGCTGTGTAGAAACGTCGTAGTTATAGCAAGTTGTCTTATAGTTTTCTACTGATACCAATTCTTCTATGTTTCTGTATTGACCATGACTGTTATCGAATAATTTCTTCAAAGTTTGCCTGTATACTTTCATCAAAACCACTTGGTCTGTAGAACACCACTTATGTATCAATGTTATTACAGAGGAAAGTTTTGTTTGCAGGGTGAAAGCAGTCTCCCATTCTGGCTCGTATTCCAAATGTTGATCCACTTGCCTTCTTACAGGGTTCATCTCTTGCATATAATTAAGAAGGTTCAATATCATATTGATTCCCTTGAGGAAGCCTTTTCTCAGCTCAGCGGTCCAACTATCAGGCGGGCAGTGCAGTAGGTACCTCAGGTCTTGTAGAATATTCATGGCTCTCCTGAAGGATCCTAAAGACGTAGCTCTACTGAACTCTAACCTTCCAAATTCGTTACGTTTTCTAGAACATTCAGCTACAAATGTATTCAAGAGCTTAAACAACACGTCTTCATGGGCTATAAGATGGATTGCTAATGTTGGAACAGTGAACATTTGAATTGAAAGAGATGCGAATGAGAATGAATAATCGTGATCTTCTCTAATAAAATTTTTCAAAATAGCACAATAATGGCGTGTGAAAACTTTTGCGAATGCCTTTTTGTTCTCGTATTCCATAAAAAAACCAGCAATAAAAAGTCTATGCCAATGCAACCGAGCCATCTTCCATAAAAAAGAATCTTGAAGTAGAATTCCTTCTACGAATGAAGGGTGTATCTTTTCGTAAAAAGTGGTTTTCGTTTGATATACATTTGCTTCGGACAAGTAATCTAGGTTTAATGATGTTGATGTAAAGATTTTTCTGAATCTTTGAGATAGATTAATCAATTTCAACAACCAGTTAAGCAGACGCAGTGCAAACATCTGATGCGCTACAACTTGCGACTGAACAACAACTACTTCCAAAGGCCTACTGCCGTGCCTTGAAGTGATCTTCTCAATACTCTGCTTCAGTTCGTTACAATACTGAAAATTAGAACATTTGACAATAGTTCTTCCTTCCCTGTCGATGCAAGTGACATAGTCTAAGGCAGATTTATGGGTACAATTGAGAACGGTGGCTAGTGTACTCGCTACCTCCTCAAAGGTATACGATTCATGGTCATACAGCAGTGTACAGTACTGTTCAAGATCAACATCAGGATCTTCTTCCTCCCGCAGTCTCAAATTCCTTGGCAATCCTGGGTAATAATCCAAAGTCAAGATATCACTGCAATATTGCAAGACAGCATTGAAAACACACTCGGTGCGTTTTACAAGGTCTTCTGGAAATTCTGGAGTTTTTTCGTCCTTGACTTTGAAGCCTTCAATATGGCTGTCGCAGAAGGGATCACACTTCCAGGCCTCTATGTCACCGCAGTCACAGCAGCCACCTCCCATCGAGGTCCCCATCTTGTACTTGTGATAGCGATGGACTGACTGTTGGAAGCAGTTGACGCATAAAACGCAAGTAACGTCTGTGGAACAGTCCCTGCAGTTGTAGGACGGCTCACCCATCTTGAACACTTTGCCACAAACCGATGGTGGAGGCGCGTTAGCGGACAAGAAACTGAAGAATTGAGAAGCATTGCCGTCGCACATGAAGTCTTCGAGTGCTCCTATCAGCACATTTTGTAAAATGTCTTCTTTAACTTCCCATTCGAAGCCTTTCTCATTTCTGCCAGGAGAGATAAATGTTCTCGGAACCCAAATTTCTCCAATGCTCCCTGAAGTGGCTTCCAGCCAACAAGTCTTCGGCAAACAATTGTTTCCATTTTTCAATATGTTTTTGATTTTCTTGGGAATATGGATGTTCACTGATTTCCATAATACTAAATATTCTATATCACAACTCTGTAAATGTATACTGGATATATAATATTATTTTTAAAATACGTAACGAATAAAACAACAACGAATGACCGAAAGATCGAAAGGTTTGTAAAGTGAACTGTTACCTGCAATCTCTTCTACGAAACGTCCGAAATTCATATAGATGAGTATGTATGATAAAATTTATTGAAGTACAATGAAATATTTTTCATGAAACCATCGAAATTTCTTTGACTTGTGGAAATTTTAGTTTTGTACCTTTTTGTATTCCACCATATGTTAAATTTATCTTAAAGTGCACATGACTTCGAAGATTAAATAAAAACGTATTTATATTGAAATAAAAACGCTACTTCATAAGTACTCTGCATAACCTAGAAGAGTCCGTTTGGAAATATGTTTTACTCGAGTTAGTATCATATCAGAATATTGTAATAGATATTGAAATGGTAGTTTAATACTTTATGGATACTGAAAAAAATGGCTTTTACTCACACGAAACAGTTTTTGAAGATCAAAACAAAACATACGTATTCAATTAGAAGGTTAGGTTATTTTCTTATGCAGAATTATTTGAACCAAAGAACATCTGATATTTATCTTGCTTGTGTGTATGTATTGTCTTGGTTTCGATTTGACAATGCCAGCAGTGTTGCCTACACAGGTTCATCCAATGATCGCCGTTCGTGATCATGCTCACACAGTCCTCCACTCAACGCATCGGCCTAACTCTCGGACCCCTAGCTGTCACTGTAATTTGCTGGGAAAATACACTGGCGTTTCTCGATGAATTTTATAGGGTAGGATCATGACTCTGATAGGAATACTGATAGGATTTTAAATATACTATATTGACCTAATACTATACCGACTTTGAATTATATAAGATTATAATTATACTTAATTATATTCCCTTAATTATACTGCAGGATAAAAACTGCAATGCCGCGTTGTGTAATCTTCTGAATTTCCTAGTGCCTCATCCGATCTTTGGGCCCAAATAATTTACGTAGAAGCTTATTGTCAAAAAACTTAAAGCGTTGTTTATAATTTATGTTTGCCGTCCGTATAAAACCGTCAGAAGAATACTAATTTTATAAATAATATTCTTTATGTTTTTTTGAAAGAAGCCGCGAGCTAAGCTGTTTCGCAACTGAATAATAACATGCTATTCCCGCCTTTGAACACCATTTTTTTTACCCTTGGATTTCGATATTCCTTGTGAACATGGAACATATTACAACAATAACTATTTAATACACAATAAGTGAATAATAAATATTTAAATTTCTCTCTCTAAAAAAAAATTAAATTAATTTCAAACATTAAATAATCAAACTTAATTTAGATGCATTTTAACGCAGACAAACGGCAACCTAATACATTTGAAAATAGATCATGCTATTCAAAATGGATTGAAAATTCTTGCGATTCGCAATTTGGAGATATTGTATGACCTGCCTCTAATGTGTCGTCATAGTTTCTTAAATTCACACCATGCATTTGCCAAATATTTATAAAATTGTGAATAAAATGTTGTTGTTTTTAAAAAGAAAAAAAAAATTTTGACATCATTATTATTTTCCCGGCAACTTTTAAACTTAAAGATGTTTATCCTTATTAGGTTGAAGAATATCCTCAGTATACATCGTAGCATTTATGAATTCGCAAGTCCATTTTTTTTTTTTTACGTCATCGGAAATAAATGAATGACTATGATAAATTAAAGATAATGATTTTAATGGAAAATGATGAGATAGAAAAGGAGAGTAAAGGCGTTATTCTCCCAGGCAAAAACTAATAATTAATAACCTTCACAAAAACAATTTGTTTAACATTAGCAGACAAAACAATGATCACCTGACAGTGTTATATGAACTTTTGTAATGACTTAAAAACATGCGTACTTGCTTGAAGAATATAACGTTGAAGTAAAATGATTGAATATAGGACTAATTCCTTGGACAGCCTGCAAATGATGCGTTGTTAATTTTAGTTAATTAGCTTAATTTTACTTTTTCTTGAGCACTTACTATATATATTTAGCCTCGTTGTGCAAGGATAAATTTAAAAACAATAGTTGCTCAGATTTTAAACAAAACAATTTAGTCAAAATTAATAAATACAAACAAAAATGATAGGAAAATTAACAAAAAAGGATTTCACAAATTTAAGATTCATTAAAGGCAAACTGTTTTATAAAATTAAACATAAAGCTGTTTATTAACTTACAATAAAGAGCTCTGAACTAAAAATAAAAAGTCTTTTATGCAGGCCTGCGATATCACCGTTCCGGAATCACTCCCTGTGTAACCTTCCTTTTTTATGAAACATATGGTTTTTTTGGTAAGTAATACTCCCGCGGTTATTTATCGATAAATAAGCTATCGAGCGCGTCGCTGTATATAGCATTTCCAAGTCAAATTCAACCTTTTCCAAGTCAAATGCTGAGCCTAGTATTCAATAAATACGAAAAAGTTATAATAAACTAACATTTGAGCGAGTGCGGTTAAAATTAATATTAAAATCGGTAACGAACCTTTGGGAACGCAGCTACTGAGCCTACTATCCAATAAACACGAAAAAGTTAAAATAAACCTCTATTGATAATATTTTCGCCCGCGATTATAAAACTAAAATAAAACGAACTTCCGCTAATCCGACTACCAGACCTTGTATCGAAAATGTCTAAAAATTATAGTATCGGTTATACTTATTATTATAATCATGACCAATTATATGTAAAAAGGCCCCTGGGAACATTTAACAAGCCACAAGGGTTAAAAACATAATGTGTAATTAAAATAACCATAAAACATAAAATCATGTTATTTTGACTTTATTATTTAATTTAAACCGAAAAAAGGTTGAATTTGAAATGGAAAAGGTCGAATTTGACTCGGAAAAGGTTGAATTTGATTTGGAAAAGGTTGAATTTGATTTGGAAAAGGTTGAATTTGACTTGGAAAAGGTTGAATTTGACTTGAAAAAGGTTGAATTTGACTTGGAAAAAGTTGAATTTGATTTGGATAAGGTTGAATTTGACTTGGAAATGCTATATATATATGTCTGTGGATATGTCTAATCTGAACTAACTGGCAGGCCGAGACGGCGATTGGGGGATTGTGGTAAATCTGATTTTGGGCGTTTGGGATTATTAATTTTTCACCCTCAACTGTATATTTCATAACAATGCATATATACAATAAACATGCATAAGGGGGTTCTTATTTTCACCTATAAAATACTATCATAAATACTGACGAGTATAAATATTAACATAACTAATATTCTATTCAGCAGACTTCAAGGTACTTTAGACGGAGATATTGTACATGGAATTAAAGTCTTAATTAGTTTGACATCAATTTAGAAAATTCAAAATCGTCATCAGTTTGACATCAATTTAGGACGTATATGGAATAAACCTATTCACTGATTAATAATTTAATATAGTTATATTATTTTATCTAAATCATTTTTTTAGTGAATAAAGGTTTTATTAAAATGAACTTAAAATATTCTTTCAAATTGAAGTATATCGAATAGTTTATAAATTTATTTTAACAATCGAGGTAAGTGATAGTCGTGTGTTGTCCACCACCAGATTTTTTTATTTATTATTGGGTTCTGTACAAGTTAAAACGTAAGACTTTGAAATTATTTTTTTCTTGTTTGAAAACATTATAGAGATTAATAAACTAAAAGTTAAAATAAATAAACAACTTAAACACAGGCACACTCAAGTAAAATATCTTTTACATCAGCCAAGGAAATTCCGAGACAGGCTTGTTGGACGTGTGATGAAAACAGATCTCCACATCCCAACATTCCTCCTTATCATTTGTGTATTAAAATTTTTGAAGTTTTACATAGATTTTTTGTCAAACAAAAGTAAAACTACTTCCTATTACTTGCTTCATTTATTAAGGGCATCAAGCTCAATAATTAATTACAACCGTATAAAGGTTATACGCAAAGGTTGGAAAAACGATATGCACCCCTCTTGTAAAGCTGCCTCCTTTAGAACTTCTACGGACGAATTCCTTCCTGACAAAGAGGTATGAAGGAAGACCAGGTGCAGCCGAACAGAAAGTTGTAAACAAACGGAGAAACTTCCTTGGCGAAGGCTAGAGGAGATCCCTGGCCTTGAGGTCTTCAACCCGAACCAACCTTGGCAGGCTGTAAACACAACGAGTCTCTGTCTTGCTTTGGCTGTATTTGTTTAATTTATTGAAGTCAAGACAACGACTGTTTTCGGCAGAAGAAGGTCCGTGTCGAGTGGTCCTTGTTAATAGGTTCTGGCACTTTTTAAACCCGCTTTATGCTAGACATCAATGATAACGTTAAACTAAAGTTAATAAGCACGATTCCTTCAAATTCAATTACGTATTACTAAACGTTTCGTTTCCCTTGAGTCTAGAAAAATCTCAATACACAGACACAGGGGACGCTATACACGACTTTAACAGATTAAATAATATAACAGTATTAACTACTTATGTACAACAATCACCTAATTTATGTCCTATTCGTCACTTTACCTTTAAGAATTTTGCATATAATATATTATAACATTTTTTCAATAATAAACCTTTTTAATCGACCAAAAAAAATAGTATATATATATAAAATAAAAAAATTACCCCTCCCCTCCTCCGAATTTGAGGCGTTTTAC
This sequence comes from Piezodorus guildinii, assembly GCA_023052935.1. Lineage (NCBI taxonomy): Eukaryota > Metazoa > Arthropoda > Insecta > Hemiptera > Pentatomidae > Piezodorus > Piezodorus guildinii. Next base: position 114,837,721 of record CM041297.1, read on the forward strand.
GAGGCGTGAACCCGAATAACGAATAAAAAAAAAATCTTTTAGTCCGCCGTGCGCGACATTTCTAGGTAACTACTGGACTAATTTTTTTTTTTTTGTAATTCACCACAAAAAAAAAATATTAAGTTTTAGAATCAGTAAAGCATGTTGAAAACACCAACAAAAAAAGATAAACAATAGAAATCTTACCTATATATACGCCCATAACTCAGTTATTTTTAAAGATAGAGAAAACATTATTAGTGTAAAAAAAAAAAAAGCGAATATTTAAAAAAAAAAAAGAAAAGAAAAAATTTGAAATTTTATCCATAAATACGGCCATAACTCAATTATTTATAAAGGTAAAGACAAATATGTATACATTTTTAAATCAGTAAAAAACGATAACAAAAAAAAAAAATAAATATATAAAATTGTTCAGTATATTAAAATAAAAAACCTCAGAGAAAATGCTTTTCTCCTAATTAATAATAAAATAAATAAAAAATTGGCATGAAGTGCTATTTCATAGAGAATTTAATTTCCCCCAAAATGAACAATAATCATATTGGATATAATTAGTTGACGTTTATATCAATTTTTCCGAGAATTACTGGAAGGTATTAGTCCGGGTGGCAGTCAATGACTGGAACAATTAGATACTTTCAACCATTTACTTTCTGCTAACGTTTCGTTCTTTTATCTATTCGTCGGCTTCTATCTAAAAACTTAAAGATTAGAATTTATAAAACTATTATTATTCCAACGGTTCTTTACGGATGTGAAACGTGGCCGCTTACTTTGAAGGATGAACAACGGCTTAAGGTTTTCGAAAATAAGGTATTGCGTAAGATATTTGGTCCGAAGAGAGATGAGGCCACTAGGGAGTTTTGAAGGTTGCACAACGTGGAACTGCGGAACTTGTATCCTGTGAATATAATTGAGCTGATTGCATCGCGGAGACTCAAATGGGCGAGTAAAGTTGTTGGGCTCGATGACGAGCGGATTCCGAGAAAGTTGGTATTTGCTGATCCGACTGGTAGGCGTCCGAAAGGTAGGCCGAAGCGGAGATGGGAGGATTGCGTTAAGGCTGATCTCGGGAGCTTGGGCTTAAGTGGTGAACATTGGACTAGTCTGTGTAGGCGGAATTTGGTGGTATCGGCATCGAACCTTCGGGTTCGCTAAGCCTATTATTATTATTATTAACGTTTCGTCCCCCATTGTGGGTCATCATCAGGGCGTATTGTAGGCAAATGAAAACCGTTTCCAGAAAAATAATCTTAGAAATTGGTATAGAACTAGCAGAGATATTGCGTTTTGAAATTAGTAATGGTGATATGCCATTTTTTTTTAAATTTTTTAATGCGTCTTATATTACTTTATTGCCTATCAACAGCTATATAATCAGTTATAACCTAATATTATTATTTGGAAATAATAAACCATTGTGTAATAATTTGCAGCGTTTTTACACATTTAGCTTTAGAAAGGTAAATAATATATAAATTAAAAAAAATATGTTACCTCTTTTCTCCTTTATTTGGTAATCAGATTCGTTCTACTTGAATATTTAGCAGTTTTTTATTAATGCTAAAATTTTGGAATGGTTAATTTGTTTCAATTTACAATACTTAAGGTAGATTAGAGGAAGAAAATTTAAAATATCGGTATGTAAGTCCTGGCAGACTATTTAAATAAGAATGATCCCTGTATGTTATTAAAGATTATTTAATTTTATACCGATATAGCGAGTTAAATCAAGATCATTAGAAATGTTTTGGAGAAAATCGTAAATAGGTGCAAAATGCATGGTATGAAGTAGCACTTCTTGACTGCAAATTTTGGAGAAACAGCTGATATAAAATCTTGAGATTACTGTCTTCTTAAATATGAAATTTCAGTTTTGAACGACGTTTGGTTTTCTTGTAGATTTACCACACACAGACCTTTTTGTGGCACTTGAATATTTGGACTGAGGGGACCCTAAAACAACTATTTCCGTTGAAAACTAGGATTCGAAAATTTTCATGATCGCAATATTCTCCTTTACTACATATTTCATACGTAGTTGAGTGAAAGTAAAACAAAAAACAAAATCATGGCAAAAAAAAGTCTGAGTTGTGACTACTTCAAACGATGCAAAGTCAGTTTTGCACTTCGGTTGATAGTTGAAGCAATGTTTTTCTACTATATTATATCCCTATATAGATACGTTATTTATTTTTAGGAAAATTCTTATAATTTTTAAAACAGGAAACACAAATATCTCTCATGTATTTGTTATTGAAACAATTTACTTCATTAAGGATTTCATATAAAATCTAGAAATATTTTTTCCAGTAATGAACCTTTGTGACCGACAAAAAAAAAATCCTCCTTCTTAACTCAAAAGGTCTTATGTTCCAAGATACGTAAAATTTAGGAATACATATTTTTTTTTTGGATTGTGTTGTGATCGATAGGGAGTAAAATTTCCTAAACAACAAATTATGTATCATTGGAATCAGTTAGGAAATAGTTGAGAAATTGGATTTTGAAGAAGCAATCGTCATTGCTAATTTTCTTAAATACATGGACAGTGTATCTAGTTAACATTTCATAAGCTCTTTCATTAATTTAGTACAATGCTTTTATGCTAATTGCCTACATTCGACGACAATTCAGCATGTTAAGTGAGAGATTCTGAGTTGTATCTATAAACGACCAGTTTTGTGGTTTATGTTAATCTGGATTGATGACATGGATACACCGTACACCCCTTTTATAAACGACAGTATGTTCTGAAAGGTCTGTCGCATTTTTTTTTTCTTTTTTATTCAATTTGCTACGTTGTTTTTTATGAAAAAAAATCTGGTGCGGGCAACACACGACTTTCACTTACCTCCGTTATTAAAATGGATTCAAGAATTTTCAAGCACATAAGAAATAAAAATGAGTGAAACCAAGAATTAATTAAATTGAATTTCTATAGAAACATGTGTTTTATCAAAAAAAATCTATTATATTATTATCTAAACCAATTACTTAGTTTTATCGGCTTTTTATCACTCTCTATTAACTTTTAAAAGCTATTTTTTCTAAAATCTTCAGCTTTCCAACGGTGTATCATACATGTATATTACTGCTCTTGTGTTCAAAAACGAAAAATTGCATTAAAAAAATATTTTTTTTGGTTTTCTCCTTTAGTTGGTTATCGAATTTATTCAATTTATATATTTACCTGTTTTTCATCAGCGTTAACAAGACTATATAGTTATTTTTATTTAATCTACAAAATTAAAAGTACTTAAGGAGAAGAAAAATTAAAATATCGGCATTTAAGCCCTGTCAGACCATTTTAATCAGAATGAAACCTACATGATATTAAAGCCCATTAAATTTTACATCGATATAGCGAGTATAATCAAAATCGGCGGAACCGTTTTCGAGAAAATCGAAAAAAGGTGCAAAATGCATGGTATAAAGTGGCTCTTCTGATAAGCTCATTTTGATGAAAAAAGGTTTTGCAACGTCTCGGGCATATATTTGTCTTAAATATAAAATCTCAGTTTCATAGGACTTACCGTTAGTCCGGGAGTTACCACACACACATACACACAGACCTTTTTGCGGGACTTAGTTATTTGGACTCAGGGGACTCTAAAATGTGTATTTCCGTTGAAAACTGGAATTAGAAAATTTTCACGATCGCAATACTTCCCCTTACAATATATAGTAACTGAAAGTAAAAAGGAGATAAGATAAAAAAATACACAACTATAAACGACACCTAAATCACGCATTGTCCCTTTCCTAAATTTGAACGTTAATAAATTTCAATATTTTTATTATTATGCATTAAACAATAAGTGATATCCACTACCATCGTATATGAACTATGAGAACAACTAATACATTGACAATTATACAACTTGGATCTTGATAATATAGTGCGCTTCCTTGAGCTTACTAGGCGTCCCTTACTTGGCGGTATTGTACCCCTTTTGGGGAAGCATACATACATAATACAATATTAGATTTCAACTCTTACCTTCTATAATGATTGTCCTACTTTCAACAAGTTTTCCTTGACCATTTTTTGTAACAGGTTTCCTTATATGAATTAATTCTGCACCCGGTGGATATTATTTATTAATATCATTCCAAATCAGATTGATATAAGAGATAAGCAGTTAGCATGTATTAGGCTGGTCCATATCTCGTTTACAAGTGATGTCATTGAATTTTTAATATAATATTTATATTTAAAAAAATTGCTATATTAATATATGAGCGTTTGTTAGTTTTTGGTTTATTGTTTTCAATATTGAACCTTTGTAATCAACAAAAAAAAAAAAAAATAATAAAAAAACCTCTTAAAATTTGAGAGCTTACGTTTCAAGATGCGTAGAATCCAAATAACGAATAAAAAAATATCCGTTTGTCCGCCGCCCACTCTCCGCAGAATGCTCCGAAACCACTAGACCAATTTTTTTTTTTAATTCGCCAAAAAATAATAGTCCATGCAACGATGATCCTAACACCTAGACGTTGATATCAGCTTTTAAAATTAGTTAGTTTTAAAATTGAGGCCTATTAAATGAGATTTAATTCAAAAACTCGATTATTTTTGAAGATAGAAAGTGTTTTTTAGCCAACAAATTATATCATATTATATATTATAGAATAATTATATAAAAAAGAAAGAAATTTTACTCATAAATATACATATAATGCTAATCAATGATCTCCCTAATTCAATAGTCCATTGCTCCCATCACCTCTATGCCGATGATTTCCAAATTTATTTCTCCTTCCCTCCGTCCGAATTATCATCTGCGTTTGCCGCTATTCAGGCAGACCTAGATAGAATCTGTGCCTGGGCAAACCTGAATAAGCTATGCTTAAACGCTATGAAAACTCAGGCTATTATGATTGGTTCCAATCCCCTCCTGAGATCCAACCTTATTCCTAAATGGTCATCCCATTGCTTTCAGTCCCTCTGTCAAAAACCTAGGAATTATAATTGACCAATCCCTTTCCTGGAAACCCCATATTGCACAAATTTCTCGGAAACCCATAAGCACCCTAAAGTTTTTCCATCGCTCCAGTCACCTTCTTCCCGAATCCACGCGTAAAATCCTTGTCTCCTCACTCATATTTTCCCACTTTGACTACGGCTGTGCGGTGTACGGTGGCCTCTGTATGGTACTTGAGAACAGAGTAAAGCGTATTATGAATTGTAGTTTGAGATTTGTTTTTGGTACCTCGAGACGGACTCACGTGACTCACCTCTATGCCGAGTTGAAGTGGCTCCTCCCTTCCACACGCAGACAGTACTTCCTTGGGTCCTTTCTCTACCAAACGATAAAATCCCAGCATTCTTTCTATATCCACAGTCTCCTCCAATTTAAATCCTCAGTCCACTTGCTTGGGACAAGTTCGCGCCACTCCGACCTTTATATCCCATCCCACAGAACAAAAGCCTATGGTCGATCGTTTTCTTGCCCGTTCCACTGCTTTCTGGAATTCCATTCCTTCCAATATACGTCGTGCTTCTTTCTTATCCACATTTAAATATCTCCTTTTCCAGCATCTATTATCCCTCACAGACGCTTGTTGATCTTAAATCTGATAATTTATTAATTATAATGACTAAATGCTTATTTGACTTTGCTTTTGTTTGTTTCGTTTTTTCGGAAAATTAGTTATTTTTTTTATTTTTATTTTTTTATCCATATGACCGTCAGGATTTGAATCCAAATCCTATATGGTCAGGAGTTATTTTTATTTTCTCATTCTATTTTACTTATTATCATTATTATTATTATTACTTTGTGATTTTTGTATGTATGTATGTAGGTGTATATATATATATATATATATATATATATATTTTTTTTTTTTTTTTAATATACTTTATTTATGTAAATAATTAAGTTTGTAATAATTCAATCAATTTAATGTATTCTGGCCAGAAGAGCTATATTTATTTGTAACATCAATGTTATTCTTGAGGGACTATGTCCCAGAATAAAGTTCATTTTTCTATTCTATTCTATTCTATTCTTATAACTCAGTTATTTTTAACGATAGCGTTACACATGTTTGTAAAAGGGAAAAATTGAAATGTTGCTTATATATATACGCGTGTAACTACGTTATTTTCGAAGATAGAGACAAAATTCGTTATAAATGTTTATATATGTTTATATATATATATATATATATATATATATATATATATATATATATATATATATATATATATATATACATATATATATTCAACGAATAAAAAAAAACCGTTTCTTCTAATAAATAAATATCAAAACTAATTTAGTGTCATTTGATTTTTTTTATTTTAGAACAAATGAAAAATGAATCATTGAAATTGGTTAAAAACTAGCTTAGATATTGCGTTTTGAAATCAGTGGTAGTGATGCGGTGTGATCCTTTGAATTATTGCTTTTCATACTACTTAATTGCATCAACAGCCTTATAAATAGTTATACCCTAATATTGTTATTTGGAAATAATAAACCATTGTGTAATATTTTGCAGCGTTTTTTAATAATAAGTCATATTAATTTTCCAAATATTCAGAAGGTGTTTTGTTAGAAGTAATCCATTTCGAGATAATTACATTGTGTTTTTTCAATTAAAAAAATGTAAATAATCTTTTAAATTTTAACGTATTTATTGAATGTTACTGGTGTGTTAAAATTTGACCAAGTAAACGTGATAGAAATTGAACACATAGTTGTCATGTTTTTTTTTTTTAATAACAATTTTTATTGAGAAAATTTTACAATCTGTCCCAATTTGGACATTAATAGTATTGCTGAATGATATCAAACATACTACATTCATACAATATTTACACAAGATAAAATTACAATAAAATATATACACAATAATGAATCAATACAAAAGTCAATAATTCACTTATACCTATATACACATACACACACTCATACATACATCACATTGAGTGGAGAATCTAGCCAGTGCTAGAACTCCAATATATTTACAAAAGGTCGCGGGGCCACTGCCGTTTCAACCTTCTAGGTGGGTTGTATGGATGAGTGGAGCTGGATAGGGATTGAGCTAAAGGATTAGGATGATGAATGAGGTTCTGGTGGAATTTGGAAAATTTGGATGGAATTAGGTCTGAAATAAATGGAACATTAAGGTCGTGGTGCAAGGTATAATTGGAGACATAATAAGGAGCATTTACTATTGTACGGAGGACTTTGGATTGAAAGGATTGAATGCGTTTGATGTTAGAACGTTTAGCTGTCCCCCACAGTTCAAGTCCGTAGGTCCAGATGGGCTTCAGTATTGTCTTGTAGATTAATAATTTGTTTTCAACTGTAAGTTCAGATTTTCTGTTGAGTAGTCGGTATAACTGTCCGAATCGTCGGTTGAGTTCTTGTCTTTTAAGTCTTGTATGTGGGTTCCAAGTCAATCTTTTGTCTAACAGTAAGCCAAGATACCGGACTGTATCTGAGAGAGGAATCGGTAATGAGTTGAAATAAACTGGCGGACAGGATTTTCGTCTAAGAGTAAAGGTTATGTGTTTACATTTGGCTTCGTTCACCTTTACACGCCAGTTATTACACCAGTGTTCGATAAGGAAAAGGTGTCTCTGAAGGTTTAAGGATGCTGTTTCAGGATTGGAACTGGATGATAGGATGGCGGTGTCGTCTGCAAAAGTTGCCAGAAAGGTATCAGGATGTGTAGGAATATCAGCAGTGTAAAGGATGTAGAGGATGGGTCCCAAGACGCTGCCTTGAGGAACACCGGCCTCAACGGGATAAAGGTTAGAAAATTCTTCACCACAGCGAACTCGGAAGGAACGGTTCGAGAGATAGGATCGGAGAATGAGGTATAGGGACTGGGGTAAATGGGTTTTCAGCTTGAAGAGTAATCCAGTGTGCCATACCCGGTCAAAAGCTTGCGCAATGTCCAGAAACGCACCAGAACAATACTCTTTGCATTCAAGAGCTGAGGAAATATGGTCTACAACTCGGAGCCCCTGTTGAACTGTGGAATGCTGAGGACGGAATCCAAACTGATGGGAAGGAAGATTTTGAGATTCTAATATGGGTAGGATACGTTTAAGAAGAAGCCTTTCGAAGATTTTTGAGAGGATGGGGAGTAGACTAATAGGCCTGTAGGATGAAGTGTTGTTGGAAGGTTTACCTGGTTTTAAAAAAAGGATGATGGTGGAATGTTTCCATAACAGAGGAAAATAGGTGGTGCGGAGGATGCAGTTATAAATATAAGTAAGGAATATAATAGCTTTCTGCGGAAGTTGTCGGAGGATCTGGGGAGTAAGGAAATCGTGTCCAGGAGATTTACGGAGAGTCAGTTTTTGGAGAAGATATTTGACCTCAGAGGGATATATAGCTTTAGGAGGTAGGGAAAGTGGAATCGGTGACATAAGAAAGTCTTGCACTTTTGCGGTGTGATTGATGTGGGATTCCGGGTGAGGAGTGAATACTTTGGAGAGGTGTGTGGCGAATTCCTCGGCTTTATCTTCATCAGACGCAGCCCAGGAGTCATCACCACGTCGGAGAGGATGGGAAACATGATGGTATTTTAGGATCTTTTTCGTGACATTCCACAGGGAATTATCACGAGCTGATAGAGAGGAGAGGTAGGAATTAAAGGACTGGGAACGGAAGTTCGCCAACTCCCTCTTCAATTGTCTACAATAGAAGTTATAGGAGCGGCGATCTGTTGGGTGTCGGGTGCGCTGCCATAATGATCTTGCTCGGCGTTTGGTGTGGATAAGGTCTATAATAGGTTGTGGAAAATGATTTTGGTCTGGATTTATATTGGAGTGTTTAGGAGAGGAAGCAGTCCAGACAGCTTGTTGGATGGCGGTGGTAAAGGAATAGACGGAATTATCTAGGTCATCTTGGGTTTTGAGGGTTACTCTGAGGTCAATATTATCGGTCAGGATTTGGCGGAAAAGGTTCCAGTTGACAGGGCCTCGGATGAATGATGGTGGAATGGGTTTTGGAATTGGAGTGAGAGATACTTTTAGGATCAGTGGACTATGGTCTGAGGATAGTTCATCAAGGCGAGTTAAAGACAAGTTGAGAGAGCCTAATCCGCTGTGGATAAAGAAGTCGAGGATGTCAGGATTGCGGTTAGGATCGGTTGGCCAGTAGGTAGGGGAGTCAGGAGGCAGGATATTAAAATTTCGGGAGTTGAGTGCAGACAGCAAATTTCGTCCCCGAGAATTCGTGGTTCTGGAACCCCACTGCTGATGCTTGGCGTTTAAGTCTGCACCCAGAATGAAACGATTTCCTAAGGAATCCAGGAAGGATACAAATTCAGAATTGGAAATGGAATGTTTAGGAGGGCAATATGCAGATGTGAGGGTTACCGGAAAGGAAAAAGTCTTGATTACTATGGATGTGGCTTGTAGGAAATCATAGGTGGGAAGTGGGAGTAAATGATGAGAGAGGGATTGGTGGACAATGATAGCAGAACCGGCATGGGCTTTACCGTCTGGGTGGTCAGTACGGTATGTCATGTATTGCGGTATTTTGAAGTACTGTTTAGTCGTTAGTCTTGTTTCAGTTATAAGTGCAACATCGATTGTTTTGTCTTGCAACAACGCTGTCAGTTCGTCAGTATGATTTCTAACACCATTCGCATTCCAAAGGAGAATGGATAAGGAGTTAGGTGAAGTCATTTAAGGATTTTTCAAGGCAGGGATTAGATTCGATACTAGATTTGTAAGGAGTGATATAAGTGGCATAACAAGAGATTTGATTTCGGAGATGAACGATGTCATTAGACTGGTAAGATCTGTGACGTTTGATGGTGGAGGGATATGAGAAATTTGATGTTGAGGAGTTTTTTGAAGATTAGGTAAACTTTGAGGGATAGATTCTTGTACAATAGATTGAGAATGTTGAGGAAAATGTTGTTCCGGCAGTGCCTCGACTTCATGATTCTGGTTACCACCTCCAAGCAAGTGGGCAAATGACACGTTAGAATTTACAAGTTTTGATGGTTCTCTTCTGCTTCTGGTTGGTACAGTTGTTTCATTCGGATCCTGAGGTTTTTGGTATCTGGTTCTGAGTTTCTTGTAGATTTCACATCCCTTGTAGTTAGCCGGGTGGTCCTTGAGGCACAGAGCACATACAGCGGGTGCTGATCTTGATCTTGTACATTCTTCTGTTTTATGCTGTTCACCGCATTTCACACAGCGTGGTATGTGATGGCAATAACTTTTGGTATGACCATATGCCTGACAGTTATGGCACTGGACTATTTCTTTCTTTGTGTAAGGTTTTTCAACTTTTACACGGGTATAGTACAGTCTGCTGAGGTCATAGATTTTTTCGACTCCTGCTGATGGTTCCAGGTCCACGAAGAATAGAGGCAGTGGACTTTTATCTTTTAGAACGTTGGTGACTTGCCTCACTTGGAATCCTAATTCTGTCAGTTCTTCTTTGATTGCTTCAACGGGTGTTGAGGAATGTAGGTTTCTGATTACGACCCTTAATGCTCTCTCTTGGCGCAGCTGATAAGTATGAAAGTCAGCTTTGGTCTCAGTCAGATATTTTACAATCTTTCTGTAGGTTTCAGCAGTAGTCGGAGATATTTTAGTATCATTGGTTCTACTTATACAATAATAACTATTAGGATCTGTTACTTTGTTTAAATGCGCACACATCAGTTTAAAATTTTTAATATTTTTAACAAATATTGGTGGAGGTAGTGGTTCTCTGGGTATAGGAGAAGATTCCATGGTTTCTTTTTCATTTTGGAGGATCTGAAATGGATTCGGTGTAAAAAACGGAGATTCATCAGTTATTCCTCGTGATGATGTGCTGGGCTGTGGTTCAGAACCTAATGAGGTAGCTGACGCGGTCGCTGGTGGAATCATTTTTTTATTTTGTTCACGGCGGGGTCTCTGTTTTGTGGGAGACGAGTTAGAACCTGCAGATCTAGATCTTTTACTTGCAGACTTTGAGGACATGACTTGATGAAAATATCTCATTGATTAAGAAAATAATAATAATAAATAAATAATGAGATAAGAATTAAAGATAAAAGAAAGATAATTAAAAGAAAAGCAAGCCCGAGCTTGCCGAGCTAGCGGCAATCAGCTGATCAGTGACCCTTCTTTCACTTTTTCGTGATTGTACAAAGTAAATTATAACTTTGCTTACCGAAACTTCTCCAATATTCACTGCCGTAATATTCCTGAGGTCTAGTGATGTTCTCCAGACTGAATTCTAGCGAATTCCCACTGAAAAAAGCAAAAATCTGAGAGACGATACATAGTTGTCAAGCACATATATTGGACGATACCCTTTGGCATCATTTCAATAAATATCCTAATTTAGAAAGTTCTGTGGCCATCTTCTTTTGACGCTTTGGAGGATTACCAGGAATGGAGGAGTTTCATAGGGATTTGTTGCAGATCTGATATTGGTAGTACTTCATGATTTAAAAATTAATGCCACTTTGATCATGGAATATTACGATGTTGCGAAGAAAATAACAAAATTAAAATAAGACTATTATCACTTTCCAAGTGTGCATTTCACTTTAATTTAATCTAGAAATGAAAAAAAAAATCTGAATAGAAAACTTTCTATTTTTTTTTTTTTTAAACCTATATTCGGAACGATTTCTCCTTCACATGAAACTAGCCTAAAATTTAATAGATTAACAGAGATGAAAATAAAATCTGTCCTAAGGTTACTAACAATTATAAATAAATTGCTAAGAAAACGGCTGTTTTGTCCCACTAAAAAAAAATTAATTGTTATTTAGCTATTATTGAAAAAAACTAAAACAGTAATGAAAATGCCTTTTCCAAAGAATATATTTAAAAATTAAATTAAATTAACTTATTCATTATTACTGATACCCAATATATTTAGACCCATTCGTGCAATTTTTTGTTTTTACTTCTTTTGGCTTACATAGATTTCAATAAATATAGTTATTTTCTGTTTATAATTTTTGACTATTATTTTTATGTTTTTAAACGGCTAAGAAGATATTCAGTTCTTTCCGAATAATTTTTCACTAATATGTTGTTTTTTTTTTAATTCAGATTGACCGCGCGGATTGTAATTGTAATCTTAGGATGTAATTTCTCCATAACTCGGTAATTCTTAAAGATTGAGAAAAATTAAAAGTGTTCTAGAATCAGAAATTTTTATTGAAGACCATCTGTTATTAGAGGATAGTTCTTCCTAAAAATATTATTGATTATTAATTATTAAATTTGCAAAACGGTTTTTGTTTGTCTATTTATTTAGCGGCAGTCTACTGTGGCTTATTGGATGATGCTACATTGGCACTCCTAATCCAAAGGCCTATCCAAATTTAATTAGGATAGGAATATTTCACACCTTACATGGCAAAGCCTTGGGACAGCCATTTTACGTACCCTCTATAGGGCGGCCAAGGATTTATACTCTCTAAAATATCCTGAGATCATCTGCCGGGTTCGAATCTGCGACCTTGGGCACAGACAACTTTTATGCTTGCTACAACACCACAGGTGACCTTAAAATTCACAGTATAGAATTGCAACGTTAAGGTTTTAATTACCGCTATTTTTATAAGGTGTGCCAAACCATTCACTGCCTCCCACACGTTTTCAGTTGCAAGTAACCTTTCCTTCGACACTCCCTGGACAGGTCTGCTAAACTAGCGTTAATAGATTCCCGTCGATTTTCAGTAGAGATATAATTCCAGCACTAAAGACTTGGCTTGATAGATTTTCTACATTAAGGGGAAGGTCTAAAAAAAATAGTGTTGGGTAACTTTTCCGTGGGTCGACTAGAAAAAATTGCCGGAACGCAGAAAACAAAAAAGTAACTAAAAAAATTTATTACAATAGAAAAAACCTCGAACTAGCCCAACCTTGACTTTTTTTTTTACAGTCTCAAATCCTTTGATGGGTTCCGTTTCGCTTGAATATAAATAGGTATGATTTTTTCTAGGGGCCTAAAGGTAACCAAGTTTAAAATTGAAATAATCGAAAATTGGCACCAGTATATAATTAAAGAATTAAAATTCAGGACGTGCCCGAATACGAATTTAAAGTTGATCAATAATTTATTATTATTTTAATTTTTCAGATTTTTACTTTTGTTTACCTATATATGAAATATATACTAAGGGGAAGTATTGCAATCGTGAAAAAATTCGAATTCCAGTTTTTAACGGAAATACACGATTTAGGTTCCACTGAGTCCAAATGACCAAGTCCCAGACCAAAAAGGTCTGTGTGTGTCCGTATCGATGTAAACTTGGACAGGCTTCAGTATAATGTAGGTTTCATTATGATTGAAACAGTCTGACAGAGCTTAAATACCGATATTTTAAATTATCTTCTTTTAAAGTACCCTTAATGTTGTATATTCTATTAAAATAACTATATCATCTATTTAGTACTGATAAAAAAGGCATAAATATGTAACTTGAACGAATACGATATCCAACTAAGAGAGAAAAAATAATGTTTTTTTTTTTTTTTTATGCAATAAAGATGTTTTTTAATACAAAAATAGTAATATAGACGTATAATATACCGTTAGAAAGCTTACAATTTTAGAAAAAAATATTATATTATACACAAAATTGTAAAAGTTAACGGAGAGTGATGAAAAGTTGATAAAACTAATTTATTGTCGTATATATGTAATAGATTATTTAATAAAACACATGTTACTATTGAAACTCTATTTATTAAATTCATTAACAATTTATTTTCATATCTAAATGTATTTAAAATTCTTATATTCATTATACCAACGGAGGTAAGTGAAAGTCGTGTGTTGTGCTCACCAGATTTTATTTAATTAGTTTTTGAAATAAATTGTATTAAGTTTTTCTCGAATAGAATATTTGAAAATTGGCACTAATATATTATTATGGCATTTTTTATTATTCATTTATTTACAACTGTATTGATTAATACATCTAGTACATTAGCTGTTAGATAAAACACATGAAAAAGACATGATGTGAAACTGACCATTGGCAGCACTTCGATAGGTAATCTAAACTAGAATGTCTCGAGGCCATCTTCTTTTCAGACGCCTCGGAGGATTGTTAGGAATGGAAGAGGAAGCTAGGATTGAAACTGATGGGTTAGAGAGGAAGTGGAGTTTGTCATGGAAGGATTGATACCTGGTTCGGGCCAAAGCAGCTACATAAGGAATATTAAGGTCTTAATGGATGAGCTTATTCGTGACAAAGTAGGGAGCGTTGAGGATTTTTCGAAGGATTTTGAATTGTAATGATGGAAGACGGAAAGAATTTGATGGTTTAGTCTAGTAAGTGTTGAAGTAACCGAAAGCGGCGAGCAGTTTCTGGTCATTTCAGTCTAATGTGGATGGTTATACTTTAATGAACTTCAACTAATACCACAAAAACATAACTCAGAGTTGACTGTTATGATATACTTATTCTTTTATGTTTTATGCAACCATAATATTAATATGCAAACAATGTTAGGAAAATCCGAATTCATGTAGATGAGTATTTTGTAGTTAAATGGGAGGTTAAAGCGTCTGTCTATTAAATGTTGAAGTAACCTAATGCGGCGATTAAGGCATTTAAAATTAAACTAAGGCCATTTGAATAGGTGAATTAATTTTTTTTTTAATGAAATTTTAATTAAATTCTATTTACTTTCTCAAGAAACATTTAATACAATAATACAAATGTAGAAATTATTATTTGCAAACTGAAAAAAAAAAAGAGGTGTCTGTACATTGCAAAAGTCAATTAAAATATATAACTTTGTTTACAAATACGTTTTTCCCGTGCATGATAAATATGTATCTACATTCCTCCTGTTCTTATTAATACATTTATGAATACATAATAGTTGTAATCTAATCCAAATTGATTGATAGATATTATGACAGTGCCTATATATTCTGCATAAAAGGAAAACGCAGAAATAATATGATAATCAGATAAGTCGATATTTCCTGCTCACATTAGTTTATCTAATCATAATTTACTGTCTTAAATATTATAATTTTACATTTATTTTGCAATTTAATATTCATAGACAGGTTATTTCCATTGAGCTGTAAAGATCTTGTTATTCGTTTGGAACGGTTCCAAAAAAATATTATTAATGAACAAGAAAACACGTGAAAGAAATTAGTTATTAATAACATGAATTGAAGTTTTATTTTAATTTCGTACAATATTCAAATGAAGCAATTTCTCATATATATACGAAATATTCGCTAATTTATATGTAAAAAAATCTCTAAAAGTACATTGAGTGCAACCACATTCTTATCTAGATCACGTTATCTCAAATCCTTAACGTGCCACGTTTGGTCATAAATCAAGATATACAAGAGGACATTAAAAGGCTTAGAACATTATAATATGTATTTATTTACGATAAGGAAGAAACGCTGAAAGAATTTACAATGAAAATGAAATTCGCGAATCTTAGTTTAAAATACAAAAAAAATCAGAAAGGAATAGAGTTTTACTTTCACTTACCTAGATATGGAATATATAGAAAGGGAAAAGTATTGCGATCGTGAAAATTTTCGAATTCCAGTTTTCAACGGGAATACACGTTTTAGGACCTCCTGAGTCCAAATAACCAAGTCCCGAAAAAAGGTCTGTGTTGTGTGTGTGTGTGTGCGTGTGTCTAGTTAGTGGGTTTCTTCTATCATATTTATATTTATAAATAACAGAATTAGAGGCATTTAAAAATTTCTAATCAGCCACCAAAAATAAAAATAATTACTGCATTATTCAATTTAAAGAAAAATAATATACGTGGTTTAGTAGTTAGCATTTCCTATTGATTTAATAAAATGGAAAGGCGATTTTAACTTTCTTTTGTTTAATTCTCAAGATACGTGGAAGCACCTCCTGACGTCAAATGACAAAACAAAAATTAAAATTCAGGTAATTCCCATGCCGATAGAAGTGAAAACTTTTTTTAAATTCACGATTTTTGCGCTGGAATTTCGTTGGAAAGAAGAGTTATTTTGTAAAAGAAGATTATGTTGAGAATGCATGTTTCATTATTGTTTCATTTAATTGTAATACATCATCGCCCTATTGAGATATATCAACTTGATTATGTCATCTGAATCTGAATATGACTGTAGACTGTATAATTTGGTATACATAGCCCAATTTTTCATGAATCATTTGTATCAAGAAACTTCAGACAGTTGGGAATAAACTTTATAGTTGTTTGACAGATATAACCTCCGTTTCTCTCCTTAGTAAACAAAAAACATATGTTTTAATTAGTAATGAAATATACATTGTGCTTAATTGAAATCTATATTATTAAAATTAATTTAATTTTTAAATGTCATATTTCTATGCTTACATGATCAAGATATTCTTTTCTATTTCGCTTTACTACGATTTAAATATCGACAGTTAGATCATTATGAGTTTGATTTATATGTTTGAATGTTTTCATGCAAAGTAATGTTTTACAAATATGGGCCATTCTCAAAGAAAGGTACAAACGCTGTCCAAATGATTTTCCTCGTACTGAAACTGGTTATTTTCCAACTTTGTTTTCTTTTCCGGTAGACATTTTTCTGCTCTGCTTGGTGCACATTCATAAGTTCAAATCAATGAGTTATTCCTGTATGAAAATTTTGAATAAATGTCCGAAAAATTAATGGCTCACCCTGTCCAAATCAGACTTTGCCAACTTCAACGTGGTACCCAGTCAAGTTGCTGGAACGATTTTACTGGTTTGGTCCATTGCGTTCATACATACACTATATAGTTTCCGGATAATGAATTGCAGGTTTAGAAAACAGTTATATCCGTTTCAAATTAATAAAACTGAAATGTCCAAGGGATTTTGCGTCATTGGCGCACCCCAAACGGTTTTTGGCACCTCCCTTCAAGCCATAAAAAAGCGGGAAAAGGCTCTCAAAAGCTATTATGCCTTCGGTAAAGCGACGAAGAGGTTCCAACCGCCTTTTGTATCTTTCACGGTGGCAGGGAGGGAAGACGTAAGCTAGTTAGTGAGAGTATTTTTTCTTGCCCACAGATGCGCCAATGATGAAAAGGTTTTTTATTTTCCTTTGAACCTACTGCTTTTGCTCTGATATGAAGAAATATTCTGGTTCACACTTTATCGTACTCAATCGGGTGCTGATCGTATATAGAAGCGAAATTTTTGAAATATTTAACAGATGGAGAGGCGAGGACTGTCTTAACCCTTTTAGATGTTCAAAAACCTTCGGGAGATCATTGCAAAAATCATTGGCTCACCGACTCATCATTGGCTCACTACAAGATCGTCATTAGCTCACTTTCTGATTTCTGGAATCATTATTATTTTAATTAATTAATTATTAATGGAATTAATTATTTTGATAATTACACCGAATCAAGCTCTGCTGAGTGCTGCATCAGATCAGATTTCATATATAGAGACACACAAAAAAAAAAGGATGGACCGAAAATTCAACTTTTGAAATTTTCAAGAAAGACGCCCCCGATAGTAATTTTTGCTGAGAATGCCCCATATAGATATTTTATAGTCATGCGAATGAGTCGGACCAAAACAGTTTTAAGGAAAATTAAGTAAGACCTTTGTAGATGAGTTTATTCGTGACAAAATAAGGAGCGTAGAGGATTTTACGAAGGATTTTGGATTTTAAGGATTATTGCACACGCGAGGGATTCGATGGTTTGGTAGAGCCCCATAGCTCAATTCCGTAAATCCAGATAGGTTCTATAATAGTCATGTAGTTGAGCATTTCGTAGTCAAGAGAAAGGTATGACTGTTTGCGTAGCTGTCTTAAATACGAAATTTCAATTTCGTACAACTTTTACACACACGCACCTTTTTAAGGGACTTAGTTATTTCCCTACAACGCGTATTTTTTTTTAAACCAGATTTCGAAAACTTTCACAATCGCAATACAATCCCTTTTTATTTATTTCATATATAGGTAAGTGAAAGTAAAAATAAGAGAATAAAAGTAATAAATAAGCGATTGGGTCCTTGAAGATAGAAGAATGCATCCCAATCGTAGCCATGATCTCCACTGGCTATAATTACCGCGTCCTTAGACTCGCCCTCCGCAAGGTAGGATAGTGACCTCTGGGCCCAACGTGTTTTAGGGCTCTATCATTATCTCTGTCTACACGGAAGTACCTGCGAGTCTAATGGCAGTACCAATTAATTCAAATCATCAACCTCCAAAGGAGTGCTGTTATTAATATAAGAAGAAGAGGGGGAAAAAAGTATAATATAGACCAGTATTTGAGATATTTCAGACTATGCGGAGTTATTCAATCACACGTAATTCGGATTAACTAAAGGAATGTTGTTAGGTTCCTTTAATTAAAATGAACCATTTCATTCAACTCGTTTTATTTTCTTATTTTTTGCTCCCTACGTTTCGGCCTTTTGCCATTTTCAAGGGATCTTTTTATATTCCATCATGCACTCATATAAATATATATTTTGTTATAATTTAATAAAATAAAAATAAAACTATTACAGGCTGACCAGCCCTATCCTGGTTGTTATCATCCACTCCAGAGTGTGGATATATTTATATGAGTGCATAATGGAATATAAAAAGATCCCTTAAAAATGGCAAAAGGCCGAAACGTAGGGAGAAAAAAAATAAGAAAATTAAATGAGTTGAATGAAAATGGATCATTTGAATTAAAGGAACCTAACAATACAATTATTCATTCAAACAACTTTTAATTGTAATAAAAATTAATTAAAGGAATGTTCGATATTTAAAAAGATTAGTTCATAAGCTTAAAATCGCATCACATGTATCACACGACTTTCACTTACTTACGTTGTTAAAATATATATAAGAACGTTTAAATAAAGTTAGAGTTAAAAAAATGTAAAAGAATCACATTGAGCTTTGAAGCACAATAGTGCATTTTACAAGTACATTTTTTTTTAATTTTCTAAAAAAATAGCTATAAATATTTTTATTCTCGCCGCTTTAGGCTACTTCTACACTTACTAGACAAACGGTCCAACCTTCCTCTTAACTATAAAAGGCGCATCTTCATGACTATTAGAAGACCGATCTGGAATTACGGAGTAGAGCTATGGGGCTCTACTAAACTATCAAATTATATCCGCATCCAATTATTACAATCCAAAATCATTTGTAAAATCCTCAACCCTCCCTACTTTGTCACGAATAAACTCATCCATAAAGACCTTAATGTTTCCTATGTTACTGATTTGGCCAGCACCAGGTACCACTCCTTTCATGACAAACTCCCTTCTCACTCTAACCCACTAGTTTAAACCCTTTCTATTAAATTCCTGATAATCCTCCGAGGCACCTGAAAAGGAGATGGGCCCGGGACCTTCAAGTTTAGAATATTTTTAGAATGCTTTCAATGGGAATCTTATCTACATGTATTTCATGTTATTGTATTATATAATCATCACATTTACTTGACGTATTCCTTTTGTTAATACAGTTGTAAATATCAATAAAAATGTTTAAACATTTTTTTTTATTAAACCATTATGAATATAATATCATAACCTTTCATATTTTTTAGGTTTTAATCATATTGAAAATGTCCAACACGGTCTAAATGGTGATATGTTAAATTTTCTTCTTCTAAAGTACCTTCAATTTTATATAAAAAAAACAAAAAACATTGCGGTACGGTAAAAAAAAGGAGAAACCAACAGAAATATTAGGTTATTATTTTTTTTTTTTTTATTTTATCTGCAAATATAAATATAAATCTATATATGATATACCGTCGGAGAGCTTAATATTTAAAGAAAAGTTATGTCTAACCTGCAAAGTTCTGCAACGAAATTCTGAGTAATCAAAAAGGTATAAAGATAAGTGATTTTTGAAGGTAATAATAATTATTATTTATTCATTTAATGTCATTTTATGCTACTGTGGCTCATCAGGTACAGTGTGAGTCCTAAATTTTGCCTATCCAGATTCAATTAGTAGAGGCATGTTTAATAAATACCTGGCATCGTACAGGCTCAAGACCACATTTTTACGTCCCCGTCCAAGGACGGCATAACTAAGGATTTTTTACTCCCATTAAGAACTTTTTCTTCCAAAACGTATTATATCCTCTGTAAACAGATAACCTTTACTTTCATTTCCTTCCAAACGGTACTATATTTTCTATCATACAGTAGAAGCACCTAACCCGTAATATATTAGGGGTACTCACTACGTTTGCTATAGCATGCTATTTGTGCTATTGTGCTAAACCCATCAATTTTCTACAGGAAATAACTGTAGAAACTCGACAAAATGCTACAGCAAACGTAGTGAGTACCCCTATTATCGTTAAATTCTTCATTTTATGCTTTTTTATTGGTTCATTTTGCTGAATGATCAGTTTTCAGGTTGTTTTTAATAACTTAGTTGCGTTACTTTGGTTCTTGTAGGTTTTCATTTAAATTAAGTTTTTTCACAGTATTTCTTCTTACAGCAGCTTCTTAAATTTGGTTTAAAATTTTTCAGAAACTCCAATTTAAAGGAATAATAGGTAGAATTAGCATCCCCTGACCTTGCTATATATGAGATGAAAAACCGTTCCTGATCTATCCTAATAGAAAGCCTAAAAGTTGTTTATTTTTCAGTCTCCACAGTTAAATATTGTTTATACGTAGTTATTAATATAAGTATATTGGCTGAATTCACAGAAATAGTAAATGAAAGTTCGAAGCATAGTTTATAATTACATGTTTTTTTATAATAGCGCCATAAATCAATAAAAGGTCTTTTGAATATTCGGCTTTTTTATGAACAATAGAATTAATCATATATAATTAATGAACAATGGAAGATATTTCTCAGAGACAGATTAAGGAAGTATACATTACATAGTAATCGACATTTTCAAGACGTTAATTATCGGCAATGTTGTATGAGGAATGTTATTGTGACTGTTACCAACTTATCGCGCGTAATATTCTTTCAAAAGGCACTACATTCCTTTTAATTCTTTTCAAAAAGTACTATATCCACGTTAAAATCCAAAATGTACTATATGCATATTATAATGTTAAAAGTTATGGTAAAAATGCAATACTTTGGGAAAATTAGTTGGTGAAATATTAAAAAATCAACTTTAGATTTTAATAAAAAAGGAATCAAGTAAATTGGTCCAATAATGACAATAAATGATAGATTTTTGCATTTCCTGTAACTCAATTGGCGTTACCTTTGCCAAGTTCATATAGTTTTTAGAATGGTATTGTAGTTAATATTTTTGTTCAATAGTCAGCTGAAGTAATGCGTTTTACTCTTTTCTCTTCTGGGAGAAATGTTTTGCACATTTAAAAATATGAAGAATTGGAGAAAGATGGAAATACATAAAAATGGAAAAAAAAGGAGTCTTGGAAACTGCTTAACAGTTAACGGGACTATCACAAATTTTTTTTCAAATAAATCTTACCTCATTAAAATCGATCATGGCTTTAAAACTAAGTTTTACAAGATCACGATAATTTTAACTGCAGCAGTGCCTCCTTAAGTTATATCGAATGGTTCTCGGTGAGTAATACTGGAAGAGAGCTCTCCAAATACTTTTGGTTCCTATGACCTCCAATTTCAGGACTCCAACCTCCGAGTTTGGGTCTCGTGCCATTTAAATTAGTGGGTTGGACTAAACTTACACTTCAAGGACATCATAAATGCTGTCAAAGTGTCAAAAGCCTTCTGGATGATTACATAGAGCTCGGAGTATGAATCACGTTTTCGAAAGTGTTTTACAACAATGAGGGAACAACAAATGTTTGGTTTTCTTATTATCGTTTCCTTGTTGCTGGTTTGCGTTTTGGCCATTCACACCTTCTTGGACCCTTGATCTCTTTCGACGAAATTTCAATGTCACCTTTGTTCATTCTTAACCTTCATCTTATTACTAAAGTAAACATTAAGCATGAAATTGGTCAGATGTTAATTTTTATGATAAATTAGATATAATTAGTTGACCGTTGAGAATTACTAGAAGGAATTAGTCCGGGGATGAACGAAACAATTAGATAGATTCAACCATTTATCTTCTGCCAACGTTTCGACCCCCATTGTTGGTCATCATCAGGGCTAAAAAAAGATACAATTACAATAAGATTAAATATACTATTTTAAAAAATATTGAGCTAAAGGATATGAATGTTAAAACTTAAAAAGGAACTAGACGTGTAAAGAAATGAATTAATTAAATTACAATAACTAAGGTATAATAATGAGAGGGCTATACAGAGCAGAGAATAGTAAATAAATGTACAAAGATATAAAAAATTACATGAAATAAGAAACATTGAAATGTGGAGTAGAGTGGTGATACGTACCGTATTTTAGGCGAATGGAAACTACGATAGGTACTATTCGGTATAATGGGATGTAGGTAGGTAGATAGCAAAGTACGTACGAAAGGCAGGTAGAATGGAAAATACGTACCGCATTTTTGATGGAATCTGACAACAATGAGTAAAATTGTAATACTAACATAAAAAGAAGTAATCAGATTAAAAATTTAATAGTAATAATATCATAATGGTACTAGAAAATGTCTTAACATAATTCTTAAATTAAAAACCTATATAATAAACGTAGTAAGAACAATAATGGATAATGTATATGGGATAAACTGACTACCTCCCAACCAACTTTTCCCAAATTAAGATAAATATAATAAGACAGTAAACGTAACAAGGTGACAATAATAAGAAAACAAAAATAAATTACCATCATCGACAGGTCATACAAGTTGATAAAAAAACAAAAATAAATAAATATATGTTGGGATAAATTGTAAGAACATTAGGAATTTTTAGTGCATTAACAAATAAAATAAATACATATATAAAAATAAATGTATACGTAAAATAGATAAAAAATAAATCAATAAATAAACAAAAAAGTATACAGTGGGATGGACACACGAAGCTGTGTTACTTAATAGGTGGAGGAGATGCATTGTTTATCGGTTTTGTGAGTGAAAGGATTAGATTGGAGGTGGATGCTTACGGATTCAGCGATGAACCTTTTTTTATGATTTGGAACGGAAACTAAAATGGAACTGTCTTGAAAGTTAAATCAATGATTGAAAGTTATGGAGTATTTGGAGAGTTAGGAGGCTAGAAGGTTTCGAGAAGGTACACAGGATTTATGGTGGGAAATGCGGGCTTTTAAGTAGTTTTTGGTTTTAAAAATGGGCGTGTTGCTGGGATCAGTGTAAAACGAATACAAAAAAAGTTGGTATGCAATGAACCGACTGGTAGGCGTCCTAGAGGTAGGGTGAAGCGTCGATGGGAGGATTGTGTAAATACTGTGCTCGGGAGCTTAGACTTTGATGGTGATCATTGGACGTATCTTTGTAGGAAACATTTGGTTGTATCACCATAGAACCCTCGGGATTGGTAGGCCTATTATGATATATTTAGATGGGCAAGAATGCTCGATGCCGTCTCAAACTTAAAGGATATGTTTTGTTGAAATGTAGAGGAGGGATGTTTGCGGGCAATGTGTGTTCGAGGGATCGAAACTCTCGAATCTTAAGTTGATTGAAAATATTTTGGTGAATTTATTTGGTGTTAGAGGAGTGCATGTATTCATCATCATTTATCCTAAAGCCATTCATCGTTCCGTAAGTTGGAACACATGAATCTTAATGAGCAGTCATAAGTTAAACTTTAATGAACTCCAACTGATACCACAAAAACATAACTCAAAGCTGACTGTTATTTCATACTTATTATTTTATGTTTTATGCAACCAAAATATTACTATGCAAACAACTTTAGGAAAATCCGAGCCGTTTGGCACTAGTGCGATAATTGGTGTTTTGCACATCTGCCAATTTCATTCTGTGGTGGTCGTGAATAAGTGGTTAAGTCAAAATCTCATAAAATCAAGGGGAACGACTTAAAGTTTTACGTAATACCGAAAATAGAGTAATTAACATATATGAGCATACAGAGTTCTTTCCACCTGAAAGTTCTTCCACCAAGAAATTCCTTTAACCAATTTAACATGACGTGAAGACGGTCTGAGGAAGCGATACGAGGAGTCAACTCATTTTTTATATAACTCGAGTTATCTAGTTTTTCACGACCGCCACAGCATTACCTATGAACTTTCCTTCTTAGCCCGGTCCACTTTCTTATGGAATACTATCCCATCACACATCCGTCATGCTCCTTCCCAATCTTCTTTCAAATCTCTCCTTTTTAAACACCTTCTTGCTTCCCAATCAGATGCCAACTAACTTCAGTACAGTAATTAAAGCGATGTGAGAAATGTCTTCATACCATAAATGATAGTAAAGTTTATTTTCATTGCTATTTTCAATTATTCTAATGTTTTTTTGTTTTTGTTTTTTGTTTTTTTGGTTTGTTAGTTCTATATTACATTTAGATATTACTATATTTTTTTTAATTTATATTTTTCATTTCTCTATCTTTTTATAAATTAAAATAATTTTTGCAATCATTAATATTATTAGTTTTTTATGTGTTTTTTGGCCAGTTGCAATCATTATTTTTTTTGTACATGTGTATTATTCTCAAGGGACTTAGTCCCAGAATAAAGTTCTTTTTTTCTTCATTCATTATAATTTCAAATTCTTAATCATATGTTTCAATCTTACTTAATTAAATTTTGACAGCCTAATTTACCCCGATTCCCTCATTAAATTGAATATTTCATTCTGAAAAATACAGAGGGCATGCACTATCCTCAACGTATGCCAGATTTAGCGCAGATGCAGCTATTTAAATTATTTCCATAATTATCTTTTCCTTTGTCGTAAGTCTCTCTGCATGAAGGCCTCCTCGCATGAATAAATTGCAAAGATTTAACCTTTAACCTTGATTTTTTTTTTTTATCACTGCTTCTTTTCTTCTTCTGCTGATGCTATTTTCCTTGTAATTATCCACACTACAAGAGAGTAGATTAGGATTTATTATTATTATTATAATTTTTTTTTTTGAAATTCCATATTTCTTTAATGTTTTCCTCAACCTAATAAAGGTGGAAGATAAAACCTTTTTCCTTTTTCGATAACGCTGGATTCGAACGCAGCTTATTCAATGCAAGGCAAAAAGGAATCATAACTTGGTGCCTTTCACGAACTTAGTTCGGAAACTATTGAGATTAAAAGAATAAAAAGAGCAATAAAAAAAGAAATTCGCTTTAGTTTTTATCCCTGACTGACTGATTTAGCTCCCAAATGGTAGGTTCTTGCGACAAATGTTACACTACACACAATATTTTTCACTATAGATCTGATAAATAAACTGTTAGCACATTAAACGTTCGAGCAATACGAAGAGAACTGAAGCTTTTCAAAAATCCTTATAATAAAAAATATAGGTATAATTTGACTTTTTTTTATCTAAACCAATCTATTTTCTAAACTTTAGATCTTAGCAGAAAATTTTGTTGTAATTTAAAATTTTCTATTCAATTCAATTCATGATATGAAGACTGTTAAGAAATTTATAATCCGAGCAAACACTAGTAGCTTTATCGATTCAAATCTTATTGTTTATTAATTTCAAGATTTTTTTTCCTAAGCCCCACGGGATTTGGAGTTGAAAATCGGAAATTAAAACAGTCCTTAAAATATGAAAATCGGGCATATCCTTTGAAATAGTAAAATTAGTCTTTTTCGTGCGATTTTGATTAAACTCGCTGTATTGATGTAAAATTTAATGGGCTTTAATACCATGTAGTTTTATTCTGATTGAAATACTCTATCAGGTCTTAAATGCTGATATTTTTCTTCCTCTAAACTACCTTTAATTTTGTACATTCCAAAAGATTTGAGAATTCAGAAACATTTCTTTGTTGAGTAATATTACAATCAGTCCAATTTAGGACATTTTTAATAGTGATAAAGTACAACATTATACTACATTCACACCATATATACAAAAATAAATTTATATAATAATAATACAATATACATATATACAAAACAAAATCAATAAAAATATTATACAAAACAAAATCAATAAAAATATTACACAAAACAAAATCAATAAAAATATTCCCAAAAGATTAACCACATCATCTTAATAACATTGATTAAAGAAGGCTAAATTTACAAGTTGGACGAATTTAATGACCAACTAAAGGATGAAAGAGAAAAACTAATTTTTATATGTATAATTTTATATATATATATATATATATATATAATTAATATCGACGTATAATATACCGTTGGAAAGAGAAATATAGTTTTTTAATTGATTTTAACAGTCGAGGTAAATGAAAGTTGTGTGTTGCCCTCGCCAGATTTTTTTTTTTCAATTATATTTACTTGTATTATAATATACATTTGTAAATTTCAATAAAAATATTTTTTTTAAATATGTTTACAACTTTATAATACAAAATCATCATGTGTAAAGTAAATTTGTAGAACTATCCAGTGGTAGGTTGCACTTCAATGTTTATTTATGTTAGCAGGTCTTGAGGCCACTGTCTTTTCAGCTGTCTCGGAGGCTTATCAGAAATAGATTAATATGAGATCTTGTAGACAGCTAGGTTTGAATGAACTGGTAGATTGGAATTAAAAGACAAATATTTACTTCAAGCTAAGTCTACAACTAATAGGATATTCTCGTTTAACGCCAAATAAACTGGCATATTGTATGAAGAGAATATATAAATGGTAATTCGGAAAAATATGGTATTGACTTGAACGTTTTACATTTTGTTGATCTTAAATTTAATTTTCATCAGGCTGAAGAAAAAAATAATAGCCAAACTGAGCTTTATATACATTCAAGCTCAAACTTTCGGGAGAAATCTACAAAAAAATATATTTTATAAGTACATGTTAAATTATTAGTTTTTCACTGAAGTGATCCGGTAAAATCACTGTCTGTGAGCTCTACAGAGTTAGGCATTGACTCATTGTTTGTTTATCTTGGTTTGTTTGCTTTGAACTCAGTTACTGCGTAATTTTTGTATAATTTAAATTTGATATTAATATTTTTCTGAAAATATTCTGCGAAACTGGTCTTATCGTTTTTAAAAAATATACATAAGTTAGGAAAAAGTTAATATTTAAAAGACGCTGTCTAAAAGTATGAGAAGCTTACAATTCGTTCCCTTTCAATGTTGCTTTTTGTGTGAGGAAGTTTACAGGTCGTTCCTGTCAAACTGCCAACACATACAAGACATTTGGACGAAACCCAAAGAAGAGTAAAGTAACTTCAGGTGCTTGACAGAGTGGAAACAAGCTGTCGTAAGTAAGAACGAGGAGAAAGAATGAAGATACCAAAAAAAAAAAAAAAAAAATAAAAAGATGAAGAACGATTAAAACGGAACAAAGAAGGACCAAGATTTAAAAGATAAAATCTAGTTAACACATCGAATTTTAACAAGTAATTAAAAAATTAATTTTTTGGGTGATAATATAATTATGCTATTTTCTTCACTTCATCCTTGCCTTCCAGAATTTTGTATATTATATAACGCATTTTCCACACTATTTTCCTTTCTTACGGTATTTAAATAATAATATATAGGTTAAAAATCTGGTGCGGGCAACCCACGACTTTCACTTACCTTCATTTTTAAAATCAATGAAAGAATTTTCAACTGCACTTAGAGATAAAAATACGTAAAACTATTAAAGAATTAATTAAATTTAATTTATATAGAAACATGTGATTTATTAAAAAATCTATTATATTATTATCTAAATTAATCAGCTAGTTTTATCTTCATTTCATCACTCTCTTTTAACTTTTAAAAGCTTGTGTATGCGATAATATTTTTTCTAAAATCTTTAACTTTCCAACGGTATATCGTACATGTATATTACTGCTCTTATGATAAAAAAAAAAAAAAATTGCATTAAAAAAATATGTTTTCAGATTTCTCCTTTAGTTGCTTTTTAAATTCGCTGAACTTACATATTTAGTTGTGTTTCATCAGTAGTAACAAGATAATATAGTTATTTTTATAGACTCAACAAAACTAAAGGTACTTTAGAGAAAGAAAATTTAAAATATCAGCATTTAAGCCCTGTCAGACCAATTTTAATCAGTATAAAACCTACATGATATTAAAGCACATTAAATTTTACATCGATATAGCGAGTTTAATCAAAATCGTCGGAACTGTTTTCGAGAAAATCGAAAAAAGGTGCAAAATGCATGGTATAAAGTGGCTCTTCTGGTAAGCTCATTTTGATGAAAAAGGTTTTGTAACGTCTCGGGCGTATAGTTGTCTTAAATATGAAATTTCAGTTTCATAGAACATACCGTTTCCGCCTAGACACACACAGACCTTTTTGCGGGACTTGGTTATTTGGACTCAAGGGACCCTAAAATGTGTATTTCTGTTGAAAACTGGAATTCGAAAATTTTCACGATCGCAATACTTTCCCTTACTATATATAGTAAGTGAAAGTAAAAAAATATTTAAAAAAGTAAGTTTGCTCTTTTCTGATTTAGTTGGTCATAAAATTCGTCCAACCCTGTATGAATATACGACGAATGTCCAGCTCTATCATTTTATAACAGATATTTTTCGTTTGTTTATATTCCATATATTTTGTATATATTTATATAAATAGGTTTTTTTATTTTCTTTTTTTTTGTACAAATTTGTGAATAAAAATATATTTCATTGGTTTCTCGGCTAGACATATATTTAAGTGTATATTGGGTTGATGCGAAATTAATGCAGGTTTCCTCTATTGCAATATCTTAATTCCAATTGTGTAAACAAAGCTAATCCTAACATTGATCATTATTATACCAAAACAAACCTTATCTAATACCCTCTCTTTCACCATGAATTTGTTTAGTAAAATCGTTTTGTTCAGTGTGTTCAAAGGTCTTGAATCGAAAATGTCAAAGTGCGATTTTCGTCAAATTTATTTTTACGAATTTAAATTAGGGCGCAGCGCTGCGCAAACGGCTCGTAATATTAATGAAGTGTGGGGTCAGGGGGCTATTAATGAGTGCACGGTGCAGCGTTGGTTCCAGAAGTTTCGCAGAGGAGATTTCGACCTCGAAGACAAGGAAGGTCGGGGCCGTCATCTTGCTCTGGACAACGACCAGCTGAGGTCAAAGCTTTCTCAATCGAGGTGAGACTATAACTGCTGACAAGTACTGTCAAGAAATTGACAGCATGAATCAAAAATTGCAACGTCTTTGCCCAGCATTGATGAATCGGAAGGGGCCGATCCTGCTCCACGATAACGCCAGACCACACGTTGCACAACCAACGCTTCGACGACTGCACGAGTTGGGCTACGAAGTTCTCCAACAACCGCCTTATTCACCTGACCTCTCTCCTACAGACTTCCACTTTTTCAGGCATCTGGACAACTGAGGGAGAACAATTTTCAAAACCAGGACGACATTGAAAATTCTTTTCGTGATTTCATTGAGTCCAGGGATTCGGATTTTTTTTCTGGTGGAATAAGAAAGCTTGTTGAACGTTGGCAAAAGTGCATTGATTCAGATGGAAATTATTTTGATTAAATATATATGGTTAAAGTAAAGATATGGCGTATTTACAATACCTACTAAAAACCTGCATTAATTTTGCATCAACCCAATATTTATAATAATAATAATTTCTTTATTTATTCTGGGACAAGTCCCTTCGAAATAATGCTATAGACAAATTAAATTAGAGTAAAAAAAAATTAATAAATAAAATCAACAGAAATGACAAAGAATTTAATTGTTATAAATTCATAGGTAGCTTCTTATAATAATTTAGAAAAACAAACAATACAAATTAGACGAGAATAAAAAATAAAAATATGTTCATATATACATTGCAAAATAAATTATGCATAAAATAAAATTAATAAATCTTTAATATACAAAATAAAATGTGATAAATAATCGTTTCTCTCTGCAGATTTTTATTGAAATTTGCAAATCACTTGAGGTCATTTGGAAATTG
Source organism: Piezodorus guildinii (assembly GCA_023052935.1). Taxonomy (NCBI): domain Eukaryota; kingdom Metazoa; phylum Arthropoda; class Insecta; order Hemiptera; family Pentatomidae; genus Piezodorus; species Piezodorus guildinii. The sequence continues at coordinate 114,867,639 of CM041297.1, forward strand.
GATAGACAGGAAGTGTTGGAATAAACGGGATTTGAAGGTAGGAAGAGTATTGGAATGACGGATATAAGAAGGAATAGAATTCCATATGGACGAGGATCGGATAAGGAAAGATCTGTCAAAAGCTGCGGTTCGATGAGGCGTTATATACAGGTCTGAAGACCGTGAACGAGTGTTGCGGGAGTGGATGAAGGATTTAAATGAAAGTATATTAGAGATGTAAGATGGACGTTGAGATTGGAGAACTTGGAAGAGATAAGATGCCAGGAAGAACTTAGAACGGTATGATGGGAAAAGCCACTTTAACTCCTCGTAGAATCGGGTTACAGAGGTGTCCCTGGATATCCTAAAGATAAACGTACCAGACAGTTAAATAATCGTTTTAGTTTAGCTTCAAGATCTCCAGAGACACCCCCATACACAACAGTAGTCAAAGTGGGGGAATATTGGTGAGCAAACCAAATGTCTACGGGTTTCTAATGGAAGAAGGTGGCGATGGTGATTTAGGAGTTTTAAGATGGAAATTGTGCGTCGAGAAATTTCGGAAACGGGTTTTTTCCAGGAAAGAGATCGTATTTACTGTACGAAACTGTTATTCTTAAAGGACACTAAAGGTCCAAGAATAAAGTTATTTTTATTATTATTATTTATCCGTCTTTTTATGAACGCTAATAAGATGATATATTTAATTTTTTCGAATCTGCAAGAGTAAAATATAATTAATTAAAATAAAATTCTGCATTTAGCCCTGTCAGACTATTTCAATCAGAATAAAACCGCTACAGCCGTTTTTTGAGAAAATTGTAAAAAGGTTCAAAATGCATAGTACATAAAGTGGCACTTCTGATACCAAACATCTCAGACATATACTCGTACGCTTCTAAAATATAAAATTTCAGTTTTACACAGCTCATCGTTTGCGAACAATCGAACTTTTTGAGAAAATGTTCATGTTCACAGTACTTTCCAATACTATATATTTCATACATAGGTAAGTAAAAGTAAAAGTCTTTAATGTCATAAAAAAATTAAAATGAGAATTAATGATTCTTGCTACATTACAGTTTTATTATGCATTTCAATACACTGTCTAAATTATTATCTTGTAATGATATTAAAAAAAAATATTAATTTAGTCCGAAGTTTCGTTATAAAATATTACAATATGCATATGAAATTTAGGCGCTCTTTTTACATAAAGAACGATTGTCAATATGTGAAACATGGATACGATTTTCAATAATCAATACGTTGTTCTACAAAAGAAAAATGTTGCCTTTGAAAATTTAATATTACATGTCGGAAAAAATATGAATTTATTTATCAGCATTATTGCTCAATACTTTATTTCCAAAAATATGATATGCATCAATTCACACCACTTCTTTTTCGTTTTGGATAGGCTCCTAATAAAAAATGCATCTTGTCTTATATTAGTCTAAGAAGGGCTATTTGTGTTTTTTTTTCTTTGTTTTTTTGATCTATTACCATCATTATTATAAACACACAATAAGAAGAGATTTTCTATAGCAAGAAGAAGTTAAACATTTAAAAACCGTGACAGTTCTTTCCTGCCTCAAGAATTAACACTACTCTAGAACGTTCGCTGAATCTTGGATTCGTACATACTATACACCATTGAAATGTCAATAGAAGGGAAAAAAAAAAGAAATCACGCACACAAGCTCCATTGAATTTAACACCCCAGTTTAATATAGTTTTGATTTAAAAATATATTTTTAAAATTTTCAAAGAAACCAGTTCTGCCGACCTGCGTGTTTAATATAGCAGAGGCCAAAGATAAGAGGAGATCTTGCATAATATAAAAACAAAGTGCGGAAATATGACCTAATAATTTTTTCTTGAACATAATAAATTAGATGGAATATTTTTTATAATGTATATATCCCATCATTAAGGCAAGGGAAATATAGTTGATTCAGAATCATTGTGATAATTATTTTGAGCATCGATATTTCCAAAATTGTTTTTCTTTTGATTTTAGAAATAATTCAGCATTACGTTAGCCAACTTATAATATTTATTAAAAATCTGGTGCGGTCAACACACGACTTTCACTTGCCTCATTAGCGATTAGCAATTTTCCTTGAATATAAATTCACAGCACTGCTGGTTCGTCTTTCTTAGGCTTTTTGATGAATTTTTAGCTATAAATTTTATCTATTCGCATACAGACCTGTAAGCAGCTAAATAAATTATAATGTCATAATATAATAATTTGAAAATCGTAAACGATTTGGTAATAATTTGCAGCGTTTTATTTTATTTTATTCTTAGAAGAGGAATATTTCTTATGCTTAATCGTAATTTTGTCTACGCATTAGTGGGTTATCTGGCATTGCATGAAGAGGTTCGGAGTTCAACAAAAACAAAAGAAAAGAATACTTCCTTGACAGAGGACGTTCTGAAGAAGCCAGAACAATATCACGTGAAATAATCCTTATGGTTTTTTCCATCGTTCCAAATCTCCGATTGATTTGTACCAAACACATGATATCAATGATCCAAATGCGTGTTTATTTTTTAGTTTACATTTGTACAAATGAGGTCAGGCTGGTAGGAATACACAATAAATATATCGCAGTAAATAAATTCGCATGTATTCCCTATTATAGATTCAAGCTCGATCTAAATCATACAATAAATAAATACAATAAATCATAACTTCCATAACATATATATACAGATGGTGGTTAAAAAAATTAAAATTTTTTAATGCTTATTTATATATTTGTTTGTTTATCTATTTAACGTCACTTTATGCTACTATGTGCTAATCGGACGATGCTACAGTGGGAGTCCTAAATTTTGTCTATCCAGGTTTTATTAGAATAGGGATCTTTAACGAGTACCTGGCATCGCACAGGCTCGGGACCACCTTTTAAAGTCCCCTCGAAAGGACGGCATGACTAATGGAATTTTTACTCCCATTAAAAACTCCTAGGACCACCTGCAGGTGATTTATATATTTTAATGCGATAATAACCAAAGAATTGTTTTAATAATTAATTCATCTGCTGGATATAACTTAAAGATATATAGTTACTTAAAATTATTTGATTAACAGAATAAATTTTTTTTTTCCTATATTGTTATTATTATTATGTATGAAGGAGCGCTGTGGTTTAGTGGATAGAACATTAAACTACTGTTCTTCGAATTCCAGGTTCGAACCCCGGCTGAGGCAGAACCATTTATTTTTTATATCAGTCTAGGATCACCCTGGGGTATGGAGACCCTCATTGGGCGCTCCCTAGTCTCTACAAAGTGAGTACTTATTATATCTGATTAATGCTATTAAATAATTACACACTTAGGAACATATCACATTATCATTCTATAATATGCTTACAATTAGATCAGCTGGTTTTGTTTAACACCTGTTGTATTTTATTATAATAGTACCCGAAATCGGGGAAAACCCTGGCGGCTGAGCGTGATTTAGGCCTAACACCTCCTTCCACGGTCGTTGGCCGTGAAACAGTACGAATCTCTTAAGTACTGAAACCGAGAACTTTCATGGGTTGTAGAGGTTACACATATTTCTTTGAGGAAAATATTTAAAATAGCGTTGAGTATATTTAAAGTAAATAGGTATATTTCTATTAGACATAAAATAATACACGTAAATAATACGCTAAAAATAAATAAAATTTCTGTTTCACATAAATAGAAATCGACGTATATAATAATGAATCTTTTAATCTTTATTTGATGCCGTAAGACCAGAAATAAGTGTTGTATAATTAAATACACTCATGTTATCTACAGAGGAAAAACCGTTGTTACCCGGGAATTCCTTGTACCAGACCACTATTATTGTGTTATTGCCTTCTTTGCAGAGTATATAATGTTAGAGTACTTAGGTATAATATTTAATCAGTGAAATTATATATTTCAAATATATGAGCGATATTATATGCAAAAATTAGTTAATTTTTCCAAATCTAATTTCGATATAATATGGCTGTGTACATTCGTTTGGCAGTATTTTTTTATTTTTTTGGTTTTGTTTCTAAGATTTTCTTTTGGATTCATTCAGTATATCAGATAACAAATAAGCAAAGTTGGGCAGCAGATTCGATTTAAGATTTCTCTATTTTTATGATTTGGCGCAATTTGGATTCTTGTCTCTCTATTTGTATAATGTTTTATATTGTATGCGGAAAATTTATGTCAAATTGTATTATAAAAGGAGGAAAGAGCAATCAGATTTGTAAATTTTAACGATTTTCATATAAATTTTCTATTTAAGTTTCAATTGAGAATTATAAATGAGTATACATCCGTATAGCCTGTTTTTCTAATTATACTGTGTAGCGATTATTCACACATGAAGTATTCTTATTGCATTTCCATATTACATGAATTTGGCTATTTAAATACAAGGATTAAAAGAGTTGCAAATTATTACACAATGCTTTGTTATTTCCAAATAGTTACATCAAAATTACAAGGTTAAAACTTTTCTTATTGCCTTTTTGTGGTCAATGTAAATACATAATCTTCGCCAGCATTAATATAATTTAAATTTATTTTCCTTTTATAGTGCTATCCTAGAAGCTGGTTATAATTTACACGTGAATTATGAATACTTCTTTCGCATGCTCTTTTCCTCGGCGTCGAGCTTGTACCTCGGCCTGTCTTCGCCACTCATTCCTATTGTTTACGCCACTTATTTCATTTTTCCTCATTTTTTATTATGTATTCTAAATTCCTCAGAAACTTTCTTCAATCACTATTATATTTCTTATCAAGTTTTTTTGATTATTTCTATCAAAAAGAAAAACATATGTTAGTACAGTTGGAACAGAGTGAATCTGAAAAGTGTTACTACTACCTATTTGTTATTACCAAACCATTATACCTTTTACCTTGTTTTTTCATATTTACCTATTAAACATATTACCATACTCATTTATTTGAGTATCCAATCACCAATTTATCTATTTGGAATACATAGTTTGGTACAACAAGCAAGTCCTATGAATCAGCTTAACTACCAGGCATAGCGTAAGGAAATCCCTAGGACGACCTCGCTGGCCCGACACCTATCATTGGCCTTTTGGCGAATTTGACACGAAATCATTCATCTTGCTTTTCCCAGTCCTTCTAGATATTCTCTATGTGTTCACTTGAATTGTCCTACAGTTCTACTTCCTTCAGGTTTTATCTCCATATACCATTTGGTCTTCTAGGCTTCTCGCATTCTCCAACGGGACTTAACCACCTGACTCAAGTCCTCACTGAGACTACTCCTAATTCATCCATAATTAATTCATTACGGATAGAGTCTCTCTTTGTTTTTTTTATATTACTCTTCTCAGGGAAATAATCTGTATTTCAGTTATTCTTGAGACATGTTTTTCTATAGTTGTCCATTGCTCTGCTTCACATAGCAAAACTGTCAAAAATTTTAAATATCACCAATTTAGTATTTCTTTTTATCTCCTTTTTCCCTATGATTGTTTAATTAATTTGTCAAACCACCCAATATTAAATTTTAAAATCCCAAGATCAATGCGAGTGTCTCAGCTATAATTAAGGTACCCAGATACTGGTAGGAATTTACGTATTCTATAACTTCTTCATTGCAGGTAATTTCTAATGCTTCTTCATTTCTTCCTTTCAGCATTACTTTTGCAGCATTTATTTTCATCATCTTTCGGAATAATTCTTCTCTCCGTTCTATGTAGATTTTCTCTAGATTCTGCTAGCAACCCTTAATCGCCTGCAAATAGAAATGACTGTGCCAATATAGGGAAGAAACTCGTCAACACGATTACTCGAGTTCTTATCTCTATCACTTATTTTTTTATATTCTCTATGTTCCAAAAATCTGTAACCGAGTAATGGGTAAGTAACATTTCATATAAATTACCATTTTATAAAAAAAAATGACAAACTGTAATATGAAGTGTGACGTTGCTAAATAAAAAAAATAAAAAATATGAATTAATAATCATCATCACAAGTTATTTATCCACGAATGATTTTAAACTCTCCTTGTGTTTAAGGACGTTGAAGACCAACTTATAATAGATGGATCCCTTATCTTTCAAACATTCTTAATAGAACCGACTCTAACCTTCATTGACCTATCTTGAAGGCGATATTTAAATAGTGCGTATGACTTGTTGGATACTTAAAAGTTCAGAGAAAAAGCACTGGGCCACCAGACGCTATCGAAGGCGGAGTTTATGACAAAAACCATCAATCTTCTCCACGCCTTTTTGTAAACAATTAAACAGCTATCATTTTTAGCAACAGCAGGACTAAAATCATCTTATTAAAATCAATTCAGAGTTGTAAATCCTATTATCACTGAATACAGTTCTCTAAACCCAGATGGATACTTTACATTACTGTTAACCTTATTTTTGGAGACTAACCTCAATGGCACTAACCACAGTGTCATGTCGTTTCATGTTCCCTCCGTGCGATAGAATGACATGGCTGATCGTTTATTTTGCAGCACATACACATAAATACTCTCTGTTCTCTTGATAACCTCACTCTAGCGGATAGGACGTTAATATGAGTTCGAATACATTAATGAAGGTACGGTCAGTAAGTAGAGTCCATAGTCAGCTAGCGAATGAGCATGAGAATAATTTTTTAGATTCACTCAACGCTTTTTCATCCACGCTGTGACAGTTTATATCTAATATTCAGTTTTGACGATTTGAATTGAAGAGTTTAGTACTTTGAGACTTTTTTTAAGAATATTTTTTTCAGCTTGACCTCATTTTTATGGATTCATTTCTTCCCAACTCTTACCAGTTTAATGTTATATACGTCCCAATTCTTTAGAATTAATCTAAAATGGAAAATTGAAGCAGGAATTGGCATTACAAATCAGACTCGGATCATATGGAATTCACGAACTCAGCTGCGTGATATTGTTTTCATAAACATTGTTGATAATTTGGTTAACCAGTGATGAAATCATACTTCTAACACTGTTAGCTTTCATATTTATTATTGAAATCGCTATCACCTCAGAGTCAATAGATGTGTTCCATATGTGTTCACGTGATGGTTCTATCTAGACAGCTGTTCTGCCCTATTGGTATCATGTGATAGGCATCTTTATTGATAACCAAATGTGTTGCGTTAGTAAATACATCTCACTTTTGTTTGTATTGATATAAAATGCGAAGAAAGATACCAGTTTTTTTTTTTCGTTTTTTAAACTCCTTTTATTTTTCCTGTGTTTAGATTTAAACCAAACCTCATTATAACGTTGTCAAGATCAACCTTTTCTCAATTTTTACATAGATTTAGGTTTTGATATATGTAAGAATGAAAGGGTTATAATGAGAGAGAAATTAGTTATTTTGTTCGTTTAACGTCAGTTTTATGCTACTATGGCTAATCGGACGATGCTATAGTGGGAGTCCTAAATTTTGCCTATCCAGGTTTAATTAGAATAGGGATCTTTAACGAGTACCTGTCATCGCACAGGCTCGGGACCACCTTTTAACGTCCCCTCCAAAGGACGGCATAACTAAGGATTTTTTACTCCCATTAAAAAATCCTAGGGCTACCTGCGGGTTCGAACCCGGGTCCTTTGGCATAGGAGACTGTTATGCTAACCACCACGCTACAGGTAACCCCTTGTGAGAGAAATCTAGTGCCCCCAATAGGCAAATTTTACTTATTTCCTTAAAAATATTTCCGTTGTTTTCTTCTTAAGTTAGTTCTTATATTCTTTCATGTTTCACATTCCCCTACAATTTAACTAATGGACAGAAATGGTTAATTATTTCTAATAAACATAATTAAAGCTACTTCAGAAGAAGACATTTTTTTTTTTTTTAATCGCATTTAAAAAAGAAAACCCTGTTAGACTATTTAAATCAGAATAACTTCTACGTGAAATTAATTACATCTATTTTTTCATTAATATTTTGAGTTTAATAAAAAACGTCTGGGCTGATATGGATAAAATCATAAAAAGATGCGAAATTCACTCTTTTCGTTTATTTATTGTAACTGTTTCTAATAAGACGATGTTACAGTTGAAGTTTTAAATTTGCCTATAACTTTCACTTACTATATATAGTAAGGGAAAGTATTGAGATCGTGAAAATTTTCGAATTCCAGTTTTCAACGGAAATACACGTTTTAGGGTCCCCTGAGTCCGAATAACCAAGTCCCGCAAAAAGGTCTGTGTGTGGTAACTCCCGGGCGGAAATGGTAAGTCCTATGAAACTAAAATTTCATATTAAAGACAAATATACGCCCAAGACGTTACAAAACCTTTTTCATCAAAATGAGCTTACCAGAAGATCCACTTTATACTATGTATTTTGCACCTTTTTTCGATTTTGATTACACTTGCTATATCCATGTAAAATTTAATGGGCTTTAATATCATTTAGGTTTCATTCGGATAAAAGTGGTGTGACAGGGCTTAAATGCTGATATTTTAAATTGTCTTCCCCTAAAGTACCTTTAATTTTGTTGATTTTACAAAAATAACTTTATTATCTTGTTAACGCTGATGAAAAACAGGTAAATATATAAATTGAATAAATTCGATACCCAACTAAAGGAGAAAACTGAAAAAATATTTGTTTAATGCAATTTTTCGTTTATGAACATAACAGCAGTAATATACATGTATGATATACCGTTGGAAAGCTAAAGATTTTAGAAAAAATATTATCTTATACTCAAGCGTTTAGAAGTTAATAGAGAGTGATGAAAAGAAGATACAACTAACTGATTATTTTAGATAATAATATAATCGATTTGTTAATAAACACATGTTTCTATATAATTCGGTTTAATTAATTCTTTAATAGTTTCACTAATTTTTATCTCTAACTGCATTAGAAAATCCTTTCATTGGTTTTAAAAATGGAGGTAAGTGAAAGTCGTGTGTTGCCCGTACCAGATTTTTCAGGTTTAATTAGGATAAGAAATTTTAAAGATTATTTTGCATTGCAAAGGCTCTGCTCAAGGACGGCCTAATCCATAATGATCAAGGGCTTAGGGCCATCTGTTGGATTGGAACCCGTGACCTTAGGCATTGTAGGCTGTTATGCTAGCCACTACATCTCAGTTGACACATTTAAATTGGCCGTTACAGTTTGTCGATATAGGTGAAAAAGTTGTGAGCCCGTAGACGTGACAATATCTCTGGGTATTATACTGAGTTAAAGTGGCTTTATCCTTCTGTTCGACGGCAATATTTCCATGGCTCCTACCTATTCCAAACCCTAAAATATAGAAAACCTTCCTATATAACTGAACTCCTCATCCTCCGTTCAGACATCCATTCGTTAAACACAAGAACCCAATCAATCAATATTTATACCCCATCACATAGAACTGCATCCTTTCACAAATCCTTTCCCGTTCGCTCCTCATTATTTTGGAATTCCTCTTCTATCTCTATCCGTAAAACCGTCTCTCTCTCTTCTTTCAAACAACTCTTCCAATACCTCATTGAATCTCAATTTTCCGTTCTATTGTAAACATGGGCATCTGTAGTATAAATATGTGTATATATAAGTGCGTGCTCCAAGTGTATATAAGTATGCAAAGATACATAGAAAGTACATAGAAGTATCCACTGATGACCAAGATGTTTTGTGCCAATAAAATATATAATATAACATAGATGTATCAAATATGTCGTTGTTTTTTTATTTTAAAGTAACTGGACAATAAGCAATTTTTTGTTTTTATTATTCTTGTTCTAAGGGGACATGGTCCCAGAATCAAGATTTTGTTTTCTGACTGAACCTATAGACCAGTATACAACTTAAATTATCAACAATCGAGAATATATATATATATATATATATATATATATATATATATATATATATATATATATATATATATATATCCTCCCAACGACGTCTCGTACCCTGAAGGACAGCGTTCCGCAATCGGTAGCTAGAGGAGAAAGCTTCGGATCCTAATTGTGCTATTTGGATTATTCAATGTTGGGTTTGAATGGCCATTGTGTGAGGGTCATGGGATCACATTCCTGCATCGCTCCCCGATGCTAATATTGTTTACCCTGTCTCTATTATCCCATGAATAACTTCTCACGATTGACATCGGAATTAATGAAGCTGAATATTAATCGCCTATCGGGGTATTTAGATACTTGAAATATTCATTGGAAAAAGCTCTGAGGTGAAATTTTTTTTCCGATGCACTAATTAATTACTGATGAAGAGAATAAGAAAAAATCTGGGTCTAGCAACACACGATCTATACTTATCTCCATTGTTAAAATCAATTAAAGAACTATTAAATAAAATTAGAGTTGAAAAAAGTGTAAGTTATTGTATTGAGTCAGAATGGAAACACATGTTATATTTGGTTGTGTCACATGAAATGTCCGTTTTCCCGAACTGAAAAACTCTAAGCTTTGAAGCGAAACAAAATCTGAAAACGCACTTTTCACTTGATCATCATTTTCAAAAAAAAAAAATCCTTTGACGAAGTTGTCTAAATTCCTGAACAGGTGGTAATCTGTTCGAGACAAGTCGGGAGAATATGGTGGGTGCGGAAGAACTTCGTAGCCCAGTTCTTTCAATTTTTGCACGGTATGTTTTGAAACATGGGGTCTTGCTGCCGCTCAGTGAGATCATGAGGTACCCATGTATCGAGCTTTTTTACTTTCCCAATACACTTAAATGTCTGGAAACGGAAGATACACTTGCATTTAGTTGTGCTGAGAGTCCTTTAACTGTTTGGTAGGGGTTTCCTTCTACTGTATGTTTGAGGACATCGTTGTCTATTACGGAGGGAGGTCTTCCTCGGGGCAAGTTTTCCAAGTCGGTATCCCCAGCTGAAAACTTAGCAAACCAACGGCGAATGGTCCGTTCATTAACACTCCCTTCCCCAAACGCCTTGCAAATATTTCTAGAGGCCTCAGCTGCTGAATGGCCGAGTTTAAACTCGTACAAAAATATTACTCGAAAATCGCGTATTTCCATGTTCATATTTGGAGGTATAGTAAAAAGTGGGTAATTGTTTGGGAAGCTAATGTTTATAATACAAATTTAGAGGATTAGTAACTGTTTACTTTAAATATGTAAACATTCAAAAGAAAAGAACAGAGACCTGCAAAATCCTTTATGTATTTCAGAAACTATAAAAACGGACATTTCATGTGAAACAACCCAATAAATTAAATAACATCACAATATAAAATTGTTATTTAGAATAATCACTTATATTCGTCACTTAAGCCCATGCCGGTACTGCTGTCATTGTGCACCAGTCCCTATCTCATCACTTACTCCCACTTCCTACCTATGATTTCCTACAAGCCACAGCCATAGTAATCAAGACTTTTTCCTTTCCGGTAACCCTCACATCTGCATATTGCCCTCCAAAACATTCCATTTCCAATTCTGAATTTGTATCCTTCCTGGATTCCTTAGGAAATCGTTTCATTCTGGGTGCAGACTTAACTGCCAAGCATCAGCAGTGGGGTTCCAGAACCACGAATTCTCGGGGACGAAATTTGCTGTCTGCACTCAACTCCCGAAATTTTAATATCCTGCCTCCTGACTCCCCTACCTACTGGCCAACCGATCCTAACCGCAATCCTGACATCCTTGACTTCTTTGTCCACAGCGGATTAGGCTCTTTCAACTTGTCTTTAACTCGCCTTGATGAACTATCCTCAGACCATAGTCCACTGATCCTAAAAGTATCTCTCACTCCAATTCCAAAACCCATTCCACCATCATTCATCCGAGGCCCTGTCAACTGGAACCTTTTCCGCCAAATCCTGACCGGTAATATTGACCTCAGAGTAACCCTCAAAACCCAAGATGACCTAGATAATGCCGTCTATTCCTTTACCACCGCCATCCAACAAGCTGTCTGGACTGCTTCTTCTCCTAAACACTCCAATATAAATCCAGACCAAAATCATTTTCCACAACCTATTATAGACCTTATCCACACCAAACGCCGAGCAAGATCATTATGGCAGCGCACCCGACACCCAACAGATCGCCGCTCCTATAACTTCTATTGTAGACAATTGAAGAGGGAGTTGGCGAACTTCCGTTCCCAGTTCTTTAATTCCTACCTCTCCTCTCTATCAGCTCGTGATAATTCCCTGTGGAATGTCACGAAAAAGATCCTAAAATACCATCATGTTTCCCATCCTCTCCGACGTGGTGATGACTCATGGGCTGCGTCTGATGAAGATAAAGCCGAGGAATTCGCCACACACCTCTCCAAAGTATTCACTCCTCACCCGGAATCCCACATCAATCACACCGCAAAAGTGCAAGACTTTCTTATGTCACCGATTCCACTTTCCCTACCTCCTAAAGCTATTAATCCCTCTGAGGTCAAATATCTTCTCCAAAAACTGACTCTCCGTAAATCTCCTGGACACGATCTCCTTACTCCCCAGATCCTCCGACAACTTCCGCAGAAAGCTATTATATTCCTTACTTATATTTACAACTGCATCCTCCGCACCACCTATTTTCCTCTGTTATGGAAACATTCCACCATCATCCTTTTTTTTAAACCAGGTAAACCTTCCAACAACACTTCATCCTACAGGCCTATTAGTCTACTCCCCATCCTCTCAAAAATCTTTGAAAGGCTTCTTCTTAAACGTATCCTACCCATATTAGAATCTCAAAATCTTCCTTCACATCAGTTTGGATTCCGTCCTCAGCATTCCACAGTTCAACAGGGGCTCCGAGTTGTAGACCATATTTCCTCAGCTCTTGAATGCAAAGAGTATTGTTCTGGTGCGTTTCTGGACATTGCGCAAGCTTTTGACCGGGTATGGCACACTGGATTACTCTTCAAGCTGAAAACCCATTTACCCCAGTCTCTATACCTCATTCTCCGATCCTATCTCTCGAACCGTTCCTTCCGAGTTCGCTGTGGTGAAGAATTTTCTAACCTTTATCCCGTTGGGGCCGGTGTTCCTCAAGGCAGCGTCTTGGGACCCATCCTCTACATCCTTTACACTGCTGATATTCCTACACATCCTGATACCTTTCTGGCAACTTTTGCAGACGACACCGCCATCCTATCATCCAGTTCCAATCCTGAAATAGCATCCTTAAACCTTCAGAGACACCTTTTCCTTATCGAACACTGGTGTAATAACTGGCGTGTAAAGGTGAACGAAGCCAAATGTAAACACATAACCTTTACTCTTAGACGAAAATCCTGTCCGCCAGTTTATTTCAACTCATTACCGATTCCTCTCTCAGATACAGTCCGGTATCTTGGCTTACTGTTAGACAAAAGATTGACTTGAAACCCACATACAAGACTTAAAAGACAAGAACTCAACCGACGATTCGGACAGTTATACCGACTACTCAACAGAAAATCTGAACTTACAGTTGACAACAAATTATTAATCTACAAGACAATACTGAAGCCCATCTGGACCTACGGACTTGAACTGTGGGGTACAGCTAAACGTTCTAACATCAAACGCATTCAATCCTTTCAATCCAAAGTCCTCCGTACAATAGTAAATGCTCCTTATTATGTCTCCAATTATACCTTGCACCACGACCTTAATGTTCCATTTATTTCAGACCTAATTCCATCCAAATTTTCCAAATTCCACCAGAACCTCATTCATCATCCTAATCCTTTAGCTCAATCCCTATCCAGCTCCACTCATCCATACAACCCACCTAGAAGGTTGAAACGGCAGTGGCCCCGCGACCTTTTGTAAATATATTGGAGTTCTAGCACTGGCTAGATTCTCCACTCAATGTGATGTATGTATGAGTGTGTGTATGTGTATATAGGTATAAGTGAATTATTGACTTTTGTATTGATTCATTATTGTGTATATATTTTATTGTAATTTTATGTTGTGTGAATATTGTATGAATGTAGTATGTTTGATGTCATTCAGCACTACTATTAATGTCCAAATTGGGACAGATTGTAAAATTTTCTCAATAAAAAAAAAAAAAAAAGAACACTTTCAGTTTCGTTCGTTTTTTCATTTTCGCTCTAGACTTACCATATACGGACACACACACACAAACACAGACCTTTTTTCGGGACTTGGTTATTTGGATTCAGGGGATCCTAAAACGTGCATTTCCGTTGAAAACTAGAATTTCGAAAATTTTCACGATCGAAATACTTTCGATAAGTATATATTTCATGTATAGGTAAGTTAAAGCAAAAAATCTTAAAACTTATTAAAATAAAAAAACCACACTATAAATAAAATAAGCTATGTGAACGTTGAATTTTTTTTAAAATAATGAATATAAAAATCTTAAAAATATTGTGTTTTTGCAGACACTTGAGGATAATCCTAGAGACCGAAACATAGTAAATTATTAAATAAAATAAATTTATTTTGCGATTGGCCAAGAAATATATCTTACACAATTCATTATTCTGATAAATTAAAAAAGTTGCAAGAGATAATGAATGTGGTGTGCAACACTATAAAATTTTTATATATTTTTATTTGAAGTAATAATAATACTTTATAATACTTTGGAGAAGGTACTAAGCAGACAGTTGAGATATAAGCTATCGACTCGGCGGGCGGCCTCAGGCAAGGTCTTAGGCTTCCGTGTCAAGGACTAGCAGCCGTGTAGTTACCGAAATTATTTATTTATTATTCTGTATGGGCTAGCAACACGACAGTTAGCTTCCTATTGTAACATCATATTACCCGGCACACTGGCTGCAAGAGTCTCAGCTTGGAATGCATGGGAAAAGCAAAGAAATAAAATACAATAAGCTCTTAAGATCCAGTGATACCGTTAGATAAGACACAAGCGAATACAGCATTCTTGTGACGTTTGTAAAATTGTTTTTGAAAATAAATTCTTAATGACTTACTAATTTGGTTAATTGAATTTACCTCATTTTCTGTATTTTTTGTTATTATTATTTATTTTTTTAAATTTAACCCAAAAGAAAGCATTATCTATATGTATAAAAGAAAGCACGCCATTTCACTCGATTTTCTGGTCATCGCAGTTTCTCAAAAACGACTATGGTTGTAAAGTTAAAATTTCTCTTGGATGTTCGTCTTACCTTCTAGATGTGCAATAAGGCTGGGTTTGGGAAAATTCGTCCTCTAAGTGATTTAAAAAAATATTTTTCTAAAACGAAATTGGTTATCGAATAACTCAAAAACTATACGCATCCTCAAAAACTATAAGTACTCATTTGAATAACAAGCATATATCAAACCATCTGGAAGAAAAATCGTCTTAATCTGAAGAGTAATATCATAGATACTAAAATACTTATAACAAATTTATTTAGGTATATTTCTTTTCATAGCCATGATTCGTGTGTAGGTTTCTATCCAGTCCATATGTTTCATTGTTATTGGATTTTTTAAATGATCAATAGGCTGAAAACGGTTGTAGTTTTGAAAAAATAATAGAACTTAGTTCTGAATCCTACAAAATAAATGCGAGCTTATTCTGTTGGAAGGGTACAACCCCGAGTGGAAAAAGTACGCATTTATGTTACATAGAAGTTACGATGGTATAGAATGATAATGTTTTGAAGCAAAAATGTCAGTATTAGATAATCACGGGTATGGCTACTTGCTACTGGTATGTTATTGTAGATTAAACTGAATAAAATTAATATCTGACAATCAACAATAATCATTTATTTGTCGTACATAGACATAGTTAAAAGTTTAACTCACTGCTATCTCAGGTATATTTATATTGTATAACCTCACCTAACACAGTGATTAAAAAACTATCTTAATTCGCAGCAATTAAGAACAAAAATGAAATAGTCGCGTGCAAAGCCGCAAGGTACAGTAGTAGTACACTAGTACTCCATTAAATAAACTTAAATCCCTCTAAATTTTTTTCAGAAGGAAATATTTAAAACTTGTTTATGTTCAAGTTGATACAGAAATTGGCAATGTAAAAATAAATAAATAATTTGTGTTAAAACTATTGTTAGTCAGAGGAATATTAATAATTACAACGGTAGAAAAATATGGTTTTATTATGATTTTTCAAAGAAAGGTAGATTTTAGTTAAATGAAGAAAAGGAAAAATGTGGAAATATTTTATTAAGTTAGTCTTGCTCTATATATTAAACTATAAAATTAAGGACAAACAGCTAAGCAGTGCCTTCCATTCAATATTTAAATATTAGGCTTTTTATTTTATTAAAAAATAATTGATGGAATCAAACAAATTGGTTGGGATTTAGGAAAGTTTTTGATGGTAGGTAAAAGTGTTTAAAAAAATTCATATGGTTGTTTTTTAGTGAAATTGTTAAATATTGAGTTTTGATACCTATTTTTTTTAAATTATTTTTTGTATAAAATTATATATTTTTAATAGTTTCGTACTATTTTATTTTAAATGTTTTTGCCCCAAATGTCTCACCTGTCAAGATGAAAAAACAGTCTCTCAACCACTGACTGAAAGTACTATACTCTCTTTTATCAAAATCATAAAAATTAGACAGAAACTGAATACATACACTTATCTTATCAAGCCAATATGGATTTACGCTTCACAGATGTTTGGTCCAACAAAAAAGACTCACATACAAAAACTGCAATCATTTCAATCCAAAATTTTAAGACTCATCGACAGCTCCTTGGTATGTGAAGAACAGAACCCTACATACGGACTTACAACAACCAACATTTGACCAACATATACGAACACACCTGTCAAAAGCTGTCAATAAACATATGAAGAGAAAACAAATTTTTTTTTTTTAAAGGATCATAAAAATGTTTTTGGATGATTAATCATAAAACACACATTTCTCTAAATTAAAAATTAATACATTTTTAACGATAAATTATTCACTTGACACGTTATAGCACAAGAAAACCACTTTCCCGAAAACGTTTTCACAGAATGATTCCCAATCTAAATTCAATTTTTTTTTTCAAGTCGAAAAATGATCTTATTTTAAGCTTTCTAAACGAAAGGGATTGGTTCATTCACTCTTAATTCACCCAGTTAGTGGTTGGTAGTATTTATTTTTCATCAAAATGAGCTTACCAGAAGATCCTCTTTATACTATGCATTTTGCACCTTTTTTCGATTTTCTAAAAAACGGTTCCGACCATTTTGATTAAACTCGCTATATCGATGTAAAATTTATTGGGCTTTAATATTGTGTAGTTTTTTTTATGATTAAAATTTTACATTTCTTTTTTGTAAAGTACATCTAATTTTGTAGATTTTATAAAAATAAATGCATTATCGTGTTACCTCCAATGAAAAACTCATAAATATATAAGTTGAACGAATTCGATGTCTAACTAAAGGAAAAAACTGAAAACATGCAATTTTAATTGCCATTTTAATGCAATTATTTTATTTTGAACATAGCAACAGTGATATACACGTATAATATACCGTTGGAATGCTAAAGCTTTTAGAATAAATATTATCTAATACAAACACTTGTAAAAGTTAATAAAGAGTGATGAAAAGCCGATAAAACTGATTATTTTAGATAATAATATAATAGATTTTTTGATAAAACACAAGTTTCTATAAAAATTAAATTTGATTAATTCTTTAATGTTTTCACGTATTCTGATCTCTAACTGTATTAGAAAATCCTTTCATTGATTTTAGAAATGGAGGTAATTGAAAGTTGTATGTTATCCGCACCAGATTTTTTTTAACATAATGAAAAACTGCAAATATTCCTATAACGACTTTCATCATGCGTTAACATATCATTATTGAGATTAGATAGTTTATAGGAAAACCTAATTATATTTTTTTATTTTCATTTTGTTATGATACCTGCAAAATTTATCAGAGTTAAAAACATTTTTCAAAACCTTGTTCTCAGCTACGAAGCTATCTTAAAATACAAAAAAAAACTGATGTTACCTGGTTAAAATATCATGAAAAACGTGTGATATACTCTGCGTGATGGTCAATTGAATTGGGTTTATTCTGTCTTCAAAAACTATTATAGTCATTTTCTAATATTCGGTTAAACCATTATAAAATGGAAAATGGTGATTTAATTAAGTAATTAAGATTTATTTATAACAATCATTTGCATAATGTCAGTTCGATTTGACTCAAATTCCAGGAAAATAAAAATGAATATTTCTTATAATCTTTGGAATGACATATAATCCCTTAAACCGAAGAGAGATAACGATTATTGTTAACGTAACCGCAATCAGGCGATGTATGTTTTATTTACAGATTTAAATCTCATAATCCTAATTATAAATTATTATTACATAAGATTTTAAGTGGTTAGGTCACTGTATAAATATATTGAGCTGAAATTTTGCAGTGGTCGTGTTAACTCTAGATATCTGAATATTATACAAGCTTATATATAATAATAATAATATTTATTATTATTCGATTAGACCATTTGGAGATCACGATGGTAGAATAATTTGAAGCACATTTCAATTTCTTCTTTGTTCTTTTCCTCTCCCAAGAAGCCTTCAACTGTTCAGAAAACCGCTGTTTTCGTTATTCCGCCCACTTAGTTCCCGTTCTTACCCTCCTGTGCTTATATATAATATTATACATACATATATATATATTTATATATATATATATATATATATATATATATATATATATATATATAAAACATAAGTGAAATCAAAGTCAAATTAACGATGAAAAATGAATCCTATGAATTAATTCATAGAACCATACAACTAAATACAAGTGTGTTAATAAAACCGGTAAAAAAATAGGACTCGAATTAAATACCGATAAGACGAAATATATGATTAGTAGCAGAAACGGTGGCGATCTTGGTGTTATTAATGTATCAGGGCATACTTTTGAACACGTAGAGAAATTCAAGTATTTAGGTTCAATGATAACATGAAAAAATGAAATCCAGAAAGAAATAAAGTCCCGGTTAAAGGTGGGAAATACGTGTTATTGTTCATTTGATAAGTTACTTAGCTCGCGGCATCTGTCTAAAAACTGAAATGTTAGAATTTATAAAACTATTATTCTTCTGATGGTTCTTTACGGATGTGAAACGTGGCCGCTTACTTTGAAGGATGAACAAAGGCTTAAGGTTTTCGAAAATAAGGTACTGAGTAAAATATTTGGTTTAAAGAGAGATGAGGCCACTGGGGAGTTTAGAAGGTTGCACAACGCGGAATTGCGGAACTTGTACCCTGTGAATATAATTGAGTTGATAGCATCGCGGAGACTCAAAGGGGAGAGTAAAGTTGTGGGGCTCGATGCAGAGCGGATTCCGAGAAAGTTGGTATTCGCTGATCCGAGTGGTAGGCGTCCGAATGGTTGGTCGAAGCGTCGATGGGAGGATTGCGTTAAGGCTGATCTCGGGGGCTTGGGCTTGAATGGTGAACATTGGACGAGTCTGTGTAGGCGGAATTTGGTGGTATTGGCATCGAACATTCGGGTTCGCTAAGCCTATTATTATTATTATTATGAATTAATTCATACTTAGAACCGACTTCACTGGACCAAGAATGGTATTTAAAAATCTAAGCAACAAAAAAAAATGTAATATACTAACTACTAATTTATAATTATCTACCAATAGGTAGCTTCTCTTTAATCTGATTTATGTCTTTTGTCTATTAGCGTATTTAACGGTTGTATTATGTACATCTCAAAAATAAAAATTGAAAAATACCTAAAATAACATTACTACGTGTTTATAAATTAACATCTTCACATTGTCTGCAACAACATATTTTATAACTTGTTAAAAAATAAGAGTTACCTCAAATATATACAGAGTTATAAACAGTGTAAATCAGTTTCAAAACAAAAGAGATTTGTTATCTGTTAAGGTGGTAAATTATCCTCAGTAAAATTCAATTTAGTACAGACTAGCTTTTACTGGATAGAGAATACCTCTGTTGAAGTGGAATTAATTCTTCCAAAAAATTGTCAAATATATTTCCTAAGTATGTTTATGCAAGATTTAAGTTGGGTTACAAGCTCTTGGGGTAATTTTAAAAAGGAGGTTCGTTGTCATTTATATAACGCTAGTGTAGTTTGCAATTGCGGTTATTGCATAAACATGTCAAGATAAGCATGAGAGGAGTTTATTTGAAATTATTTACAAATACACCGTTCATTTACTCCTACGCTAAAATTTAGAGAAGTTTAAACCTCGAAATTTGACGTCATGGTCTTTCAACTTTGTATTTTTGAATATGAAGATGAAACATTCACAAGTTTTAGGAGCTTGTGATAGATTTTACTGTTCAATTAGTTTTTTTTTTTTTTCTTTTTCCCTACACCTAGCATTATGTTGTGAATAAATACAAATTCATAACATCATTATTTTTTTTTTTTTATAAAAACAATTTTAGTTTTTTATTTACTTCATGAGAGAGCGTTATCTAGTGGATAGAGCACTAATCTACCGCTCTCTGAGTCCTGGGTTCGAATTCCGGCAGTGGCAGAATATTATTTTTTTCTCGTACTTCAGCCGGGGGTTGGCCCTTGGGAATGGAGATAATTCAAGAACAGATCTAGCCTCTATAAAGTGGTTACAAAAAATGAGGAAAAACCTGGCGGTAGAGTCTGATTTCGGCCTAAGCACATCATTGGACTGGTGTTAGTCTAGAAACATTAATAATCTATAACTGCAAAAAAACTTTTTTTCACTGTTGGAAATCCCATTATATCTATCCCGCTATAACTATGACTTGGACTAAAAAAATTAAAATAATTTATTTGTAAATATTTAGTGAAGTTGTAAATATGTAAATAAAGTCAATATCAATAGAATCTTCTCTTTTAAAAAAAAAAAAATAAATAAAAAAAAAAAAAAAATATATATATATATATATATATATATATATATATATATATATATATATATATATTTGTATGTATTTGTATAAGTTTTCCTACAACCATACTATAATCTACATTTAATTTCATCACATATTAGTTATTTAGGCTAAAGAATTATAATTACCAAAAAAAGTTTATTTTCTCTATAAAAGAATTTAATATACTTGTAATGGATAAAAAGGTAATTAGATCACCCTCCTCTCCCCACCCCCGCCAAAAAAAAAAAAATA
The DNA here is from genome assembly GCA_023052935.1 of Piezodorus guildinii. Taxonomy (NCBI): domain Eukaryota; kingdom Metazoa; phylum Arthropoda; class Insecta; order Hemiptera; family Pentatomidae; genus Piezodorus; species Piezodorus guildinii. The sequence continues at coordinate 114,888,697 of CM041297.1, forward strand.
AAAAAAAAAAATAAAAAAAAAAAAAATAATAAAAAAATAAAAAAAAAAAAAAAAATTAAAAATACCCATTATAATAATAACAGAGGTATTGGACTAAAAAACGATTATTTCCAATAAATAAACTCAAATATGTGGGTCTAGTTATGGATAAAAGACTTTTACTAAGCACATAAATAATGTGTGTAACGAAGCCAACAGAGCTCTGTGTATTCTGTATCCATATCTTTACCGACACCCTAAATTAAATGTGTCAAATAAATTATTGTTACATAAAGCTTGTTTACGAATAATTTTTACTTACGTATATCCAATATTTAGTTTTAAAAAATGCCTAAGAATTAGAGGAAATTATCCCTACAATACTAGAATTAAAACCATGCATTGGGAATTGGGAATCTTATTAAAGAATATATTACCAAGCAATTCTTTTTCAAATGTATTAATAACATAAATTATCTTATAAGATATTGGAAATTATACCAAAAATAATACAGGAAGTCCTTAAAATAACTAAACATATATTATGTAAGATACATTTGTTGTATTTTTCAAATTGAGGTAATTTTTATATTTCTTGTTTCTTTAAATTATTAATGTGATTAAACGCTATGTTTATATTATCATATGGTTGTTTAAGAGACTGGTATACTGTTGGTACACCAATATGTATGTTTATTGTATTATTTTATTTATTTTAATAAAAATTAAAAAAAAAATGGTTCAACATAATGAGTAAGTATTTCCAATTGGTGCTTGGACCATTTTAAATAAGATTAAAAGGAACGAAGAAATAGGTCATTAATTTGTTTCACGATTCTTATTGTTTTATTTATTTATTAAATAACTCTATATGTAGGCTGTGGCATAAAATATTTTTAGCATGGTTCGTAAAGAATAAAAAATTGTACTTGGTAAATTTATAAAAGGACTTTAATTTTCAAATGATTTGGGTGTTTTTATGTAATATTTCGATAAAATATAACGAATAAAAAATAAAAAAAAAAAGTGAAAATATTTGGGAGATCATTTCATGCAGACAGAAATTCGATTATCGTTCAAATGAGAACTCGTAATTTCTTAGGAGACGTATAGTTTTTAGGTTATTCGAAAACAATTTATTTTTACCATTTATAGGATTTTTTTTTTCAACCCTAGCCTTATTGCACATATAGACGGTAAAGTGAAGCTCCAGTAAAATTTCCAGCTTCAGAACCATAGTAATTTTTGAGATAATGCGATGATCAGAGAATCCAGTGATGGTACTTTTTCTTATAAATATAGATAAGCTTTATCTATCTAAACATCTTCAAGCAACGTATGCCGTAATAATATTTTACTTCGCAAAACCGAGGTATGCACATAATGTATTCTTTCTGTAACTGGTTACCACATGCTAGGTCATTTGGAACACGTTACCTAGATAACAAATGGGACGTGGTTGGTGGTGTGGCTGGCACCGACTAGAACAGCAACTATGAAACAGATTTTCATGATTTTTCTTGATAAAACAAAAAAATAAAATAAATTATTGTACATAGTTCTTTAACAAATATATTTATAATAAAGTATAAGAAAAAAATTTAATGACACAACACACTACTTTAACTTAATTTCGTAGTTAAAATCAATTTAAATAATAATAATAATAATAATTAAAAAATCTTTATTCTTAAGGGACTATGTCTCTTAAAAATAACATTTCGTGCAATAAATATACACTTCAATATTCATGTCTGGCCGAGAGACCAATACAAAAAATAAATAACAAACCTACTTATAAAAATATATACAAAATACATGGAATATAAACAAAGGAAAAATATCTCTTATAAAATGATAGAGCTGAACAATTTTCAAATAAATAATATAAATGAATTATTTCATAGCTCTAGGATTTCGGTAAAATAAATAATTTTGTCTTACGTTGAAAGTAGGATAGTGGATTTACAATTTTACATTTAGTGTGTGTCTCTTTGGGATGCTAGAAGGTGTTGGAAAAGATGGGATTTGAATAAGAGAAGGGAAGAAGCATGGTGAATATGAGTAGGTAGGGAATTCCAGAGAGCTGCAGAGCGGATATAAAAGGAATTATCAAAAGATTGAGTTATATGGGTAGGAATGTAAAGGTCAGAATGGCGTGATCTAGTTTCAAGTAAGTGAATTGAGGATTTAAATTGTAGGAAGGTACCATTCCTTCCATGAAAAACTACATTCCCACTACAATCCATTAGTTTCAATCCTTGCTTTCTCTTCAATCCCTGATAATCCTCCGAGACGTCTAAAAAGAAGATGGCCACGGGACCTTCTAGTTTAGAGTGTTGCCACCGGGTAGTGTCTCTACATGTATTTCATGACAGTTTTACATATTACCATCACATTTACTAGATGTATTTTTATTTAATACAGTTGTAAATATCAATAAATATGTTTAAAAAAAAAATTGTAGGACACTGTGAATGTATAGAGGATGTTGGGAGTTAATGACTAGGTAGGGGTAGTTCCGAGGAAATACATTTAAAAATTTTTAAAAACATTTAGAGATGAAAATGAATTGTTAAATAACCCAAAACTTTGAGTTTTAAGAGAAACATGTGTTTTTTATTAAATATTCTATTATCATCTAAAGTAATATAATAATCAGTTATATGGGCTTTTCGTCACTCTCCGTTAACTTTTATAATTTTTTATTTAAGATAATATTTTTTCTAAAATATTTAGCTTTCCAACGGTATATTATACATCTATATTAATGTTTTTATGTACAAAAACACCAAAATTGCATAGCAAAATAATTTTGCTCTTTTCTCTTTCTGCTGATCATCAAATTAGTCCAACTTAGAATATTTAGCCGTTTTTTTTTTGTTTTTTTTCAATACTAACAACATGAAATGATTAATTTTTTTAATCTAAAAAATTGAAGATACTTTAGAGGAAGAAGATTTAAATTATCGGCATGTAAGTCCCGTCATAATATTGCAATCATAATGCAAACTACATCATACATTACAGCCTATTAAATTTTACATCGATATAGCAAGTTTAGTCCAAATCGTTAGAGACTTTTTTGTGTGCAAAATGCATGATATAAAGTGGCTTCTGCTTGGTCGATTTTGATGAAAAAGTTCCTGTAATATCTCTTGCATATAGATAAAAGAAAATTCAGTTCCGAACTACTTTTTGTTTTTCACCCACACACACAGACCTTTTTGCGGGAATTGGTAATTTAGACTCAGGTGACCCTAAAACGTGTATTTCAGGTGTAATAAAACTAGAATAAGAAAATTTTCGCGATCACAATTCTTTCCCTTTCAATATATTTCATATATAAGGAAGTGAAAGTAATAATGAAAAATTCTTAGAGATGCATTGAATAATCAATAGTTGATTGAGAAAAAAATATATATAAGAAAATATTGAAAACATTTTTAATATCCAACGTTTAGACCCACGTTTTGGGTCTTCATCAGGGCTAAAAAAAAAACTTCAGTGTAGGTGTTTGATAACATTCTTTCCGTAGTATTCTTTAAGGACATTTCTGCGATTCATGTGTTGACGTACTAACTTCCTTAGATCACCGATAAAATCCTATAAATATTTACAATTTTGCGCTCATCGATATTGATATTTACACTATAGATCTGAGATATGCAACTGCATGCAAACTGGCATCCGATTATATATATATACAAGGAAAAAAAACAAACAATTAAACCTGCAATAAACCAGGATCGGAAGTTAGAGATGGGGAAAAGACAAACTTAACAAACAAGCACCAGAGTTTAAAGGTTAGGTTTATATCAAAATTTATTTCATTCATTCATTGCTTTTGTTCCAAACTAGGTGCACTAATTTCAAAGTTTTTTTTTATATATTTATTTATTCGAATTTATTAAAATTTGTCGTAATGGACAATAATAATATTGCTACATGATAACATTCATACAATATTTACAATATAACAAAAGGGAAGTCAAATTGCAAAAATAAATAAATGTATATAATAACAAAATAATTTCAAAGTTAGATGTGCGATCAAACGAGCTCAACTTTGAATAATGTACCATTATCATAGTTTAAGTAAATTAGGAACTTCAAAATTAAAATTCTCATCAAGAAAATAATTTTATAACTTTTTTTTTTGATAATGATGTTCAGACATCGAGCACATGATTTAAATACATAAATGTTATATAAAAATAATTAAATAATTGAGACGTTGATTTCCATAAGGTACTATATCCATTCTAGGAAATTTTACAGGGGGCTTGAAAATCACTATTTATTTTATTATTAAATTAGCTAATTTGATTCTGTCAGCATTAAAATCTAGAATTGTTTTTTTAGTATATTAATAACATCATATTAAAGTTATGAAATGAGATGTTTTGGTATTATTTGGAACGGAAATAAATGTGTAATTAGTTCCTTTAGAAAATAATTATATTTATAAATTGCGTGGATAAAGGACTTAGGTGTACATTAGATAAAATCAAATAGGATATTTAGATACATTTAAGTGATGAGAATACAAATATGTAAAAAAATCAATTTTGTAAAAAATGTCCTTTAGTACCTTTTGGAAATCAACGTCTCAATTCTCAATGTTCATAATATCGGATTTATAGATATGTCATTGTCTTAATCTTGGAAGTAATTAGCACTTGAGATATGTGTCATACCTAAATAGCATTTTAAGCATACTCTGAGCACATGATGGAAATTTTCACTTTTTTTTTGTCAAATACAGTATACCATTCGTAATTTTAATAATTGTGTAAAAGAAATTATATATACTAATATAATAAAATATACTTTATTTATTTATTTTTTTTTTTTTTTAGGCGATTCTTCAGATTATGCTCAGCTAAATGTTAGTATTTGTCATTGATATTGATTAATAAAGTTAACCAAATAGCCCACAAACCAAAATCCTTTATTCTTAAAAAAATAATTTTAAACTAGAATCTGGTTGGGGATGCGGTCATAAATTAGATACACACATTTAAAATAAGTGCTATTTTAATTATGTGCCGACGTTTCGGCCTACAATGTGGGCCTTCATCAGGGTTGACTCTGAGACGCTGCCTAAAAGAGTCACACTCTATTAGGCAGCGTCTCAGACAGCGTCTCTTTCTCATCTAATTTCTCAACGGTCAACAAAACTCCATCATTATTAAACTAGAATCAGTTTGAAATTGCTTAACATGTTTTCATGCTCCATCGTCAAGTTTCAATGTTTGATAAGTTTTTATGTTGAATACATACATTGAATTATTTTAGAATTTCAGATTCATTCAAATTATTATAAGAATTTTCATCGTTTTTAGATCCACGGCCACAGCTTCTGAAGGACTATACTCTGGAAGGTATAAAACTGTATCCCTCTCACAACATAGTGTACCTAGGCATGACGCTGGACCGGCATCTAACATTTTCAAGCCATGACCTGCAGAGACTTAACTCTCGATGGAAGTCGCATAGGCTAAAAAATCTGCTGACCTCACCGCACCTTTAGATTCTGCTGGAATTAAAAATATTCAAGGCCTTGGGTCTTAATCCACTCTGCTCTATAGTCGCTGCTTCTCCACCTTTATAAATGACCCTTCCAGAGACTGCAAAGCTTCCAGACCGCCGTCCACAGAGAAGGAACTCCAAGCAGCAAGAAACGCCACAATCTTTGAGGAGCTCCATTTATCTCGGTGCCTGAGCTCATAGTGGCGGAGGCACATTAAGTTCTTTGATTGGGTGAAGTCTTGTGGAAACTCTCTCTCCTTGGCCGAAGTTTTTGTCGATGGAAGGGGTCTGGAATCTGCAGTCTGAATCCATCCAACATTTATTGTAGCCAATAGAATAAATAGTTCCTCCCTATTCGCAAATTGTAAAAGTAATGGAAGGACACATATATTGCACCTTGTATATATCAGACTAAAAAAAGATGGATTATTTTTAAAACATCAATATATAATATAATAGTATGCATATTAATGCTTTAATAAATGGAGTTTTTAAAAATAAATAAATAGAAGAGATCACCTGTGGAATGGTGGCTCGCATAACAGCCTCCTATGCCAAAAGTCACGGCTACAAACCCGTAGGTGGTCCTATAATTTTTAAATTGTAGTAAAAAATCCTTACTTATACCGTACTTCAGAGGGGACGTTGAAAGGTGGTCCCAAGCCTGTGCGATGTCAGGTGCTCATTAAAAGTCTCTATTCTAATTAGACTTGGATTGGCAAAATTTAGGACACCCACTGTAGCATCGTCCGATTAGCCACAGTAGCATAAAGTGACTTTAAATAAAAAAAAAATAATAATAAAAAAAACGTATACACAGAAGAAACAAATATAGAAGAAAATTCATATAAACGGGAACTAGATTGTGACTTGGTTATTATTCATTAGAGGGTAGTGTGCAACTTTTTTCTTTGGTTTTATAATTATTTTTTTTCACAAGATTAGAAAAAGTAATTTACATTTTTTGTGCCAAAACAGTATTTTATTTTTTTAGTTCTTTATTATTTCTTGTAACCATATTTCTCCACGTTATACCATTATAGAGAAGAAAAACAGCTTGCATTTCATTAATATATATATATATATATATATATATATATATATATATATATATATATATATATATATATATTTTTTTTTTTTTTTTTTTTTATGAAGCATTGTAAGAAGTTGTAATTTTTTTTTCTTAATAGTGGTGAGTCGGTTAATATTTAAATAAATAGCAAACTCCTCGTCAGGGATTTCGAAACAAATTCATTATGGATGCATTTCGCGTTTTTTTTTTTCTAAGCCCTACTGAATCGTATACATGACGGTGCATTTTGTTTTAAAGCATGTATGACACGGATAATTAGAATTGATTTACCGATCTTATCTCAAGGTTCGAAATAAATAAATAAGCAATTACCCGCACATAAATTAAACAATAAATAAATACAAATTTATTGGAACCCTTTAAAAAAACAAGAAGAATATATCTGGCAAACCATTAAAGGATTATAGGATGGATATTATACGATTATCGCTTGCAAAATAAATCAAGATGAATTAATAAAGTGCAAATCCTCAAAGTTTTAAATCTGATATAAGGTGAAAATTATTTTCGAATTCATAACTGTCTTTTATCCGAAGATAAAATAGGAATAAATAGTAGGTCTGAAATTTTTTTTTTCTGTAACTGAAACTATTTCAATTTACAATAAATCAATTAAAGATAAAATATTGAATAAAATAAAAGTAGAAAAAACATTTTTGTTGTTTATTTTGTTGGGTTGTGTCACATGAAATGTCCGTTTTCAAGGTAAAGGATATTTATTAACAATACGATATGAAAACAAGATAAATTTATTAGAAGTATTTACCTTCTTTTTCTACACATTTTTCCCAACGTGACACCAACTTTTTTATCTCCGAACTGAAAAACTCTGAGCTTTGAAGTGAAACAAAATCTGAAAACGCACTATTCACTTGATCATCATTTTCAAAAAGTTTTCCTTTGACGAAGTTGTCTAAATACCTGAACAGGTGGTAATCTGTTGGAAACAAGTCGGGAGAATATGGTGGGTGCGGAAGAACTTCGTAGCCCAGTTCTTTCAATTTTGCACGGTATGTTTTGAAACATGCCGCTCAGTGAGATCATGAGGTACCCATGTACCGAGCTTTTTTACTGTCCCAATACACTTAAATGTCTGGAAACGGAAGATGCACTTAGTTGTGCTGAGATTCCATTAACTGTTTGGTAGGGGTTTCCTCCTACTGTATGTTTGAGGACATCGTTGTCTATTACGGACCGAGGTCTTCCTTGGGGCAAGTTTTCCAAGTCGGTATACCCAGCTGAAAACTTAACAACCCAACGGCGAATGGCCCGTTCATTAACACTCCCTTCTCTAAACGTCTTGCAAATATTTCTAGCGGCCTCAGATGCTGAATGGCCGAGTTTAAACTCGTACAAAAATATTACTCGAAAATCCCGTGTTTCCAGTTCATATTTGGGGGTATACTAAAAAGTGGGTAATTAATTGGGAAGCTAATGTTTATAATACAAAGGTAGAGGATTAGTAACTGTTTACTTTAAATATGTAAACATTCGGAAGAAAACAACAGAGACCTGCAAAATCTTTTATGTATTTCAGAAACTATAAAAACGGACATTTCATGTGAAACAACCCAATACATATGGGTCCATCCATTTGAAATCCTCCAATTTTCATTAATTTTTCCGCTCAACATTTTTGATTTTAATGATTTTGTAACCATCTATTCTCTACCCTTGCATGAATATAAAACCGTGGATGAATATTTTTCCTGTCAAATACTTTTAGTGTTGAAGCCGATTTAAGTCAGCTGTGCGATTGAAAACATGTGTTGGGAAAATTTTTATAATTTTAGTAATTTTGCGGATATCGAGTCAAAACAAAAACTAACAATAAAGTAAGGATATACTTTATATATTTTGTTCGTACAACCTATCACCTTAAAAATGAAGAAAATGGTTAAACAAATTTTTGAAAATTAATAAAAAATGAGACTTATGAGTTAAAAGTATATAAAAAAAAAGAGACTCACCTTTGATTATTTTTTCATACATAGCTTAGTCGCAGCCCTACTTGCTGTAAAAATTTCTATCTTAAGAACATAGTCGTTTTGTGTATATGAATTTTCGTTGTTGTTGTGTGGGGTTTTGAGGCGTAATAATAATAAGCTTATAATAATAGTAAGAATAATGAGATAAAATATCAGATAAAAATAAAATTAAATTATAAAACTATATTTTATTAAATATAAGGTGACTTCTAAGAAACCTGAACAGCGCCGAAATATTATATTCATCATCGGAGAGTAAGGAGGATATATTAGGTCTGAGTCCAAAGTTGTTTAAACTAGTCCTATAAAAAGGGCATTCTTCTAAAATATGGCTAATAGTCAGGATATTATCACAGTGTTGGCACTTAGGGGGTGGTTGTTTGGTAATGAGATGAATATGGGTCATGTTAGTGTGGCCTATCCTTAACCTAGCCAGGACAACTTCCTCTCTGCGGTTTGAGCGATATGATGAGGACCAAGGCTTTACTGTTTTCTTAACGTTTTTTTAGTTTGCTAGCAGGACTTTCGTCCCACATGGACTGCCAGGCATCTGATATTTTCTTCCGGAGTGGATATGAATTTTCGTTTTCGCGAGGTTTACACGGAAATACCTCATCAAAATATTTTCCAGGAAAAAACAACAACTATCTACGTTTTCTTTATTCATGAAATCATAGAGAATAACTGGTTAAAAAAAATCATTAAAATAAAAAATGTTGAGGCCTGGACGGTTTCGAATGGATTGACCCATATAAATTTCGTTTTACTTGAACACGCTTACTTATGAAAATAGTGTAAAACAACCTGGTGCACAACTAAAATAATATGCGGGATATTGTAATTTATATTGTGTAGGTTTTCTCGTGTTACTTTTCCTACTGCTTCAAACAAAATATTGTATGATAATTAGTAAATTCAAAGGATGATTGAAACTCTGTTATCATGAAAAAAGGTGCACTGAAATCATGAAACCAAACATATTTGTATTGAGTTTACATTGTAAATATTATGTAAGTAAATAAAGTTTCTTCTTTCTATGCGGGTCAATCCATTTGAAATCGTCCAAATTTTATTATTTTGTCGCTCGACATTTTTGATTTTCCTGATTTTTTACCAGTTATTCTCTATCATTTCCTAAATATAAAACCATTAAAAAAATATATAAAAATTCCAGCCAGTACTTTTAGTGCTGCAGCCGTTTTAAGTCAGCTTTGCGGGCAAAAACATGTGATGGAAAAATATGTCCAATTTCCGTAATTCTTTAAATATCTAATCAAAACAAAAATCAACAATTATACGATCAAAATTTCTAAAACAATTAGTGCAGTGATAACGCTATATAAGGAAAAATGATTAAGCGTGAAAATCATTTCTAACCTCCCTTGTCACAGCGCGCCAAAGGTTTCAGTTGATGTAATTATTCGGGATTTTTAAGCCATTTTCTTGGCTACTTAGGTAATGTGTTGTAAGGACCAAAATTATATGAAATACTCTCATCATCAATCTAGTTTTTATTTGGTTCTTAAATATGCAAAATTACCGGAGTTAATATTTTTTTAAGAAAACTTTATTTTAACAGTCATGAGAATTTTATAACTCCAGAACCAGCTTAGTTTCAAAGACAAACTTTATATCACTTAAATCCATCTTATAGATGAGTAATCTGCATAAGTATCATAATTTTTCACTCTGTTTCCATATGTTATAAACATAATTATGTATTAAATCTTAAATTGTATCCTTAAAATTGTTCATGTTATTGTTATTCCTCATTAAATATATTGTAATTTATGTGAATATATTCCATAGGGTCCGTTATTTATTTATACTGGGACTTTTCCTTAAGATCGATCCCATTGTTAATAATTCATTTGGTGATGCCAATGAGAATCTATTTTTAGAATACATTACTCTTTAGATAAGACCTTTCCGTGTATTCATTATAAGAATACAATGTATTGTATTTAATTTAAATTGCATTTCCTTTTGAATATTACAGAGCGTAAGAAATATTTGATAAAATTCTTGCATCTTCAGAAATTCATGGTATTGTCATATAAAATCATGTTTACCTGCTTTAGCTTTCAAACGGTATATCATAAATGTATATTACTGTTGCTATGTTCAAAATCAAAAATTTGCAATCCAAAAATATTTTTTTCAGTTTTCTCCTTTAGTTGTTTTTTAAATTCGCACAACTTACATATTTAGCTGTTATTTATCAATGCTAACACGATAATTTTTTTTTTTTTTTTTTTTTTTTTTTTTTTTTTTTTTTATAGAATCTACAAAATTAAAGGTACTTTAGGGGAAGAAAATATCAGCATTTAAGCCCTGTCAGACCATTTTAATCAGAATGAAACCTACATGACATTTAAGCGCATTAAATTTTACATCGATATAGCGAGTTTAAACAAAATCGTCGGAACTGTTTTCGAGAAAATCGAAAAAAGGTGCAAAATGCATGGTATAAAGTGGCTCTTCTGGTAAGCTCATTTTGTTGAAAAAGGTTTTGTAACGTATATTTGTATATTGGGCGTATATTTGTCTGAAATATGAAATTTTAGTATCATAGAGTTTCGGCCCGGAAGTTACCACACACACACACACAGACCTTTTTGCGGGACTTGGTTATTTGGACTCAGGTGACCCTAAAATGTGTATTTCCGTTTTTCAAAATTTTCACGATCGCAATACTTTCCCTTACTATATATTGTAAGTGAAAGTAATAGTACTTTACAAGATACAGAGTTTAAAAAATGTAATAAAACTTATAAATTAAAAACTTAAATATTTATTCAATGTATTCAATATATATTTTTTTTAATTCGGATTGATTTCGTATACGCTCCTACCAATTTTCTGTCCTAAACCTATGTTGTCAACACTCTGCCTCGAGCATTTCTCATTCAGTTCGTTCCTACCCTTTGGAAAATCTTTTCACCTCATCGGGATCACCTGTGTGGTTAATAGCATTTCAGTCATCTATACCCAAGGCCGTAGGCCCTATCCTGGCAGATTGACATAAAATCTTGGAAAATGAAGATTCCGAGCCAATGCGATATAAGGCACTTCTTTAAGATTTCTATCCTAATGGGACAGGCAAAATTTAAGACTCCCACAGTAGCATAAAATGGCCTTAAGCGAATAAAAAAACATCTCATATGCAGTTGCTTCTTCTGCGGTAAAACGGATTTCATTCGGAAATATTTTTCGACTATTTATTGCCTTTAGTCTTTTCATTCGTCTAGTACCCTTCCATTTCTGTTTTTGGGCTTCGTTGCTCAAATATTTGCCTTAGAAAGGATTTCTAGAGTTTTAATTTTCTACCTCCTTTAGACCCCCAATAAACTCCTCAAAACCTTTAATAGTTTTATCTCGTTTCTTATCTTGCAGTTTATAGAAAAAATAAATCATCATAGTTAATGAATATTTGAAGAAGTACTTAACCCCAGATGAATTTATTTATTTACTTTTTTTTACGAAACGGCCTTTTTCGCTTTGCTCTTCTTCTCGTCTCTGCGTGCAGTAGCTTCGTTTCCTTCGACCACGCAGTACCCTTGCATTTGTCTTTATTTTCCCAAGGAACCCTTTATTTTTTTAAATTTGTTTCATTCTACTTCTCTTTTTACAGGCAGTTTTTGTCTGTTATTATTAATGTTTCTGTTTCCTCTCTCATTTGTTTAACATATCCTCCTATGCCCTTGTATTCATGGATTCTTTCAAAGACTTTCTTTTTTAGTCTTCCTCAATTCATTTTTACCATGTGCCCGTAGAATTTTAGTCTTCTTATAACTTATTCTTTCATTTGACGTAAGTTTATTAAAATTTACATTCTAAGACAGACCAGCTTCATCAGTAAATGAGATACTTATTCCTCCTAATCCACGTTTTCTGTTGTTCTGCATTACTGTAATAGTTGCTAATTTACTTACTTACTGACGTACGCTACGGTCCTAGAAGGACCCAGGCTCCCTCAAGGACTTCCTGTCTTTCGCTCTAGCCCTCCATCTCCTCACTTCAAGCAACTTGAGGTCCTCCTCAACGTCATCTAACCATCTCACTCTTGGCCTTCCTTTGTATCTTTTTCTTCCATGCAGTAGTCGTCTTGGATTCCTAATTTCCGACATCCTTTCTATATGTCCGAGCCATCATAAGTGGGCTTTTTTCATAAACTATACCAGGTCTGGTTTCCCACACATTGTACGGAGCTCACTATTCTTTCTTAATCGCCAAGAGCCATTTTCTTTAATTGGCCTAAATATCTTCCTGAGAATTTTTCTCTTCAAAATATTGAGCCTCCTTTCGCTTTCATTTGGTAATACTCAGAATCGTTTCATATATCATCACCTTTGCATCTCTTGAAAGATTTTTGAACTTTATTGTTGTTTGTAGGGCAAAAAGGTACGTGTTACCTGCAGACAGCCTCGTATTAACTTCTTCTTTCATATTATTGTCATGAGTAATAACAGAACCTATATACTAGATACGGCGTTCGCTAATTGTTGCTAAAATGCGTTAGGCTAAAATATTGACAATAAAGCAACATGGTAAGGTAATTAGCAATGAAAATATCAATCCATCCATTTCCTTGACAGTTGGCAGACACATGAGGAGACGACATTGGTGACGTCAAGACAGAGTCATTACGATCGATACGACTTGGCGAAACGTCTTTAGGGCGGGTCACTGCTCTTCCACCGGATCTTGATTGTCATTCCGATAACAGGTTCCTGTCTAAAGGGGAGGAAAAATGTCACTCTTTGAGGTCAAGAAGACAAGCCCATCAGCGTCATACCGATCAAAACTCAAGACCGGATTGAGAGAAAAGGAAAAAAATATATGTTAATGAAAACATTTTACTACGATGACGTTGGCGTGAACACCTTTGTATTCGGTGACATATGACATTGGAGTTTTAGGTTTCTTAAAGTTATATTACGATAGGCAAATGCTGACCTTTAAAGTAAATATCACGTTCTTTACACCTGGATTAATAAAAAAGATGATCCGATTACTGTCGATCCAGGTTTGTTTGATCTTTAGTAGTTGCCTTGTTAGTCGTATTTTTTGCAGTTTATTTATGAATTGTATCGTTCATCAATAGTAGTTGGGGTTGATGGAGTAGTTACATTATAATTTTGCAGATTTAATGGACATCCAAACATAATTTTATACTGGATTCCTCAACTTCTATTGATATCCTTGAGAACAAACATTACTTCAAGATTATAAATACAATTCAGTCTTTTTCTCTTCCCTTCTTTATACGTATAAAATGATGTCACTTCTTTTGGTTTCCCCGATCTCCTTAATTATACGATGGATTTTGTTACAGTTTTTTACTATAATTTAGTGCATTGCTTCCTGAATTCTAATAAGTGAAATATTGAGTTGTAAAATGACTTCGCAGCGTCTTTAAACTTTTCAATTTAATCTTCTCTGTGTTTATAAAATCATGTTTACTTGGTCAATAATGTTTACACATTCTAAAAAACAATTAGTTGCTTTTATACGTCAGTTTCAACCGAGATTCCTTATCTTTAAGTGGTAATTCGCTTGTTTAAAATGAAAGAGAAAGAAAATTCTTTTTCGTTATTTAATGATTTTTTATTTTCGAAAAGGAAAATCCACTGCACAGACGGTTAGCAAAATTTGTAGTGCGTATGGCGATGATTCCTGGATAAAGCAACGTCCGTAAGATTTAGGTTCAGAACCGGAAATTTCGACTCGGAAGACGCAAAGCGCTCGGGTCGTTCTTTAACTTTTAATGATGACCAAATACAACAAAATGATCTGAAAGATGATAAAAATTGGTCATATATAATTTTTTTTTTTTAAACATATTTATTGATATATACAACTGTATTAAATAAAAATACATCTAGTAAATGTGATGGTAATATACAAAACTGTCATGAAAAACATGTAGAGACACTACCCAGTGGCAGCACTCTAAAAATATTTTAAACTAGAAGGTCCCGGGGCCATTTCCTTTTCAGGCGCCTCGGAGGATAATCCGGAATTGAAGAGGAAGAAAGGATTGAAACTAGTGGGTTAGAGTGAGAATGGAGTTTGTCATGAAAGGATTGATACCTGGTCCGGGCCAAACCAGTAACATAGGGAACATTAAGGTCTTTATGGATAAGTTTATTCGTGACAAAGTAAGGAGCGTTGAGGATTTTACGAAGGATTTTGGATTGTAAGGATTGGATGCGGGAAGAATTTGATGGTTCAGTAGAGCCCCAAAGCTCTACTACGTAAGTCCAGATTGGTCTTATAATAGTCATGTAGATGAGCCTTTTGTAGTTAAGAGGAAGGTTTGATCGTTTGTCTAGTAAGTGTTGAAGCAGCCTAAAGCGGCGAGCAGTTTTTGTCGTTTTAGTCGTGTATGTGGATTCCAAGTTAGGCGTTTTTCAAGAAGAAGTCCTAGGTATCGGATCTGTTCAACAGAAACTAGTTGAGTGTTATTAAAGGATACTTTAGGGCAGGAAGTCAAAGGTTTACGGCGAAGGGTAAAGGTTATTTGATGGGACTTGTTGGAATTTATTTTTATTCTCCAGTTCTGACACCATACTTCTAGGTCTTTGATGTGGGCTTGAAGGGTATTTGAAGCAACAAATGGATCTTTATGAACTGATAACACACAGGTGTCATCAGCATAGGTAGAAAGGAAAGTGTTAAGATGGGTTGGGATATCAGCTGTATATACTGTGTATAGAAAGGGTCCTAGAATACTGCCTTGAGGAACACCAGCAGTCTGAGTAAAAAGGGATGAATAGGAACTATTGTGATTAATTTTGAAGGATCTATCAGAGAGGTAGGATTGAAGAATCAGGAAATATGTGGGAGGAAGGAATTTACGGAGTTTGTACAACAGTCCTGAGTGCCAGACTCTATCAAAGGCCTGTTCTACATCGAGAAAGGCTCCCGATATATAATTTATTAAGTTTTTATACTATACAAGATTGCAATGAAGTTTTTTATTAGAAAGGAAAATTAAATTAACTGTAATCAATTCAAAAAAAAATATTCTTAAAAATGAGTAGTAATATAGACGTATAATGTATCGTTGGAAACGGTATTTTATTTTCACATTAAATGGTATGTTTACCATTCTTACATACCACTGCGGATGACTGTTGTAAGGAAGGCTTACTGACGAATTGGAAATAAAATTGAAGCGTCAGATAAAATTGTTCTATAATGTTTATCTTTGCATACCGTAAACGTGACCATATTTCTGGATATTATATAGAGTGGAATTGGCTTTATCCTCATCTACGACGGAAATATTTCCATGGTTCATACCTACAAACCCTAAAACATGAAAAAATCTTTCTATATAATTGAACTTATCTATCTCCACTTTAACAACCATCAATTGAGACGTTAATTTCCAAAAGGTACTAAAGGACATTTTTTACGAAACTGACTTTTTTACATATTTGTATTCTCAACCCTTTGTGTGATCTAAATCTTCTATTTGATTTTATCTAATGAGCTCTCAAGTCCTTAAAAAAAGTGATTTAGAAATTCGTTCATTTTCTATAAGTACTAATTACGCATTTAGTTTCGTCCCAAATCATACTAAAACATTTTATTTCGTAACTTCAATATGATGTTATTAATATAGTAAAAATACAATTCTAGATTTTAATGCGAAAAGACCCAAATTAGCTGGTTTAATAATATAGTAATGACAGATTTTCGAGCTTTCTGTAAAATTTCTTAGAATGGATATAGTACCTTTCGGAAATCAACGCCTCAATTGAGCACCAAAACCCAATCAATCAATACTCACAAAACTTCGTTCGTTCATCCGTTTCTCATACTTTTGAAATTCGCTTCCTCTGTCTTCTTTCCAATATCAACTCTTCCATTACCTACTTGAATCTCAATCTTCTTTTCCATTTTACAATGTACGTATGTGCATGATCCGGTAGTTACAACCCAATAAATCCACTCATCTTTAACAACAGACTATTAACAACAACCTCAACTGTACCTATTATTAAATTCACTGTTTCCTATCTTAAAAATGCTAGCGAAATAAGACTTTCCGGAAACTACAGGAAGAAACCATTTTTTAAGAACATGATATTGCAATTTTAAACCTTATGGAAAACTGCACATTATTTAGTCTTACAGCTTATGTGTGCCTGATTCATGTATGTATATATACACTAAAGTATTTATAAAATTGTTCATTCATTACATAAAATCGGATTACCGTGATATAAAGACGCGATCCTTTATTTCGCTTAATGAATCGTTCTCAGCTCTACTGAGAGCTGCTTTATACATGGGACTGGCTATTAATGAAAGGATAACTAAATATATGTAAACAGGAAGAGACAGACCTCAAGAAAGACAGGTTGTTGTAGGAAGCTGTGCCTTTGAGAGAGTGGAGGGATTTACTTACCACGGATCTCAGGTCACAGCAAGAAATAATGTTTCAACTGAGATAAAGCAGAGGATCACAGCAATAACCGGTGCTATTTTTAGTCTGTTTGAACAGTTCCACGGCAAGCTAATTAGCAAGAAATCAAAGGTACATCATTACGATCTCTCATCAGGCCTGTCCTAATGTGCGCCTCCCAGACATGGGCTCTATCCACATATAATGGAAAAAATCTCCTGATCTTCGAGAGGAAGATCCTTCTATGAATCTATGGACCGTTAAGGGATGAAGAAGCCTGGAGAAGAAGATATAATGAACTATATGAACTGCTCCAGGATCTAGACATTTTAACGTTTAACAGGGTGGGAAGCCTTGAATGGGCAGGGCTTGTCTCACGGATGAGTAACGACGAAATGCCAAACAGAGTATGGAAGAAGAAATCCACCGCCCTAGACGAATCAGACAGCCCTAGCTCCGGAGCGCAGTGGGCAAAATCACCAATTTAGGTGGACAAAAGTCAAGTCAAAAGTTTGGAATTTTCCAGAGCTTCACTTTTTTATTATTAGTTGGCAAGACCATTAACACTAATATTTCCCGCCATACCGTTTTACAAATAAATAGTAAATGAATGAATCATTCTTGTTCACACTAGTGCCTAATAACCGGCAGTGGGATTATCTTTATTTGATGGTCATTTTTTGTGTTCAAGATGTATTTAGAGCAAAGTATTTTTGCTTTTATTTTACAATGTACATTGCTGAGACAGGTAAGACACTATATTTCCAAACGCGTCATTGAATATACATTGCAATCTCACCTGTAGAGTTAATTTAGTAATTTGTAGATGTATGCCCCTGTTCAATAACGAAGAACTATATAACCCCAAGGATTTGTTTAATCAATCCTTCTATTTTTAGATATTACAAAGAATTTTTGCGATTTTTTGCGTTTTGTGTGATACATAATTTTTTTTCAGACACAGCACTCCGAATCAAATGTTTTACAATCTTTAATTTCAAGAATTTCCTAAGTGATATAATATACATCTATTAGCAGGTTTTAGCAGCTCCGACCCATAATTAGATTTTTTGTATTATTTTTCCCTTATTCTGAGACTTCAAACGTAAAATATAGGGAAGTTTTAGATTTTAGCCAATAAATTTGAAGTTGGACCACTGTGCGCTCGCCAATCGTGTCAAAAAATGAATTAGTTTTTATAATATTTTAAATATTTTTTTCGTAATCTGTGACCCCTGAGGTTAAATATAGACAAATTTCAGAATTTTGTCCACCTAAATCGGTCATATTGTCCACTGTGCGGCGGATGGATGACGTCACACAAGTGTGGCTTGGAGTTCGAAATTGGAAAGCAGCAGCCGAAAACCGAGCCGAAAAACGGAGACTCATAGAGGAGGCCAGGACCCATCTCAGGGTTGTAGCGCCACAAGATTTTTTTTTTTTTTTTTATTTTTTTTTTTTATTCGTATATATTACAATTTGTCATAATAGACAATAATAATAGTGCTACAGGATCTCATTCATACAATATTTACAATATAAACAAAAGGAAAGTCAAATTACATAAAATAAAATCAAAATAAATAAACGTATACAATAACAAAACTTATAGACAAAATAAATACAAATAAATGAAGTTAACAAATAAACAAACAAAACATGTCACATTCATACCTATGTACAATATTTACAATCAGCCGGGAACCCCAGACGGGACTTGTCCCCCCACTTGTGGAAGGACAAGCAGAGTCCAAAGGATCCCAGCGCCTCCCTCTCAGCCGCATCACTGGTGAGAGCCAGCGGAAGCTGAGTGAGGGCGCCACAGCCACAATCACACCGCACATGAGAGGAGAATCTGACCAGTGTCAGAACTCCAGAATAGATTTTTACAATATGTCTCGGGGCCACTGCCGTTTCAACCTTCTAGGAGGGTTGTATGGATGAGTGGAGCTGGATAGGGATTGTGCTAGAGGATTAGGATGATGAATGAGGTTCTGGTGGAATTTGGAAAATTTAGATGGAATCAGGTCTGAAATAAATGGAACATTAAGGTCGTGGTGTAAGGTATAGTTGGAGACATAATAAGGAGCATTTACTATTGTTCGGAGGACTTTGAATTGAAAGGATTGAATGCGTTTGATGTTAGAACGTTTAGCTGTCCCCCACAGTTCAAGTCCGTAGGTCCAGATTGGCTTCAGTATTGTCTTGTAAAGTAATAATTTGTTGTCAACTGTAAGCTTAGATTTTCTGTTTAGTAGTCTGTATAACTGTCCGAATCGTCTGTTAAGTTCTTTTCGTTTAAGTCTTGTATGTGGGTTCCACGTCAATCTTTTGTCTAGTAGTAAGCCAAGATACCGGACTGTGTCTGAGGAAGGAAGCGGTATGGAATTGAAATGAACCATTGGACAGGATTTGCGTCGAAGGGTGAAGGTGACGTGGGTGCATTTGCTTTCATTAACCTTAATACGCCAAGCATTACACCATTCCTCGATAAGACAAAGGTGTCTTTGCAGGATTAAGGATGCTATTTCAGGATCGGAATTGGATGATAGGATGGCGGTGTCATCTGCAAATGTTGCCAGAAAGGTGTCAGGATGATTAGGAATATCAGCAGTGTAAAGGATGTAGAGGACGGGTCCCAAGACGCTGCCTTGAGGAACACCGGCCTCAATGGGATAAAAGTTAGAAAATTCTACACCACAGCGAACTCGGAAGGAGCGGTTTGAGAGATAGGATCGTAGAATGAGGTATAGAGACTGGGGTAAATGCGTTTTAAGCTTGAAGAGTAATCCGGTGTGCCATACCCGGTCAAAAGCTTGCGCTATGTCCAGAAACGCACCAGAACAATACTATTTGCATTCAAGGGCTGAGGAAATATGGTCTACAACTCGGAGTCCTTGTTGAACAGTGGAATGATGAGCACGGAAACCAAACTGATGGGAAGGAAGATTTTGTGATTCTAATATAGGCAGGATTCGTTCTAGAAGGAGTTTTTCAAAGACTTTTGAGAGGATGGGGAGTAGACTAATAGGTCTGTAGGATTAAGTGTTGCTGGAAGGTTTACCTGGTTTTAGGAAGAGAATGATTGTGGAATGTTTCCACAAGAGAGGAAAATAGGTGGTGCGTAGGATGCAGTTGTAGATATAGATAAGGAATATAATAGCTTTCTGCGGAAGTTAACGGAGGATCTGGGGAGTAAGGAGATCATGTCCAGGAGATTTACGGAGGGTCAGTTTCTGGAGAAGATATTTAACCTCAGAGGGATTAATAGCTGTAGGAGGTAGTGAAAGAGGTATTGGTGACAAAAGGAAGTCTTGTACTTCTGCGGTATGATTGCTTTGGGATTCCGGGTGAGGAGTGAATACTTTGGAGAGGTGTGTGGCGAATTCCTCGGCTTTATCTTCATCAGACGCAGCCCAGGAATCATCACCACGCCGGAGAGGATGGGAAACTTGATGGGATTTTAAAATCTTCTTCGTGACATTCCACAGGGAATTATCACTAGTTGACAGAGAGGAGAGGTAGGAATTAAAGGACTGGGAACGGAAGGTCGCCAACTCCTGCTTCAATTGTCTACAATAGAAGTTATAGGAGCGGCGATCTGTTGGGTGTCGGGTGCGCTGCCATAATGATCTGGCACGGCGCTTTGCATGGATTAGGTCTGCAAGGTTTGAGGCAAATGGTTTTGGTGAGGAGTTATATTGGAGTGCTTAGGATAGGAGGCAGTCCAGACAGCTTGCTGAATGGCGGTGGTGAAGGAGTAGACGGAATCGTCAAGGTCTTCTGGGGTTTTGAGGGTCGCTCTGAGGTTAATATTATCGGTCAGGATTTGGCGAAATAGGTTCCAGTTGACAGGGCCTCGGATAAATGACGGTGGGATAGGTTTTGGAATTGGAGTGAGAGATACTTTTAGGATCAGTGGACTATGGTCTTAGGATAGTTCATCAAGTCGAGATACAGATAAGTTGAGGGAGCCCAATCCGCTGTGAATGAAGAAGTCAAGGATGTCAGGATTACGGTTGGGATCGGTTGGCCAGTAGGAGGGGAATCAGGAGGTAGGAGATTGAA
This sequence comes from Piezodorus guildinii, assembly GCA_023052935.1. Classification (NCBI taxonomy): domain Eukaryota; kingdom Metazoa; phylum Arthropoda; class Insecta; order Hemiptera; family Pentatomidae; genus Piezodorus; species Piezodorus guildinii. The sequence goes on from CM041297.1 coordinate 114,909,785, forward strand.
ATGACGGGAGTTGAGTGCAGACAGCAAATTTCGTCCACGAGAATTCGTGGTTCTCGAACCCCACTGTTGATGCTTGGCATTCAATTCTGCACCCAGAATGAAATGATTTCCTAAGGAATTTAGAAAGGATACAAATTCGGTGTTGGAAATGGAATGTTTGGGAGGGCAATATGCTGATGTAAGGGTTACCGGAAAGGAAAAAGTTTTGATTACTATGGCTGTGGCTTGTAGGAAATCATAGGTAGGAAGTGGGAGTAAGTGATGAGATAGGGACTGGTGCACAATGACAGCAGTACCGGCATGGGCTTTGCCGTCTGGGTGGTCCGTACGGTATGTTACGTATTGAGGTATTTTGAAGAACTGTTTAGTGGTTAGTCTAGTTTCAGTAATAAGTGCTACGTCAACGCTTTTGTCTTGCAATAAAGCTGAAGTTCGTCAGTATGATTTCTAACACCATTCGCATTCCATAGGAGAATGGATAAGGAGTTAGGTGAAGTCATTTAAGGATTTTTTAAGGAAGGGATTAAGTTTGATACAAGATTAGTAAGTAGTGATATTAGCGGCATAACGAGGGATTTGATTTCAGTGATGAAGGATGTCATCAAACTTGTAAGGTCTGAGACATTTGATGGAGGAGGAATATGAGAAATTTGATGCGGATGAGGTTTTTGAGGGTTGGGTAAATTTTGAGGAATAGTGGTTGTGGAACGGGTTGAGGATTTTGAAGTGTGCGTTGTTCCGGCAGGGCCTCGGCCTCTTTGTTCTGGTTCCCACCTCCAAGTAGATGGGCAAATGTAACATTGGAATCAATTGTTTTTGAAGGTTGTCTTCTGCTTCTGATCGGTTCAGCTGTTTCATCCAGATTCTGAGGTTTTTGGTATCTGCTTTTGAGGTTCTTGTAGACTTGACATCCCTTGTAGCTAGCCGGGTGGTCCTTGAGGCACAAAGCACAAACAGCGGGTGTTGATCTTGGTCTTGTACACTCTTCTGACTTATGTTGTTCACCGCATTTCACACAGCGTGGAATATGGTGACAATAACTTCTGGTATGACCATATGCCTGACAATTGTGGCACTGAACTATTTCTTTCTTAGTGTAAGGTTTTTCAACTCTTACACTAGTATAGTATAATCTATTGAGGTCATAAATTTTTTCAACTCCTGCTGATGGTTCCAAGTCCACAAAGAATAGAGGCAGTGGAATTTTATCTTTTAGGACGTTGGTGACTTGTCGCACTTTATAGCCTATCTCCGTCAGTTCTTCTTGGATAGCTGCTGCTGGTGTCGAAGGGTGTAGGTTTCTAATTACAACCCTTAAAGCTCTCTCCTGGCGTAACTGATATGTATGAAAATCAGCTTTGGTCTCAGTCAAATATTTTACTATTTTTCTGTAGGTTTCGGCGGTAGTCGGGGATATTTTAGTATCACTGGTTCTACTTATACAATAATAACTGTTAGGATCGGTTAATTTGTTTAGATGCGCACACAGTAGTTGAAAGTTTTTAATATTTTTAACAAATATTGGTGGAGGTTGTGGTTCTTTTGGTATAGGAGAAGATTCCATTGTTTCTTTTTCAATTTGAAGGATCTGAAATGGGTTCGGTGTAAAAAACGGCAATTCTTCAGTTAATCCTTGTGATGATGTGATAGGCTGTGGTTCAGATCCCAAAGAGGAAGCTGAAGCAGTCGCTGGTGGAATCATTTTTTTTATTATTATCACGGCGAGGTCTCTGTTTTGTAGGAGGCGAGTTTGAACCTGCAGATCTAGATCTTTTACTTGTAACTTTCGAGGACATCACTTGATGAAAATATCGCATTGATTAAAAAAATAATAATATATATAATGGAATAAGAATAAGAAGGAAAAAAAATAAATAAAAGAAAGATAAGGAAAAGAAAAGCAAGCCCGAGCTTGCCGAGCTAGCGGCAATCAGCTGATCAGTGACCCTCCTTTCACTTTTTCGTTATTGTACAAAGTAAATTATAACTTTGCTTACCGAAATTTCTCCAATATTCACTGCTGTAGTATTCCTGAGGTCTAGTGATGTTTTCCAGACTGAACTCAAGCGAATTCCTACTGAAAAAAGCAAAAATCTGAGAGACGAAGTAACGTATGACTGTTATCATCGAGCGCATCAGCTGATTCCAGCGCCACAAGATTGATAGATATATTACACAAAATAGTAACCAGACCATAACTAACTATTTCTTTGATCGCTTTTTTTATGGGAGGAGTTAGTCTCAGGATAAAGATTAATTTTTCATTTCAATTAATCGTAAAAAGAATCTTTTTTTTTTTTTTTTATATCTAAGATTCATTCCATTGGATAGATTTAATAGCATAATTTGCAAAAAGTTTATATGAGTGCAGTTTGTTTTATAAATATTGGATATAATTTCTAGTAATACTATATGTAGTATTATATGTACTATGTATAGTATATAGGATATACTAGCCAAAAAAAGGAAGAAATTCAGTAAAATTCCTTGGCCCACTTAGTTCATCGCCAGGGTCATAACCCTTCGGATGTATTTCTCTTCCTCATTGCTGGGCCTCAACCTGTCCTATGTACGGCTGCACCTAAATTTGGGAAGAAGAATCTAATATGAAAACTATAAATAGAACAAAACTAAATATTAGTAATTCTTTTCTGAGCTTCTTCATCTGGACATGCGATTTAATTATTGAGGAATTTTTGAAAATTAGGCCAAGGTAATCAATTTATGACCTTGAAACTACTGTACGGTTATTCTGAAAGTCTTGTTCTGTGTTAAATTATACGAAAAAAAAGATGTTGATGATATCATGGATAAAGATAATCTCAATGAAATAAAAAAAAAAAAATTCATAACAGTTAATTGGAAGCTGTAATACTTCACTACTTTTATTAAACAATGTACAACATTTCGGCTAAAACGCCATCTACAGATTAAAAAACATTTTTTCTGAAAAAAAAACAATTATAATTTCAAAATATACCACCATTCAAAATATGCTTTAAGGATATAAAACATTTCAAAAATATAAAATAAGATAAACAAATAGTTTAATTATAATAAATACGATTTTTTAATGGAGTTGTCATCACACATTAAAGGCATTGATCATATTTTGAAAATTAAATTATTTGTTGGTATTTATATGCAAACAAATAAATTATTTGTGGTGGATATAATTAATTGACCGTTGAGATTTACTGGAAGGAACTAGTCTGGGTGGCGGTCAGTAAATAAGGCAACTGAATAGTTTCAACTATTTATTGCTTGCCAACGTATTGACCCCCATTGTGGGTCATCATCAGAGCTGGGGGTGTAAAAGTGATGGCTTGTTGAGATGAGACCGCCTGCTGTTGTTGAGATGTAGATAGTATGTCCTGCTTGCGATTTTGTATTTTGGCGTTGCGGCGGAGAGTTGGGGTGGATGTATCTTTTTGTTCGACGAGAACAAACAAACTCCCTGCCGCAACGCCAAAATACAAAATCGCAGACAGAATATAATATCTACACCTCAACAACAGCAGGCAGTCAACTTTACACCCCCAGCCCTGATGATCGCCCACAATGGGGGGTCGAAACGTTGGCAAGGAATAAATAGTTGAATTTATTTAGTTGTCTCACTTACTGACCGCCACCCGGACTAATTCCTTCCAGAAAAAAAAAAATATTTGAATTATAAACTAGCACCAACATTGTTGGACATGGCTATATTGACTTGATCCCTTTCATGTTTTTGATCAAGAATTATCAATTGAGTCATAAATTATAATAATATACGAATTTATTATTAAACATTTATTTTCTTATATAATTAATTTTTTGCAGTAAGTTCATATTTTAATAATAGCTTTCCATTCAGAAAATTAAATTAGAAACGAAAAAGACTTAAAAATTATATATAATGTAGTATGTTCCATTTACCTTAATAATCGTATTCTTGAAAATAAATTAATAATATGTTAATAATATCTTAGAGGGGCTAGGCCCAGTGGATGGAGCACTAGTCTACTGTTCTCCGGGTCCTGAGTTAAAATCAAGGCTATGGCAGAATATTATTTATTCTGTTAATTCAGCTATGTTGCGATCATAGGGTATGGAGGCCCTCCTGGGGCAGACCCAGCCTCTTCAAAGTGGATAACCAAAAGTGAAGAAAAACATGGCGGCAAAGTATGATCTCGGCCTAGTTACCTCATTGCTTGGTTGTTGGCCTAGAACAGTACGAATCTATATGTACTGAGCCCTCCATGTGTTGTAAAGGTTTTTTTTTACTACTACTAAAATATTTATTTAGAAACATCTACAACAAAACTTGCCGAAAATACGCATAATATCGTTTTATTTTTACCTTGACATCTCTTCAAGGTATCAGGCCTCTATAATTAGGCTATTTATTTTAATCCGGTAGGTTTGATGATAATTTTGAGCTGTGGTTTGACTAAAACTAACATTTTCTGAAACCTCCTTATGATAGGTTGGTCTGCGCTACCGGTGAGATTAGTGAAACTGAAATATTAAAATGTGTGAAGGTTTGATGTGATCCCGGCGATATTATCACAATAACCGTATTTTCTATAAAATTTTATCATTTATTTTATTTTTTACACTTATTATAAATAATGTTTAATTTTTAAAACATGTTTTCATAATGTTAAATGATCATTAATTCAATATTAAAAAAAAATATATATAATATATATATATATTTCTTTCTCACACTACTTTAGTGAGCTCTCACAAAAAATGGATTTCACGAATTTTCATCTACCTCTTTTTCAACGTGTAGCATGGCCTTACCATCACTAATCAATAGAACATAACATTTCTTTTTACTACCATACAATAATTATGTACTTATTTATTAGAAACTAAAAAAATAAAATATATAATTCATTAATTACTTTGTGATAAGATATAATTATTAATTTCAAATAAATTGTTTAGATAAAACTTTTTAGACCCAATTATCGAGATGACATATATGTGAAGAGAACCACACATGCACTGAATGATCGATCATTCACCGTTTAATGTAATATTTCTTATTTTGCGCAGGCGCGTGTTATGATACATTATGTGTATGTGTACTTCTTTAAGAATATTTTTCAGCTAATTTTATATTTTATTATAATAATAATAATAATGTGTTTTATTGATTAAATTTACATACACAAATTTACTATACATATATATATATATATATATATATATATATATATATATATATTGCACACTATGCATATACTTTAGTCCATCTGCAGAATAGCGCGCCTTAACAAAATATTCCTTACAAATATTATATAAATAATAATTATAACATAAAACTAACTGAACATTTCAGCCCTCCCATTTCCTCCCCTTTATTTAAATATTGAATTCTGATATAAGTATACATCTATATTTCCAGGTTCATAAATGATAATTATACAATGCTACCTAATTTTCACCGTTTAGATAACTTATGTATTCCTGTCTGGACAATACTGCCTCTCCAAGCCAACGCATCCTTATTTCTGATAACTCATAGCAGACTCCAACATAATGGTACTTATCCGCTATGTCTTTATTATTACCTAAACTACAATAATGTAGTTCTTCCGCCCTTGTAACATTACAATTAAGGTACAGAAGTTGTCCTCTTATTTTAATTATTTTCGATGAGCCTCATGCTGTATCTATCAGAGGTATAATTGTTCTCCCCTATATCATAATTTAATTCTTTACTCAGTTGATGGTGAATAGATTTGTTGACTTTAACCAGTAAACCATTTCTAAAGTCTTCTCTTATATATTCCATTAACCCTTTAAAACATTGCTTCTTTCCATCTACTAAATAATTTTGCCAGTTATATCTCCGACACAAAGATCGGAAATCATCACACCACCATATATTTCTTTTAATAATTTCCTCTGCCAAAATCTTAGTCAGTCTATGGCTGGGTAACATCAATACTTTTTGAATATATTGAATATTTAGGTGCAAGGTAAACAAAAATATAGGGTCAATATTAGTTTCCAAATATATAGCATAGTGTGGTGTACTGTGCGGAAGTGAAAACAATTTTCTAAAAAAATAGGCAGATAATTGGAACAGAGATTCCTTATCCTGGGTTGTAGCTCATAAAATGACTGTTTTTAGTATCATGAAGAAAATAAATAAACGGCTACCTCTAACACCACCAAACAGTAACCATTAATTTTTTCGTGTGGAGGTTCTGTTTTAGCATGTGCCCAGGAGGCTGATCAGCATCTGACCATTGACCTGTTCAGCGTCAACTGTCATAGACGGTCCACTTTTCGTCACAGGTTTTCACACGCCCGAAACATTTCTAGTCTAGAAACACACGTCCATCAATGTTTCAACGGTCAAAGGCTGATGTTCACTGAGCTCGTGTGGAACCCAATCGAGCTTTTTTTTGCTTTCCGATCAATTTTAAATGCCTGGAAGCTGCATATGACACTTGCGCCTAACCATGAAATAAGTTCTCGGACATTTGTATTAGTGTCTTCTTTCACAGCTTTCTTAAGATATTCGTACTTTATTGATGTTCGGGAATGTTCAAGCAGGAAGATTTTCTAACGTCTAATTTTCTGAAAAATTTTATAAACCAAGGACGGATGGTTCGTTAATCAAAGCTTCCTTTAGTAAACACATAATAATACTACTTCCTTCCTGAGCAATGAAATGACCGAGTTTACTCTCATAAATTTTGAATTCATATTCCGACCCTCTTTTTTATGGAACTCTATTCCTTCTGATATCCGTAATTCTAATACTCTGCCGACATTTAAATTTCGTCTATTCCGTTACTTCCTGTCTATTCGATTTGAAGCGTAACTGATCCAGTTTTCATCAAAATATGTATGTTATTAAAAAAAAAAAAAAAAGAAAAGGATTTTGAAGATTTTCGTTATTTCGTATTTTTTTTTTCAATCACATAAGAATTGTTTATTTTATTTTTAATCGTGGTTATGTATGTGCGCATGAGAATTATTTATATATTTAGACATTAGTTTTAGGAGCTATGTTATATTTATTTGTTATATTTGTCATTTACTTATTTATTTATTTCTTATTATTCACTGTAAATTTCTTATTTTTATACTTATTTTAAGGAAATAAATCTCACGTTATTGAATTTTGTATTGATCTAAAGGGATTATAGAAACAATAAAGAAAGTATTATCATTATTATTATTATCAAAATACGGAAAATTAGGGGGTCGCAAGTTTACATTGGCAAGATTAAAGTTATACTAAATATGTATTGGGAAAAAACAAAAAGAGCATTATCAGAATTATGTTGTACAAAAAAAAAAAAAAATGTTCTGTTGTGGTTAAATAAGGAATAACCCATTATTCATTCTATTTATGTGATGATTCCAACACAAAGTTTTTATTACAGACGGTAATTATTTTTCTAGGAATTAAAAGACAACGCTTTCATACTCTAAATAGGTTAACATTTAAAAAATCTGACATTTCCTGATTTAAAACCCAAAAGAAAATAACTATGCTTTATATAAAAAAATGTATATTTAAAAGTTGATAGAATTTTACTTTGTAAGTAGATAATAGTGGTATGAGATAGTGTGTTAAATCTGGAGACTTTCACTAGCATCTTTAATGGCAGGTTGAGAAAGCAAAACCAACCGTTGCGAAAATTGCTGAAACCGAGCAACTTTCAAGAGTTTCCCCCCGCATCTAGTTTTATAGCAACTACTGCTTGAAGAATCATATCATATTCTTCAAGTTATTGTTTACTTTCACTTACCTATTTTTGTATATATATATTATATATATATATATATATATATAAATATATTAAGGGAGTGTATTGCTATCATGAAAATTTTCGAATTCCAGTTTTCAACAATCAAGTGGCTTTATCCGAAATTCAACGGCTATACTTCCGTATTATATGAGTACCCTATAATTGATTTAAAATATTGCTATAACTCTTGATAGAATAAGATGGCGTGGTACATTTAATTGAATATTAATTTTGAACATGACATTTAATTTTAATCTTAAAACCTTAAAATATATTACTTGTGATTATAAATGAATACACCAATACTTTAGCATGTTGACTTGAGTAATGAACTAATTTGAACTTTACACGGTACGACATTAAAACTTTTAAACATTTAGACCCAGAGGAGACTGTTAAACATCCGGCCCGGAGGACCATTAAACTGTTTGGTCTAACCATCATTATGAAGAATGATTAGGACTAGGCCAAGTGGCAGCTAGGACAAGTGGACTGTATTGAATGAGTGAAAGAAAAACTTCTGGGATAAAATATTAACGTATTTGAAACAATTTGGGAAAGGTTATGGGTTACAATTTAGTTGGGCTACATAATTACTTCTGAGCATAGTTTTTAGTGTTCCTCTCAGTTGATCTCTTCATTCCCCCTGCCTTGTCGTCCAGCCTAGGGCGACCTTTCTTCCTCTATTCCATTCTTATAGCAGTGTACTCGGAAAAGAAGAAGGAAAATGGTGTGTAGCGTGCTCTCTTCTGCTGTACTTCGGCTTCTCTTCTTAAGATATGTTTTTCATAACAAAATATATCCGCTTGTGGCACATTGATTTAATTGAGCGTACATGTTACGCGGACATATTCTTTTATGCTAAAAAATATATAAGGTGCATCAAAAATATTTGTTTGCTCTACTTTCCTCTTGTTAGATATTAGAATCGTTCAAATTATAGATTTATCGGGTTTTTTTATGCTAACAACATGCCATGAATATAATTTTTTTAAACCAACAAAATTAAAGTTACTTTAAGGAAGAGAATTTAAAATATCGGCATTTGATTCCAGTTATATTATGTCAAACAGAGTGAACCCTACTAATATTATTATAATAATAATAATAGTCTTTATTGATATACATATAAACATTCATAATACAGTTTTATTTACATTTTTTCTTCTTTCTTTATATACATATACATATATATACCTTCCTTTTCAGGAGTCTAAAGTCTTTAACGGTAACTACCCGTACTTGAGAACCCTACTAATATTAAAACCCATTAAATTTTACATCATTAAAGCAATTTTGATCGAAATCGTTCGAGCCGTTTTAAGAAAATCATAAAAAGGTGTGAGTGTATGGTATAAAGTGGCTCTTCTGGTTCATAAATGTTGATGTATAACTTGCTGTTACATCTCGAGCTTAAATTTGTATCAAATATGAAATTTTAGTTTCATACGACTTTTAGGTTTGTGCTACACTTACAGACCTTTTTGCGGGATTTGGTTATGGGACTCAGGGGACGTGTTTTTCCGTTCAAAACTGGAATTTTCACGATCGCAATACTTTCCCTTTCCACATATATAAATAAGTGAAAGTAAAAAGAACTATGGGATAAGGTTTGATTATTGATTTCTAATAAATTGTTTACATATAATTTATTTAATTATGGAGATGACATGCATATGAAGAGGATCACACATGTACTGAAAGTCGATCATTCACTGTCGAATGTAATATGCCCTTATTTTGCGCATGCGCGTTTTATCATACATATTTACTTGAGTTTTCTTTTAGAATGTTTTTCCAATTATTTTATTTTATTTTACTGTAAAATAAATTTCCGTAGCTCGTCATTCCATTCTGATTAAAATAAAGGCTAAATATACAAGTTGAGCGAATTTGATAATCAACTGAAAGGGAAATGTGCAAAAATATTTGTTATGCAATTTTTGTGTTTTTTAACACAAGAATTAATGAATAATATACCGTTGGAAAGCTAAAGATTTTAGAAAAAATATTATATAATAAACGGAATCGTAAAAGTTAATGGAGAGTGCTGAAAAACTGTATTGTTGTAGATAAAAATACAAAAGATTATTTAATAAAACACATGTTTCAATCTACACTTTATGTAATTAACTCTTTGATATCCAGTTTTCTGAGTTACAGATCTTTTTCATTGAATCTCTCATTCGCTAGCTATACCTTAGCGTTGGCCGAAACTTTAGATCTTATTAAATGTAAATAATAATAAATCCTGTTTTATTACATAGCAGTTTTTTTAACTGATACGAACATTTTAGAAGCTAGAATGCCAAGCTAATTTGTATAAGGATTTAGGGAAGCAGAGGCGAGACATATTGATCGCAACCCAGCAGCCAAAGACCCGACGAAATTCCACTGACCAGCCTAACACCACCTCAGTTGCTACTGGTTTGTCCTAGTTTCCTTCAGGATAGTCAGTCAGTAATAAATGGTTAATAATTTAATAATAGATTACAACTTTTACTTTCACAATAATGAAATATATACCAAGAGAAATTATTGTGATCGTGAAAAATTTCTAATTCCAGTTTTAGGAAGTTTAAGGGTCCCCTGAGTCCAAATAATCAAGTTACGCAAAAAGGTCCGTGTGTGTATCAAGTATAGAAAAAAATATTTTTGACAACTATACATCCCAGATGTTAAAGCAAATATTTCACGAAAATGACCCGACAAGAAATTTTACTTTATATATATATATATATATATATATATATATATATATATATATATATATATATATATATATATATATATATATATATATATATATATATATATATATGTATGTGTGTGTGTGTGTGTGTGTGTGTGTGTGTGTGTGTGTGTGTATGTATTTGGACCTTTTTACAATATTCTCAAAAACGGCTCTCACTATTTTGATTGAATTTGCCATATCGAAGTTAATATGGATGAACACAAGAATAGTAATATGGATGAATAACATACCGACAGAAAGCTAAAGCTTTTCTAAAAAAAGTTTATCGAAAGTAAAAAGTTGTAAACTTGATAGAGAGAAATGAAGTTTTAGGGTCCCTGATAGTGATGGGCAAATACTCAAAAAATTTGAGTACTGATTACTGTAATCAAATGATGCTCGCTGCTGATTACAAAATGTACTCAGCTTTCCTCCTGATTACTTTCTATTTTCCTCTGTAATCAAAAATTTCGTACTTTTGAGTACTTGATTACTTGATTACTTTTTTATATGAGGTGGCCAGAATAGAGTATATTACATACATCTATTAAGTTAATTTATATTAATAATTTCTTTAAGCCATCTTTTTTTTCATATTGTCGATTATTTTAAACTTTTCATAAAAAATTGATAAGGGTAAATTATTATTATTAAGATGGTGGGTTTATAGATTATTGTAAACTTTTCAGATAAAATCGTTCCCAAAGGTTCATTACCGATTATACTATCAATTTTAATCGCGCTTGCTCAAGAATAGGTTTATTTTAACTTTTTCGTTTTTATTCGATACCAGGCTCGGTAGCTGGGTTCCCAAAGGTTCGTTACCGACTAAACTATTAATTTTAATCGCGCTCGCTCAAATATGGGTTTATTATAACTTTTTCGTATTTATTGGATACTAGACTAAGTAGCTGCGTTCCCAAAGGTTCGTTACCGATTATACTATTAATTTTAATCGCGCTTGCTCAAGAATAGGTTTATTTTAACTTTTTCGTTTTTATTCGATACCAGGCTCGGTAGCTGGGTTCCCAAAGGTTCGTTACCGACTAAACTATTAATTTTAATCGCGCTCGCTCAAATATGGGTTTATTATAACTTTTTCGTATTTATTGGATACTAGACTAAGTTGCTGCGTTCCCAAAGGTTCGTTACCGATTATACTATTAATTTTAATCGCGCTCACTCAAATATGGGTTTATTATAACTTTTTCGTATTTATTGGATACTAGACTAAGTAGCTGCGTTCCCAAAGGTTCATTACCGATTATACTATTAATTTTAATCGCGCTCACTCAAATATGGGTTTATTATAACTTTTTCGTATTTATTGGATACTAGACTAAGTTGCTGCGTTCCCAAAGGTTCGTTACCGATTATACTATTAATTTTAATCGCGCTCACTCAAATATGGGTTTATTATAACTTTTTCGTATTTATTGGATACTAGACTAAGTTGCTGCGTTCCCAAAGGTTCGTTACCGATTATACTATTAATTTTAATCGCGCTCACTCAAATATGGGTTTATTATAACTTTTTCGTATTTATTGGATACTAGACTAAGTTGCTGCGTTCCCAAAGGTTCGTTACCGATTATACTATTAATTTTAATCAAGAACGCTCAAAAATAGGTTTATTTTAACTTTTTCGTAATTATTGGACACTTTTCTTACTCTTGCATAAATGTTTTTAATCTCTTCGGATAAAATTGATAAAGGGGTCGATTGTTTAATTATTTTGCCCTTGGAATCACATCATGGTATTATCGATTTTGAGACCGAGCGCTCGCGTAGTAATTAAAATAGAAATTTTTAATTATTTGGACTTATTTGTTGTCTTGAGTTTGGTTATCGATTATTTTACCTATATATATATATTAAATTATATAATATATTAAATTTTATATATATTTAATTATATAATATATTAAATTTTATATATATTAAATTATATAATATATTATATTTTATATATATTAATAATTTAAGCAGACCTTTTTTTTTTTAATTATACAGCTTTTTTCTTTGTTGATTAAGTAGATATCTTTTCTTCTGTGAAAAAATTAATTTTAAATATTCAAGATAGGCCATTTCATATTTATTTAGATCTAATTAACATATTAAGGATACTTATCAATCTTGATATTGACCTAAAAAATTATACATTTACAATACAATTACTTTCTTTATCAACAGATTTCTATGTTATATCTTATAATATGTAATATAGTCTATAATCCAAAGCAAAATACAAGCATAAAAAAAACAAAAAGAAACAGATTTGAAAATGCACACCTAAAGGACCAACAGAATCAATGACAAAATTTAAGCAAAAAGATAAGACGAATAAAGAAAAACATAAATATAAGTCTTGTAAGGAAAAATCTTAACCTACTAATATCCATAATACTAATATATAGTACCATTCCACTACTAATATATAGTAAGTGAAAGTAAAAAGAATGAATATTTTGGATGAGATATATATTGGTTTATTAAGATAGATTAATTTATAGATAAGGAATTAGGGAGAAATGTTGTCAAAAGCTTTTCCTATATCTAATAATATCATGCCTGTATGTTTTTCAATATTGAAATTTTCTGTGATTATATTAATTACTTAAGCTGGTTGACTAGTGGTAGAATGCCTTGTCTAAATTGTTTTTAAATAAGGATATTATTTTCAGTAAAATGCTGAATGGGGCGGTGTTTTAATACTTTTTCGAATAATTTTGATAACATGTTAAGTAAACTAATGGGTTAGTTATTCAATGCTTTAGGAACCTTATGCGGTTATACTTCATATAAATAAAAAATTATGTATTTACTGTATAAGTTTAAATAAAAAGGATTTAGTTAAAGTATAATAAGTATGTGTTATAAGACATCACACAAGTTAAAAAAACATAATATATTAATTAATTATGTTTTTAAAAACAAGGATTATTACATTATTGAAATAAACTTATTATAAATAACTAAAATATAAAAAGAATAATATAAATATAAACAACAACAAATTCTTGTTTCTTTCTTACTTTAAATATATAATAACAAATGTAAATATGTATATTACATTTGCTAGTAATGTATTGAAAAAAAATAATAAAACCAGCTACTGACCCTAGTATCCAATAAATACGAAAAAGTTATATTAAACCCATATTTGAGCGAGCGCGATTAAAATTAATACTACAATCGGTAACGAACCTTTGGGAACGCAGCTACTGATCCTAGTATCCAATAAATACGAAAAAGTTATATTAAACCTATATTTGAGCGAGCGCGATTAAAATTAATACTACAATCGGTAACGAACCTTTGGGAACGCAGCTACTGACCCTAGTATCCAATAAATACGAAAAAGTTATATTAAACCCATATTTGAGCGAGCGCGATTAAAATTAATACTACAATCGGTAACGAACCTTTGGGAACGCAGCTACTGATCCTAGTATCCAATAAATACGAAAAAGTTATAATAAACCCATATTTGAGCGAGCGCGATTAAAATTATTAGTTTAGTCGGTAACGAACCTTTAGGAACGCAGCAACTGATCCTAGTATCCAATAAATACGAAAAAGTTATAATAAAACCATATTTGAGCGAGCGCGATTAAAATTATTAGTTTAGTCGGTAACGAACCTTTGGGAACGCAGCAACTGATCCTAGTATCCAATAAATACGAAAAAGTTATAATAAACCCATATTTGAGCGAGCGCGATTAAAATTAATAGTATAATCGGTAACGAACCTTTGGGAACGCAGCTACTTTGTCTAGTATCCAATAAATACGAAAAAGTTATAATAAACCCATATTTGAGCGAGCGCGATTAAAATTAATAGTTTAGTCGGTAACGAACCTTTGGGAACCCAGCTACCGAGCCTGGTATCGAATAAAAACGAAAAAGTTAAAATAAACCTATTCTTGAGCAAGCGCGATTAAAATTAATAGTATAATCGGTAATGAACCTTTGGGAACGATTTTATCTGAAAAGTTTACAATAATCTATAAACCCACCATCTTAATAATAATAATTTACCCTTATCAATTTTTTATGAAAAGTTTAAAATAATCGACAACATGAAAAAAAAAAGATGGCTTAAAGAAATTATTAATATAAATTAACTTAATAGATGTATGTAATATACTCTATTCTGGCCACCTCATATAAAAAAGTAATCAAGTAATCAAGTACTCAAAAGTACGAAATTTTTGATTACAGAGGAAAATAGAAAGTAATCAGGAGGAAAGCTGAGTACATTTTGTAATCAGCAGCGAGCATCATTTGATTACAGTAATCAGTACTCAAATTTTTTGAGTATTTGCCCATCACTAGTCCCTGAGTCTAAGAAAATCGAGTGCCGAAAGAGATATGTGCCTAAATAAAAATATGAAAAAGGCAAGGGATTAGTTCAGTTCGAAAACGATAAATCGTAACAAACTGAAATTTAATATTTAAGGCAACTCTGGTATGTTAGACTAAATCGATTAATCAAAAGTTTCACTTTATAAACTCACTTCAATGATATGAAATTAAATCATTTTTTATATGCAGGATTTAAGTGAATTTTATAACCAACTGTAGGATAAAATAGCATAAATATTGTTTTCGTTTCATTTTTTTCTCTCTCACAAGAATAGTAATATGGATGTGTATGTATTGGAATGCTAAATATTTTAGAAAAAATCTGGTGCGGGAAACACACGACTTTCACTTACTACAACAGTTGAAATTAATTTTATTCAGGGGGCCCTATAAAGTGTATTTCCGTTGAAAACTGGAATTAGAAAATTTTCACGATCGCAATACCTTCCCTTGCTATATATTTCATATATAGGTAAGTAAAAGTAAAAAAAAAAGCTTTATAAGATAAAAAATTGTAGAAGATAATGAAGAGTGAGGTAAGGCATAACCTTAAATGTTTCTGATACCAAATAATTTTTATTGTTGAATTATTTAATCTTAAATAAATAATTTCATCGAGACAACATAATTATTTTTTTCAACATTATATTTATTAAATATTTATTTTGAGAATGGAGGTAGACGGAGGTGGTATGTTAAACGCACTAGATTTTTATCGATAGATAGATAGATTTCTATTGAGCTCTATAAAATGTTCGGTTTTTAGGACTATACCTCGATAGTAAACTAACCTGGTCTGTCCATATAGAACAACTTCACTCTAAGACCGTGAATAGATTAAAAATCCTGAAAAAATTAGGAAACACCAGATGGGGATCAGACAGGAAAACAATGCTTCGTATACATGAGACATTAATAATTAGTAAAATGGATCACGGTTGCTTCATCTATGCCTCTTCTACTTGTAATAAAATAAATAAATTAGATACAGTTCACCATGCCGGTATACGTCTTTCAACCGGAGCTTTTAGAACTAGCCCAGTAAATAGTCTTTGCGTGGAAGCAGGAGTTCTACCTCTTTCTTATCGTCGCCAAAAGCTAGCTGCTAAATATATAACTAAAATTTACACACAACCTGACAACCCTGTCTACAGTTCATTATTTCTACAGGAAAACGCTGACAAATATGGACGATTGAAAAACTCATCCCGACCCCTCTGGTACAGAATGAGATGGGTGGTCTCCGAATTGGTGCAGCATCCATTTATAAAACCGGAGAAAAAGCTACCACCATGGACACTCTCACCTCCTAACGTTAACTGTGAAATGTTGAAAGTTTCCAAAGTAAAAACATGTTATCCACAAGAAATCTCTCAAACTTTCCTAACTGAACTTCGCAAACAACATTACAACAAAGTCATCTATACTGATGGTTCAAAAACTAACGAGTCTACTGCGTGTGCAGTGCTAGACGGTGACAAATTCTACAAGTACAAACTGAATAGGAATTGTAGCGTTTTCACCGCTGAGTTGACGGCTATCCAAAAATCTATCCTTCTAGCCTTATAATCTCCAGGGGAATCAATAATTGTTTGCTCAGACTCACTTAGTGCTCTCAGAGCTATTTCAAACCTATTTTCTAAAAATCCCATTGTTCAGGAGGTCCACTATAGAATCAAGCAGCTAGAAGACTCTTCTAGAAGAATAATTTTTTTTTGGGTTCCCAGTCATTCTGGAATATTCGGAAACGAGCAAGTTGACAAAGCAGCAGCAGAGACTCATTCGTTAGAAGAAATAACGCCCTCCTATGTCCCACCATCAGAGTTATTTAAACCATTAAAAGCAAAAATATTATATGAATGGCAGCAGACCTGGGAAATATTAGCAAATAACAAGCTTAAAGACATCAAACCCACTGTCAGCTCCTGGGCTACATCTTCCAGAACATGCCGGCGGGAGGAGGTAGTCATCACCCGCCTGAGGATAGGGCACTGCCGCCTCACACATGAGTATCTTATAACAAGGAAGGATCCACCTCAATGTAATCACTGTAAAGTAACTCTCACGGTGAGTCATATTTTTGAGCACTGTCCACGGTACAGGAGAGAAATTGAAAAATTTGGGGTGCCACGCCATGTCTCTGAGGCTTTGAGCGATAATGAAGCAACTATCAGCAGTGCCATCAAGTTTATAAAGAATATTCGTCTATTTCAGCAAATATAAAATCGTTTTTTCTTTTTATTTTGTTGTAAAGATGCGAGGGCGATAATAACCATCAGCAGTTTTTTGCCCATAAAATTAAAACAACAACAACAACAACAACATTCCTATTCCTCCCTTTTTTCTCAATCTGCTGGTGTTCCCCAAGGCAGCATCCTAGGACTTGTCCTTTATACAGTCTATACAGCTGATATCCCAACCCATCCTAACACTTTCCTTTCTACTTTTGCTGATGACACGTGTGTGTTATCGGTAGATAATGATCCATTTACTGCCTCCCACACTCTTCAATCCCACATCCGAGACCTTGAAGTATGGTGTCAGAAATGGAGGATAAAAATTAATTCCAACAAATCCCACCAAATAACCTTTACCCTTCGCCGTAAACCAATGACTTCCTGCCCCACAGTATCCTTTAATGACACTCTACTAGCCCCTTTTGATCAGATTCGATACCTCGGACTCCACCTTGACAAACGTCTGACTTGGAATCCCCATACAAGACTGAAAAGACAAGAAACTGTCCGACGTTTTCGACTACTCCAACACGTACTGAACAAACGCTCCAATCTTCCACTTAATTACAAAAGACTTATTTATATAACCATCATAAGACCGATATGGACTTACGGAGTAGAGCTATGGGGCTCTACCAAACCATCGAATTCTTCTCGTATCCAATCCTTACAATCCAAAATCCTTCGTAAATCCTTAACGCTCCTTACTTTGTCACGAATAAGCTCATCCATAAAGACCTTAATATCCCATATGTTACTGAATTAGCCCGAACCAGATATCAATCATTCCATGAAAAACTACATTCCCACTCTAATCTACTAGTTTCTAGCCTATCATCCTCTTTGATTCCTGATAATCCTCCGAGGTGTCTGAAAAGAAGATGGCCAGAGACCTTCTAGTTTAAAATATTTTTAGAGTGCTACCGATCGGTGGCATCTCTTCATGTATTTCATGTTAGATTACTATATCCATCACATTTACTTGTTGTATATAATTATACAGTTGTAAAAATCAATAAATATGTTAAAAAAATAAAAAAAATAAAATATAACATTAATAAATATCTAAAAAACATATAACTTTATTTTTTGTAGTAACATCAGAGCGATTGCCTTATTCCTGATATCTAAGTTGTTTCTTTAAAGGTTTTAACCAATTTAAATTGTCTCGCTGTCAGTTTATTTTACGCTGGGAAATTTCAAAATCTTTGAGAATCATTTTAATGATAACACGTCGTTGATTTTTATTACTCCTGATCAGAGAAATGGCCGCGAAATAAAGAATAAAATAAAATAAACACGAACAGAAGTGTCTGTTTTATGTAGCCTTGAAATGACCTACCGGGTCGTGTTTTGTATTTATTTTTTGTTTTTTAAAATATCGGAACGAAAACATGAAAGTATCTGAAACATAATACTGATGTTTTGAAATGTTAGAGCTTTCTGTATCATAAAATATATTATTATCAATTTATAAATGTTTCAAGAAGCACACAATAACACAAGTTTTTTTTAAAAACATATTTATTGATATTTACAACTGTATTAAAATACATCAAGTAAATGTGATGGACATTTAGTAAACTCACACGAAATACATGTAGGGACACAGGCAGCACTCTAAGAATATTCTGAACTAGAAGGTCTCGGGGCCACCTCCTTTCCAGACGCCTCGGAGGATTATCAGGAATCGAAGAGGATGATAGGATAGGAACTATTGGGTTAGAGTGGAAAAGGAGTTTTTCATTGAATAATTGATACCTGGTTCGGACTAATTCAGTAACATATTGAATTATATGAACACATTATGGTCTGTATGGATGAGTTTATTCGTGACAAAGTAAGGAGAGTTTAGGATTTTATGGAGGATTTAGGATTGTTAAGGATTTGATAGTTTAGTTAAGCCCCATAGCTCTACTCCGTAACATACCATTGTATTTTTTTTTATTATTTATTTTTTTATCGAGCGTTATTTGTCAGCTATTGCCACTGAAATCTATACTGATGTTTATACTATGCAGATACCAGCGTCACCGCTATTCCACATGCTATCATTAATTGATGATATGGTTATCACAAAGTAATCAGGAATTACCAACTCACTGACGTCATTTCACAGCTATATTGTAATATAGAAGACAATGGTGTTTGTATGACAATGATAATACACTAAATGACAATTAATATGTTTATAATCGATATTGTATAATTACTGTCGATGATTAACTTTTTTTTAAAAAAATAGATGATATATACAACTATATATCATTTCTTTTAAATGGTAACGTATGTTTATTTATTTTTTGACAATTTTCAATATGTATCAATTAAAATCAATCTACATTTAGGGAAACTCACGTGTCATCCATCTAAAACATATCAAGATTTTATTATAATTTTTTCCTTATTTTAGTTTACATATTAACCATAAATTAAATATTTTTAGCCAATGAGTCATAAACTAATTCGACTGCTACTTTCAATCATGCTCAAGTTTCTGCAAAAAAAAAAAAAATTAATTAATAATTGAGAGTATGGATTTATCAATAATCTATATTTCCCTATTTTATGTATTTATATTATTATTATTTTATATTTATATGTATATCATTATTATTGTATATGTATATTTCAATGTTTTTTTGAAAAGCACTAATTTTAAAAATCATTATTTTTATAATCTGGGAATTTTGTATTTCTGAAGGTATACAAAATTTTTATTGTCACCCTCAGTTAACTGCCATCTTCAATTATTTTGATTTCTAAAATATAATTTTTAACTAATGTTATTACGATCCATTTTAATAATTTATACAATATTTCCATCATTGACTGAATGGGGACGGTCTAATAGATCGATTCTACTGATTTCCAGGTTCCAACCCCGGCTGAGGCAGAATTATTTATTACATCCAGCCTCTATAAAATGGGTATCTAAAAATTGGGAAAAACCTAGCGGCTGAGAGTGTTTTAACCGTGCCCTTTTAGATCCATTGCATGTGAAACATTACGGCTCGCTGTAAGTACTGTATTTAAGACCCTTCATTGGTTTACGGAGAAACAGGTATATATTAATATATTTGTTTTGTTATTGACAAGATATAAATCATCAGTCTAAAATTATACTGACTTTCATGGCTAACTTTTTTTTACGATGATATTATTAGTAGTATTATAGTATTTTATTATTCTTGATGAATAATAAATTTGTAATAAAACATGGGCATAAATAACTATATAAATGTTTTATGTCAATTTTAGAGATAATTATTCATTTTTAATTTCAATTACCTATATATAAATTAAATAAAAAAGGTCAGTATTGGTATTGTAAAAGTTTTTGTATTCGAGATGCTACCGGAAAAAAAAAACTTTTAAGGATCCTCTGGTTTCAAAGGACCCTAAAAGGATTGTGTGTGGTAAGTCTAGCTGGAAAAACGATAAGCAATTTTTAACACAATCGGCTAACAAGAAAAGCAACTTTGTACCATGCATTTTACACCTGTTTACTATTTTCTTAAAGACGAGTCTCAATATTTTTATTATACTCGCTGAAGTTACATATAATTCAATGAATTTTTATATAATGTAGGTTTTATTCTGATCGAAATAGTCTGACAGAGCTTAAATGTCGATTTTTTATTTATTTTTTCTAAAGTACCTTCAATTCTGTATATTCGAAAAAAAAAAAAATTCTAACCACCATTAATAAAAAACGACTAAACATACAAGCTGAACTTTTATTTTAGGCATTTTTTTTCCGAACACTAGAATAGTAATGTAGATGTATAATATACCGCTGAAAAGCTAAAGATTTTATAAAAAATGTTATATACAAAGCTGTAGAATGTAAAGGGACGAATAGCATGATTGTTGTACATAAAAATTGTATACTGTTATATTATTTAATCTATAATTTTTTTTTCCAACGAGACTGTATGTACTTCTTTAAACTTATTTGTTCTATTTGAATTTTTTTTCAAAATTCTTGAATTGATTTTAACAACAGAGGTAAGTTAAAGTCGTGTTTTGTGTGCACCAGATTTATTTTTCAACATTGACTTTGTATCCAGTCAATGTTGAAAAAAATCTATGAAAATGAATTTATGAATATTTATACATAAAATAATATTTATTTTTTATTCATTATTGAGGGAAGAGTTAACTGGTTCTTTTTGATCATCAAAATATTTAAATTTTAACAACAAAACAAAAAGGAACTACAGAATAACGATTTTAATCATCCTTAAATATTATTTATTAGACTATAAACAATCTCAAGGACATTGGAATATCCCCAGATAGTGGAAGATGCTGGAATGTATCCCTACCAACTTAGGCTAATTTTTTTTAGTTACAATTATGTAAACTAATTTATTTATATACCCAAAAATGTATAGATAAGTTGTTTTTTTTTACTGAACTTGATGTGTATTTTTTTTTTATATTTTTGATCTTCGTGTTTAATTACGTGGGGTAATCAAATATAAACGAGACTTATTTTTATTTTTTTTAATTTTACTTTGCACACTAAGAAAATTACACCTCATTTTTCTACAGTCTCCTGATTTGGAAATACATTTTTTCCAGCGCGTAGGTAATTTTCCAATCCCGTGCTCATAGAATGAAGTAGGTTGTGTCTTTAGCCAATTGAGGACGTAGGCTTCAACCTCATCGTCACTGACGAATTTTGTCAAATTCAGTTAATGCTGCACATATTATGGTTTATTATTTTCAATAATGATCCTTTGTAATCGAAAAAAAAAAAATAATATCCACCTCCTCCCCCCTCAAATTTGAGGGCTTACGTTTCAAGATACGCGGAACCCGAAAAACGAATAAAATAAAAAACTGTTTGTGCTCGTCCGTCGTACACGGCATTTCCTTGGCTCCTGGACCAATTTTTTTTTTTCAATTTGCCACAAAAATACCAAGGCATGCAACGAGTCATTGATATTAACTAGTTATTTTAAAAATTTAATATCTTAATTCAGTAACTCAGTAAACTAAAGAAAAAAATTATTAGGGTTTTTAGCTTAAAAAAACCCAGTAATAATCAGAAAGAAGAGAGAAAAAAATTACCCAAAATACACCCAAGGCTAGAGAAAAATTTTATTTAAGTTTTTTAACCCATAAAAACCGCGTACAATTATAAAAAAAATTGTAGAGATTGTTGACCTACAGCAAAATTAGACATTCTATGTGCCAAGGAATCCGGTTTATGAGCGCTTAAATTGGATCCGTTCTAACGAAGCCGGAGATCTAGTTCATGACAGTAATAGAAAACAGTAGTAAATATAGAGCACTGTGTGATTCCACAGCTTCTAGGTATTGAATGTATTTATTTATGACGAACACAATGACTATACTTATTTCACTCAATATGTTAATAATTTAAAAATAGGGGTTATAAAGAAAGATATTCATGAAATATTAGGGGCCCACGCTCCTCAGGAGAAGTGTAAACAAAATCCTTAAGTTTGTGGGTTTTTTTTTTTTTTACGTTATTTCACTTTAAAATAGGATTAATTTGACAAAAAAAAATTTTTTTTTCTTCTTCAGTAGAACAAAGAAAAAAAAAGTGATAAACTTTTTGATTTTTTTATACGACTCCTGGGAAGCGTTGATCTCTGATATTTGGCAGTTGCAAATCGTTTAATTTTTATTTTCACCTTATGAAATATTAATGAAAAAAAAGCCATTAAAAAGTTTTATGCTTGGCTATAACCCTAAAAATATAAATAATCCCTTTAAAACAGTACTTTTAATAAGGTATCCTATAAAATTTGTTCACATAGAGATTCCTCATTCCTCAAAAAGAGTTTATTACAATTGTTTATTAATATTCAATTTAATTGTATAATTTTATAAACAATCATATAACTTTTAATGGCTTATTTTTGTCGACATTTCTCTTTAAATTAGGGTAATTTTGAAAACAAAATTATTATCTATCTTTACTGGAACCAGGGATATTAAATAAAATATGTTTTTCGCGCACAAACCTTCTGATTTTTTTATGCGACTCCTGAGAAGCGTTAACTCCTTATATTTGGCAGATGCAAATCGTGTAATGTCAAGATTCACCTATTTTTTTCTTTTAAAACAATCACTCAATACCACAATCAAACACAGAAACGTTTTTGGACTAATTTATGACAAAAGATTGACATGGGGCCCACACGTCTAGACAAAACGTAAAACTCATATCTTTTGACCCAGAATATTACATTCGATACTACATAGACACCTTAAATTATCCATCAGACAGAAGCTTAACATAAATACTTACTTATTAAAACCTAGATGGACTTAAGATTGCCAAATATACGGACCAGGATAAAGAAATAAACATTAAAAAAATACAAACCTTTCAATCCAAATTTTTAAGACTAGCAACGAACTAGGCACTGTATCAACATCATCACTGAATGTTATACTTAACTAAAGTGAACTAGGCCGAAAAGAACTATTCCACTATAAATAAAATAAACTATAAGGTTGTTTTTAAAACCAATGGACATTTTTCAAAAGATTTATATTACGACTTTAAACGAATGGTAATTGTGAAATGAAGTGCGAATGACCTTTGTAGTTGAAATCCTCTAATAATAAATAAGGAATATTTTAATTTGTATGTGTGATTACTTATGTGGAATTGTATATATACGTATTTAAAACATGAAACGGGGATTCGGCTATACAACACGGGGCAGATACCCCTTTCAAATTTGAATATCTAAACTTTAGTCGTTGAACAAGTAGAGAAATTTAAGTATTTGGTTCAATGATAACGAGAAAAAATGAAATCCAGGAGGAAATAAAGCGGGAAAGTGTTTATTATTCAGTTGCTAAATTACTTAGCTCGCGGCTTCTGTCTAAAAACTTAAAGGTTAGAATTTATAAAACTATTATTCTTCCGACGGTCCTTTATGGATGTGAAGCGTGGCAGCTTACTTTGAAGGATGAACAACGGCTCAAGGTTTTCGAAAATAAGGTACTGCGAAAAATATTTGGTCCGAAGAGAGATGAGGCCACTGGGGAGTTTAGAAGGTTGCACAACGCGTAATTGCGGAACTTGTATCCTGTAAATATAACCGAGTTGATAGCAAATGGGCGAGTAAAGTTGTTGGGCTCGGTGAGGAACGACTTCCGAGAAAGTTGGTGCACTTGCTGAATCGACTGGTAGGCGTCCGAAAGGTGGGCCGGAAGCGTTCGATGGGAGGATGCCTAAGGCTGATCTCGAGCTTCGGCTTAAACGGTGATCATTGGACGAGTCTGTGTAGACATTATTTGGTGGTATCGGCA
The DNA here is from genome assembly GCA_023052935.1 of Piezodorus guildinii. Classification (NCBI taxonomy): domain Eukaryota; kingdom Metazoa; phylum Arthropoda; class Insecta; order Hemiptera; family Pentatomidae; genus Piezodorus; species Piezodorus guildinii. The sequence goes on from CM041297.1 coordinate 114,934,201, forward strand.
TCGAACCTTTGGGTTTGGTAGGCCTGTAATTATTATTATTGAACGTTAGAGGACTGTAAAACATATGTTTAAATATGAGTTGAATCTGTTGATAAAACTTTTTTTCACATGAGATTTCTCATTGTCTATATTTTTTATGGTAAAAAAAGATAAATATCGCAACTTTTTTTATAAGACATAAGTCTTTTGTCTGACTTAAAGAGTTACTATTTGTTCATAATAACCCCGAATAACACGAACCACTAGGTAAAGGAAGTAATCTATAGTGGAATAATAAAATTGTTAAATAATTAAAATGTCAATCTTAAGCATAACTTATAGGAATCAACCCGGTCCTATTAAATACTAAATTATAATAAAAAGAATAATAAATATCCTGGAAATTTAATTTTAAAAAAAAATAAAAGTGTTTGGAAATCCTTGGTACTTTCCCCAAGTTGAGGCCCCGACGGTTGGCCCAAGGCCCGAGCCATTAGTCCGTTCCCGACCGCCTCTACGGCAACCTCGCTGGATTATGTGCTTATCCATAAAGTGTAGTTTATATTATTGTATTTAAATTTTAAATTTATTGTATTGTTAGTATATCGTATGATTTAAATTTAAAAAAAAAATTAAATGTATCGAATTTCAAAATAATGTTTATAAATATTTGGTCGGCTCACAATATTTTATTTACAGGTTAACCTAGTATTCATAGTTGAATTTATTTTCAGGGTTTTTTTTTCGTTTTTTTTTTTTTTTTTTACAATAATACACTAAGTTATTCGTTGTTTCCATAGCTTGTTCCAACAATATTTAGTAAATCTATCATGTCATTCTTATTTCTGGTTTTAAAAAAAAAAAAAATGTTATCCTTACTCATTTTTACTCTCTATTTGTTTAGCAAAGTATATATTTTAATAATTATATTGTAAAACAATATTTTAGTATATTATTGTACACAATTTTTTTTTTAAATGATTGAATTTCGAAAAAAAATTAATTTGGTCCGACCACATACTACCATTTACAAATGTACCTAGTTTCTATAGTTAAATTTATTTTCGATTGACTAATTATTTTTTTGCAAATATACATAGACTACGTTTATTCCAACAGTAAAAAAAAAAAAAAAAAAACAATTATTATTCCTACGGCGGATTTTTTTTTTATATTGTGTAAATATTTACTCATTTTTTCTAAATTATTTTTTAATATAATTATGAATATGAAATATTTTTATATTTGAATAATGAATGTATTATATTGTAAGTATATCATTGTATTTATTGCTTAAAAAAATAAAAACTATTGAATTTCAATGTTTTAATTTTTTATTTAAGTCCGCACAAGAATTTTATTTAAAACCTATCCTAGTTTTCATGATTGGATTTATTTTCGATTGACTAATTAATTTTTACATTACTACACTAAGTTTATTTGCTATTGTAATAGTTTATTTTATATTAATTTTTTATCCTATGTAATTATTTACTCATTTTTTCTACATTATTTGGTAATCAAATAAGGAATATTAAATATTAATGTATTTTAATTATCAATTCCTTATATTATTATTATATTTAAAATTTCTATTCATTATTTATTACAATCAAAATACGAGATATGGCTAGCTATTTTAAATGAACATGTTCTAATGTATTTAAAAAAAAATGAGAAAATTCTATATTAAAGCCTTGTCTGATTTTTCAATAACGATAAAATATACATAGTATTAAAGATAATTTATTTTCCCTTGAATAATGGTTAAATTCCGTTAGTGTCTTAGAGAATTTTTCTAGAAATGGTAAAAAACAATAGTTAGCTCATAAATTATTATTCGTATTTGTGAAAAAATGTTCAATTTCCATGCGCCCTGATGGTAACCCACAATGAGGGTCGAAACGTTGGCAAAAAATAAATTGTTGAAACTAAATCAATTGTTTCATTCACTGACCACCACCCGGACTTATTCATTTTAGTAATTCTCAACGGTCAACTAATTATATTCACTATGGAAAATAAATAATAATAATGCACACAAAGTTTCTGTAACATTTCAGGCATATAACTAATTTATAATATAAAACTTCATTTCCGTACGACTTTTCGTTTTTGAGTTGACTTACCAAACGCGGGAACACACAAGTGAGCGAGCGCACACAACTTTTTTCAGGACACAGTCATTTGGACTCAGGAAATCTTAATCAGCATTTATGTTGATTAATGGGTTTAGAAAATTATTTTTAAAGTATAATCTTTTTTTTTTTAGGAATATCAAGAAAATATTTTAAGAATAGTGTAGCCAGATTATTTAAAATATTATTTTACAGAAAACTGTATATCAGTTGTGTTGGAAAAGCGTTTCCCTTTATATGAGTATTTCATATGTGAGAGGGTCTCATGCTGGGTAAACATGCAATAAACAGATGAGATTAAATAAAATATATTTATTCTACTATAAATATGATATAATGATGTTTATGTTTATGTTTAGGTGTATATCAGTTTATGCTTGGACATGGCTCAGTAATGCCCTGATGATGGCTCACAAGCTTGAGACGAAACGTTGGCAAAATTAAAAAACTTTTCAAAAATGACTGATTCCTGACTATTCCACCTATAATAAAATATGATAACAATGTTCTTAGTTTTTTATAGTGTCACTTATTTCATTTGTACCAGTGCCTAAATTTGGCATTTTGATAAGAGATAGAATAAATATCTCTATTTTCAGTCTTGTAGAAAAAATAATAATAGATAACGTATTACGAAACAATGAAATAACTGTTGAAAACTGAAGCTAACAAAAAAATCAGAAAAATCTACACTAAAATTATATCGATAAAAGAGAAAAACATGTATAAAAAAAATTGTTTTTTTTAACTTCCCTATTTTATTTTTTTTTTTGTTTTATCTTTTTCTAGGCCTTTACTTGTTTTTTAATTATAGATTTATGATTGTGATTTGTATAATGATTATACTATTGTGTGGGATCTAGGTCTAATCACCTCATTGTACAGCCGTTGGCCTAGAAATAGTACGAATCTCTACATGTATTGGGACAGTGAGCTATTTTATTATTATTATTTTTTTTTTTTAAGTATTATGGAATTTATTTAAACAAAAAGGATTTACATTTATCTGTCGTAACTTTTACTTTCAATAAATAATATAAATTATTTATTTTATTAATAATAATAATAATAATAATAGGCCAAACTTCGCCTGCACAGACTCGTCCAATGTTCACCGGTCAAGCCCAAGCCCCCGAGATCAGCCTTAATGCAATCCTCCCATCGACGCTTCGGCCTACCTTTCGGACGCCTACCAGTCGGTTCAGCGAATACTAACTTTCTCGGAATCCGTTCCTCACTAAGTCCAATAACTTTACGCGCCCATTTGAGTCTCCGCGATGCTATCAACTCAATTATATTCGCAGGGTACAAACTCCGCAATTCCGCGTTGTACAACCTTCTAAACTCCCCAGTGGCCTTATCTCTCTTCGGACCAAATATTTTACGCAGTACCTTATTCTCGAAAACCTTAAGCCGTTGTTCATCCTTCAAAGTAAGCGGCCACGTTTCGCATCCGTAAAGAACCGTTGGAAGAATAATAGTTTTATAAATTCTAACCTTTATGTTTTTAGACAGAAGCCGCGAGCTAAGTAATTTTATTATTTTATTAAATAAAATAAATAATTTAATAAAATAAATCTTTTTTTTATGAATTATTTTTTAATCGGCGAATATTAAAGATTCTCAGATCATTTTCTAGATCAATCCATCTTTAACAAAAGCTAAAATGTTAACCGTAAAACATTCAAAGTAAACGTGAAAAGATTGTACACCACAATATAACCCCAACTCTATAATTTAGTTCTGTTGATAGTAAAAACATGAGAAATATTAACAAGGGATCTGTACTAGAAAAACATATGTAATAAAATTAATTTAGAGCTTAGAGGTGTAAATCCTCAGGATCATAAACGCCTTTATTTCATATGTTTTTTCAGTATTAAATAAATTACTATAAAAAAAAATTACTCTTATATATATATATATATATATATATATATATATATATATATATATATATATATATATATATATACATATTACCAAAAAAAATCGTCCAACTTGTATAATTAGCTGTTTTTTTAGCAATGATAATTAGATGATATGGTTAATTTAAGGAATTTACAAAATTTTAGGAGAAGAAAATTCAAAATATTGGCATTTAAGCCACGTCAGACTATTTCAATCAGAATCAAACATACATGATATTAAATCCTGTTAAATTTTACATCGATTTAGCGAGTTTAAACGAAATCGTTAAATAACACATAACATTACACAACTAAGCATCTATACACATTAATGATAATAAACTAACACAACTAATCACAGAACATGGTAACACAAAACATTATATCAAACGATTTAACATCATACAAACAGACTTATGTGACGAAGACAACAAATTCAAAATTTTAAACATATACTTTATGATAGTAAAATATTTGACAGACAAAGATTCACATAATAATAAAATTTACTTTCTTAATTTAAGACAGACTTATTAAATTTATTAAAAAAATAACTTCGACTTCGAATCGCTTAAATTTTATTTTTATTCTATTATATTTATTATTATTAATTTTAGTTTTATTGATTTATTACTGTTTTATTTATTTTTTAAATTCTTTTGCACTAATTGTTTGAATCAATAACCACTTTCATTTGTTGACTAATATTATGATATTACTATTTATGTAGTATATCATTAGGGTATGGAACATTATATAATCAAATAAAAGGTCTTTATGTGGGTTTACCATCTAAGGAAAAATATATACATATATATTAGTTAAAATATTATATATATATTATATATATATATATATATATATATATATATATATATATTATTTTTATTATTTTGTTATTCCTCCCTGTATTTTATTGACCAACTGATGGGCTTTGTGAAAATTAATCGACTCCTCGATATTATTATCGTTATTTCTTAATAAGATTTTATATAACTTATAATAAATAAGAATAATTTCAATGCTCGAATTCTCATAATAAATCCAGACAATATTAGTAGACAATGGATATTAATATAGAAAGTCTGAGGTACAAGAAATATTCGTGGAATGCAGATGTAAACCGTTTTCAGCGATATTTCGAAAATAGGCCTGTCACGTTTTCGCAGTATGGGAAATATTTTTCCATCATTTGGAGAGATCCCACCACATTTATGAATAAACAAAACACATTAACAACGCATTTAGTTAGGAAATAATGTTCCCTAATGTCCGTGAACTTGTCTTCGGCGGGTTCAACGAATCCTATTAATGTTTCATTTGAAACATGTGATACAACAAGTACTTTTTTTTTTTTTTTTTAATTAAAATAAATGAATAAAAACACCAAGGTTACAATCTTTAAGGTCTTAAAAAAAAATTCGAAAAAAGTTCTGAAATGAAGTTCATAATCATTCCAGGGAATGGTTAGACATTCATGTTTATAACATTTATCTAATTTTTTTTTTAAATTATAAATATTTATTTATTAAAATCCACAAATTTATTAAGATATACATCAATTAAATATGCACAAATATAAAATAACTTCAAACATGTAGAGAAACTACCCAATCTTAGAGCTCTCTAGCAACATTTTAGGGTTAACAGATATTTTTATGTTTATTTTATATTTATATTTAAGTTTATGTATAATTTATACCAATTAGTTAAATTAATGTTCAATGAAACCACAGAATAAAAAAAAAAAGTATTTTCTTTTTGATCATTAATAAACTTTTATCAATTTCTTTTCTGGATGATTTCAGATGAAACATTAAGGAAATATGAATATGTATTTGCGAACCCAAGCTTTCTTAGACAGTTTTTTTTTTTAATTTTTTATTTTTTGTAACATCAAAACTACGGCCATTCAGTTAGCATTCCCATAAACGTTAACCTCTACTCATCAAAGTATTCGTTTAAAATTTATAAAAAAAGAGAAAAAAAATGAAATTTTACTTATAAATCCATCCAAAACTCAGTTATTTTTTAAGATAAAAGAAGAAAAAAAGTTGATCAATATATTCAAGTCACAAATTATAATTTACTGATGTAACTCCACCAAAACTTGCTTATTATTGAAAAATCGAAAAGATTTTCGAGATCAAGACACTGGAATGAACAAAGAGAAAAATAAAATAAAATAATAAAAATAATCTTTGCAGCTATAAAGAGTTATATAAACAGTTATACTCTTCTTCTTCTTTGGCTTCTCCCTATAGTGCCGTGTCAGCGTAGGGAAGCATTTAACCACCGGATCCAATCCTCTCTATCCCCAGCGAGGTTCCTGGCCTGGCGAAGATCCTTTCCTCTTCCTCTGCAAAGTTTGTCGATGTACTCCAGGTAGGACATCCTTGGTCGACCCCGAGGCCTTCTCCCTTCTTGAACGTAATCCATGGTTTTTAGGGGGTCTCTGTGTTCCTCCATTCTAATGACGTGGCCGAACCACTTCAACTGACGGGTTTGCAGAGTTTCTTTTAATGGCGCAACCTCCAGTTCCTGGCGTATCCGTTCATTCCTGACACGATCTCTTCTTGTCTTTCCTGCTGTTCTTCGCAGAAACTTCATTTCAGCAGCTGTGACTCTGCTCTCCTGCCGATCCGTCAATATCCAGCTTTCAGCTCCATACAAGAGTATAGGCAAATATACTGATTTAAAGATATGGAGCTTAACACTTCTACTCACCTCTCGCTTCCCTATTACAGTGTTGCAGATCTGATAGTAGACTGTATTTGCCTTCCTAATTCTGTTTGATATCTCTGAGTCTACTTTCCCAGATCTTTCTATTACTGTGCCGAGGTAAGTGTATTCCGAAACCACTTCCATTTCCTCTCCGTTGCAGTATATATGGAAATCTTCCTCTTGCCTTCCTACTTGTAGTATCTTGCTTTTACTGGTATTTATTTTCATCCCTTTTCGGCTGAGCTCTTCTTGCCATTCAGTCACCGCTTGCTGCAATTTATCAACCGTGTCTGCCACAAGAACAATGTCATCCGCGTAGAGAAGTTGAATCACCACTGGGCGAAGGTTTCTACGACCCAGGAAGGTCCTCTCCGTTCTTCGTTTGCATATGGTGGCCACTCCATCCATGTAGAGTAAGAATAGCAAAGGGCTTAAACTCAGTTATACTCTAATATAGCTATTTGGAAACAATAAACCATTCTGTAATAATTTGCAACATTTTTATCATTTTCTTAAAACTTCTATAAATATTTTGATTAAACGCGCTATATCAGTGGATAACTAAATACTCTTCTCATTCAAATCGCGTCAATTTTAAAATAGGATTTAAGTGAAAAATTTAAAAATCGTCTCTATAAAGTATCCATAATTTTGATTACTTTAATATTTTACCATATATCGTAGTTATTAGTTAATAATAAAAATAAACTATAAAATAATCTAATGATAAGGTAATCATAAAGTAATCAGAAAGATAAAGAAAAATTATTTTCCCTAATTAAATAAAAATATGGAGCAATAATATTATTAATACAAATTTGTAATATACAAAACTTTATAGTTTTAGAAAATGACTTCTATCTTATTTTAACTTTTTTTTTTTTTTATTTAAGCTTTAGATGTCTGATACACTGTCTTTGCCTTTATTATTCCATATTTTACTTATTTCCGATATGAGAGCCAATTGTATTTGATTGCTCAGTTCTACCAATTGTATTTTAATTGTCACGTCAAGAACATTAAAATATTTTTTTCTTTATAAATGCGCACCTTTTAACTTCTAATTTGTTTTATTTAATTAAAACACTCTAGAAAAATATCCAATGTCTACGATGCTACTGTACGAAATTTAGAAATACTAGATACTTCACAAAATAACAAAAACAGGAGAATAATTGAAGCTATATACACATTAACACCAAACAAAATAAGGCAATTAACTACAAAATACCTGTGCACACATCATAAAAAAATGTACAAAGTTATAATAAAAATAATAAAACAAGACCATAATAACAATATCCCCAACGATTTAAAGATTTAAATAAAACAATTATTTAATAATAAGCATAAGGTAAAAAGTCTAAAATTTGAAAAAAGGGGAGACAGTAAACCAATATTATACATTAAGAACTGACTTATAGGAACATTACTATATTAATATTTTTTATCAAAATCAACTGACCAGAAGAGCCATTTATAATATGGATTTCGCATCTTTTTACGATTTTCTCAAAAACGGCTCTATCTATTTTGATTGAACTCGCTATATCAATGTAAAATTTAATGGGCTTTAATGTTATGTAGGTTTCATGATAAAGTATTCTAAAGTATCTTTAATTTTGCAGATTCTATAAAGATAACTATGTCGTCTTGTATCATTTATAAAATAACAGAGAAATATATAATAAATATAACGAATTCGATATCCAACTAAAGAAGAAAACTGCAAACATATTTTTAATGCAATTTTTTGTTTGTGAAAATTAGAAAAGTAATATACATGTATAATATACCATTGGAAAGATAAACATTGATGAAAAGCCGATAAAACTTATTGATTGTTTTAGATAATAATATAATATATTTTAATAAAACTCATATTTTTTTATAGAAACTCAATGAATTAATTCTTTACTAGTTTCACTCATTTTTATCTCTAACTGTGTTTGAAAATTCTTTGATCGATTTTAAAAATGCAGGTAAGTAAGTGAAAGCCCGGACCAAATTTTTGTTCGTCTCTCTTTAAATTTTAAATAATAAAAGTAATGTTGCTATAAGTTAAAGTAACCTAAAACGTTTTTTCTTTAATAAAGTGGATTAGTCTATTTTTATACCATAGAATTGGTTGGCACGGAACGTAAATTTATTGCCGCCCGAACCATGTAAAGGATTGTAAACAATCGAGTATAATATATATTAGTATACTTAGTATACTAGTAAATATATGATATAATATATATATATATATATTATATATATATATATATATATATAATAAGAAAATATATATAATAAGACGTATATATATATTAACAACGAACAGTTGACCAACACATACGAACACTCTATCTTCGTTTTCATGATAAACTACACGAACACGACAATAGACTGATTAACAATATGTCAATAGCTGAAATGCCAGTCAGAAAAAGGCTAAAGAGAAGCTGGATGAGAGACCTCCTGTGCTAAATTAAAGCCAAGGAAGAGGTGCTGCTGGGCACTTTTCTTCCAAGCAAGAACAGAGAAAAAAAAATTAACCATGATATATTAATAAAAGTCAATTGTTGTATAAGTGTTGAATTATACCAGTGTTAGAAAATAATTTACTTCAAACAATTTAAACTTTAGTGATGTGGGCTTAATTTATTGATTGATTTTGGTATTTTCGTTTCAGTCTTGATAATGGGGGCAGGATCAGGAACTTACATATTAAAAATTCGTGTTTTAATATAAGTGTTTTAATTAAATAAAGCACAGACGAAGTAAAAAGGTCCTCTTTTATAAACTTCCTAAAGTCAATGGAATAGAAATAAAATATTTTAGCGCAGCTAAATCGCATTGCAGAAGAAACCGAAAAAAACTCACACAAAACCGTTCCGCGGTTTGGAAGTAGGACTCCAATCAGGAAAGGATCAACTAATGACGGCTTGGAGGTTGAATGGTGTTGATGATGAAGCAGTCTTACCAACTGCAGAGATTAGCAGTGATGCCGCAGTATCCAATCATGGAAGTCCATTTACTTCTTAAGATGTAATATCCTTTAGATTGTCTTTGGTTGGATTCCTCCTGGGGTGAAGGAACTTCTAAACTGCATCTTTTCAGTTCCATTAAAATTCTGAAACAAATAAAACATTTATTGTTATTATTAACTATTCAAAAAATAATTTATTCAATTTTTTTAATTTATTATTCATCTCTAACTAATGGCTGTTGAACCATTTTTTTTTTATTATTTTTTTTTTTCAGTTTTAAAACGAACATGTCTATTCGGCCTCATATCTCCATCAGCTATTATAAAGAGCCTATCTGGCCTCCCTAGAAAACCAACTTTGTAGGCTTGGAACTATGGAACCACATACAAAATTACGGAAACCACGATCACAGACTTGATCATGAGGAAAAACTTGTATTTAAAGATGTCACACTAAGACAAAGATTTTAATAATAATAATAATAATAATAGGCTTACCGTACCGAAGGTTCGATGCCGATACCACCAAACTTCGCCTGCACAGACTCGTCCAATGTTCACGGTCAAGCCCAAGCCCCGAGATCAGCCTTAATAAGACAAAGATTTTAATCAGTAATATTACGATACATAGTGAATTGCTAACAAGGGCACTACAATAGTTCAACGACTCGTGCTTAAACACTTTTTAAAACTGACAGCAGGAAGAATTAAAATCGATTAATGCTAATGGAATTACAAAAAAAAAGTTTATTCAAATTTGTTGAATAATTTTCCTTAAATTGTTCAATAAGAGATGATAAAATTGTTCTAGCAGAGTGAAAATCCTTGAATGTAATCCCCTCAGCTTTTAAAGTACAACAAACTGCTCACAAACTTTTAGAAGACTTCAGAATCAGCAAATTGACTGCCGACAGGAAAAGAGTTGTGACCGTTTGTGTTTTTGAGGTAAATGTCATATTTTTGTAATAACTTTAAAACATTAAAATGGTAGATCAAACGATGTAACTTTATGTCAATTAAAAGAAAAGTTAAAATTTCATATATAAATCATATAAAAAAATAAATACATGTATTACAATCCAACTAAAAATTTTTTGTTGTCAAACAGTGTCATTTTGGGATGTTAGAAGCTACTGAAAAAGAAGATAATTGGAGGAGCATGACGGATGTTTGATGGGAGGGAATTCCTCAAACTAGTGGACATGGCTAGAATGGACCGTTTATATTTTTCGGTTCTGTGGGAATGAGTATAAAGGTTGGAAAGAAATACTATCGTCTATTTTGGATGAATTGAGGATTTGAACTGCATGAGATTATAGACATAAGGAGTTTGCTGAAAGTTGATGGTTAGATATACGAAAGATCCGTTCGATCCATAATCAAACTGAGGAAAAATTAGTTTATGCGTCTATTAAATTAAATTTTCGTATAATAAGTTTAAAATACATGTTTATGCTATTATTATGAAACAAAATTGAATTCGCCAGTACAAGGAAAATATACGTATATAATATTTGTTTGTATAAGGTTCCAAATTCCAGCGGAGGCGAGGCCTATCAAGGAGGGAACAGCCTTCCGAATCCTTGAAGTTTCGACACACCGACACGTGTCTTCATCAGGGGAACGTACCGAGGCCGGCCTCAGAGCCACCGCGTACTTACAATTAGCGCTGTTGCAAAAGGAGTTGGCCCTGGGAGCTGTCTTTGGGAAACTTAAGGATGATTCTATAAATAGAGGGCGATGTGATATTTTTACTGCTGTTCATGACAAGTTTATTAAAAACGTGACCGAAAGTAGGAGCACTTGCCCATGGTGAGCAAACCCTAGAGAACGTCAAAATTTACTTTTGATGAATTCAATTTTTACCTTGTTTATTCAATTCATCGCAATAAAGGATTTAATGTTATAAGATGCTTATCTCTAAAAATATTAGCTGAGAAAAAAGGCGGTAAAATTAGACCAGCTATTCCCCCCAAAATAACTACGATTAAGAATTACTTAAGTTAAATAAATGATAAAAAATAGCATTGACCTTCACATTTGAAAAAAAATCGTGAAAAAAACCCAAACAGGACCTATCCTATATAACGTACAGAAGATGACCTTAAATGCTTCCGGTAATACCCAGGTATTTTGGTGTCCTTTATATATACAAATATAAATAAATATATATATTTACACATCTCTGTTGGTTTTTGTTTAATAAAGATGGAGGTAGGAAAAACAATTGAGATTGATTTCTAAATGATACTAAAGGAAATTTTTTTACGAAATTGATATAAAAAAATATTTGAATTCTCATAATTTAGTTATGTCTAAATCTTCTATTTTATTTTATCTAATTAACTATCAATTATTTAAAACGCGATTTAGAAATGTAGGCTTTTAATAAAACGTGATTCATTTTCGTTGGAAAAATATGATTTATATTAAATAATATAAATATATTAAATTGTTAATCAGTGATAAGTTTATTCCTCATTCGTCACTTTATATTACCTTTTACAAATCTGTGTATCAGATAATATTTTATCTAAAATCTTTCTCTTTCCTACGGTATTTTATACGTCTATATTACTGTTCTTAATATCAAAAAACCCCAAATTACGTCAAAAAATAGTTTTGATCTTTTTATCCTTTCGTTGGTCAACAAATTCGTCTAACTTGTATATTTAACCGTCCTTCATCAATGTCATTAGGATTATATGGTTAATCTTTTGGAATGTACAAAATAAAAGGTAGTTCAGGAGAATAAAATTTAAAATTCGGCATTTAAGCCCGTAGGCTATTTCAATCAGAATGAAACCTACATGATGTTAAAGTCCATTACATTTTCCATCAATACAGCGAGTCTAATTAAAATCGTTTGAGCCATTTTTGAGAAAATCATAAGGTGCAAAATGCATGGTATAAAGTGGACACTTTTGGTTAGCCGATTTGATGAAAAAGTCGCTGTAACTTCTCGGGCGTATAGTTGTCTTGAATATGAAATTTCAGTTTCGTACGACTTATCGTTTTGGCGCTAGACTGTACCACACACACGGATGGATACACAAACCTTTTTTCGGGACTTGGTGATTTGGACTCAGAGCTCCTAAAACGTGTATTTCCTGTCGAAAACTGGAATTATAAAATTTTCACGATCGCAATAATTTCTTTTTGGATGAGTAAAAAATTAATTAACTTAGTTTAATAATATAATAATGAGAGATTTTGGCGCTTTCTGTAAGATTTCCCAGAATATATATAGTACCTTTCGGAAATCAACGCCTCAATTGATTAAACATTATTTAAATTTTCGAATTCAATATTGTTATTCTCCTCTAATTTCAGACCATATTTTCTCAAATTGACCTCTCTATATCATCAACTATCTGCAATTCTAAAATATCAACCAAATCCTCAATTCATTCAGAAGAAAGAGGATCTCGCATTACCGACCTCTATACTACTTCCACAGAATCTAAACCTGTTAGAGCTTCTTTCTTGGCCTGGTTCACAACTCTGATAATTCCTCTCGCTCAACATGCACAATTCTCGTCTTGTATATTCGTTAAGCTTATCCTGTTTATCCTTAATGAATTATCTAACACGAAACTCTCCAATAATAACACTAACTCTTAAGCATTGATTGGTGAATTAATTATTTATTCACTCTCATATGTTGATGCTACATATATTTTAGTTTTTTTTTTTTCTTTTCCCTCTACCCTATTGGGTCAAATATACCTAGAAGTTATTATTTAATGTTATATTAAAATGTTTCATTTAGATATTAGAAGAGAGGATAGACCACTGGACTGCTGTGCGAGTAGTCTCTGGGACGAAACCCGGCTGTGGCAGAATAATTAATTATTGTATTACTTAAGCTGTGGGTAGAGAGATCTTTCCGGGCACACCCAGCCACTATAAAGTGGGAACTTAAACTTTGTAGGGAAAATCAAGCGGATGAAGGTGATCTTGGACTTGTCATCCTTGGACAATAAACAATTCGAATGCAATAAGTCCAGGACCTATCATTCAGAGTTAATTTTTTTTTGTTTTTTTTATATTAGAACAGCGCATATTATTTCCATTGTCTTGCAGAGTAGAGCTGTAATGCCCCCAATATTGTCAGCTCTTGTCGTTTTGCTTACATTGTTTAACATGCTTTAATTGTTTTCACACCATTATTGCAATTTTTGCACCTGAGTACTTCAAAAACTTTGAGAAGATAACCTGAGTAACTTGGCCCTAAATTTATTCTCGATTTCCTCTTGCTAGTAGTGATTTTTTTGCAATCTTGTTGTATCTTATTTTTACCTGTTGATAGGGCTTATATTTTTCTTTCCGATTTGATGTCCCAAAATACTGTTCTTTTTGGTATTTCACGTTATCTAGTTGGTGATTCTGCAACTTTTTGCCTTAGCCAAAGCCTACATTAATACCTTTCCTCATCACACGAGCTTAGTATTTTCCTTATTGTTGCATTAGTGAGCCAAATGTTGTTTATAATTTTTATATAGTGAGCTATATTTAAGATATAGTATTCAAATATTGTGAGCTATATGCTGTCTATAGTTTCTATTAGATGAGTAAGATGGTTGGGGGGCGCGGTCAAAAAAAAAAAAAGACACATTAACAAGAAGTACTTAATTTTAATTGTGTGCCGACGTTTCGGTCTACGCTGTGGGCCTTTTTCAGGGCTAACAGAAACAAGATCACAACCAATGTAATTGATTAGATAAAATAATATGATGACAGTAATATAATATGGAAACTAACATAAATTTAAATGATAAATGATAATAAATTGTTCTGCTTTTAACATTTAATTACTTGCTTACTCTTTACAGTCTTCAAATATTCTTATTCCAATATTATCATCTTGTTTTATGTTTGCATCTATACTTTATTCCTGGCATCTTATTATCATTTTACATTTAAACATATGTTAGTTCCCATATCGTTTTACAGTCATCATATCATTGTATCTAACTAAGTACATTGGTTGATATCTTGTTTCTCTTAGCCCTGATGAAAGCCCCCAGTGTAGGCCGAAACGTCGGTACACAATTAAAAAAGTGTGCTACTTGTTAATGTGCGTTTTTTCTTTGATGTCCGCGCCCCCTAACCATTTTACTTATCTAATATTCTCATCATTCAACTAAACTCTTTCATTATAGTTTCTATATAGTGAGTTATATTTGAGATATAGTATTTAAACTCTGTCCTTCAAGGTAGCTGTTGCTTCCCTACTGAAAACACCACTTTTATTTTATAATGGATCAGCTGATGCGCTCGATGATAACAGTCATACGTTACATCGTCTCTCAGATTTTTGCTTTTTTCAGTAGGAATTCGCTAGAATTCAGTCTGGAGAACATTACTAGACCTCAGGAATATTACGGCAGTGAATATTAGAGAAGTTTCGGTAAGCAAAGTTATAATTTACTTTGTACAATCACGAAAAAGTGAAAGAAGGGTCACTGATCAGCTGATTGCCGCTAGCTCGGCAAGCTCGGGCTTGCTTTTCTTTTAATTATCTTTCTTTTATCTTTAATTCTTATCTCATTATTTATTTATTATTATTATTTTCTTAATCAATGAGATATTTTCATCAAGTCATGTCCTCAAAGTCTGCAAGTAAAAGATCTAGATCTGCAGGTTCTAACTCGTCTCCCACAAAACAGAGACCCCGCCGTGAACAAAATAAAAAAATGATTCCACCAGCGACCGCGTCAGCTACCTCATTAGGTTCTGAACCACAGCCCAGCACATCATCACAAGGAATAACTGATGAATCTCCGTTTTTTACACCGAATCCATTTCAGATCCTCCAAAATGAAAAAGAAACCATGGAATCTTCTCCTATACCCAGAGAACCACTACCTCCACCAATATTTGTAAAAAATATTAAAAATTTTAAACTGATGTGTGCGCATTTAAACAAAGTAACAGATCCTAATAGTTATTATTGTATAAGTAGAACCAATGATACTAAAATATCTCCGACTACTGCTGAAACCTACAGAAAGATTGTAAAATATCTGACTGAGACCAAAGCTGACTTTCATACTTATCAGCTGCGCCAAGAGAGAGCATTAAGGGTCGTAATCAGAAACCTACATTCCTCAACACCCGTTGAAGCAATCAAAGAAGAACTGACAGAATTAGGATTCCAAGTGAGGCAAGTCACCAACGTTCTAAAAGATAAAAGTCCACTGCCTCTATTCTTCGTGGACTTGGAACCATCAGCAGGAGTCGAAAAAATCTACGACCTCAGCAGACTGTACTATACTCGTGTAAAAGTTGAAAAACCTTACACAAAGAAAGAAATAGTCCAGTGCCATAACTGTCAGGCATATGGTCATACCAAAAGTTATTGCCATCACATACCACGCTGTGTGAAATGCGGTGAACAGCATAAAACAGAAGAATGTACAAGATCAAGATCAGCACCCGCTGTATGTGCTCTGTGCCTCAAGGACCACCCGGCTAACTACAAGGGATGTGAAATCTACAAGAAACTCAGAACCAGATACCAAAAACCTCAGGATCCGAATGAAACAGCTGTACCAACCAGAAGCAGAAGAGAACCATCAAAACTTGTAAATTCTAACGTGTCATTTGCCCACTTGCTTGGAGGTGGTAACCAGAATCTTGAAGTCGAGGCACTGCCGGAACAACATTTTCCTCAACATTCTCAATCTATTGTACAAGAATCTATCCCTCAAAGTTTACCTAATCTTCAAAAAACTCCTCAACATCAAATTTCTCATATCCCTCCACCATCAAACGTCACAGATCTTACCAGTCTAATGACATCGTTCATCTCCGAAATCAAATCTCTTGTTATGCCGCTTATATCACTCCTTACAAATCTAGTATCGAATCTAATCCCTGCCTTGAAAAATCCTTAAATGACTTCACCTAACTCCTTATCCATTCTCCTTTGGAATGCGAATGGTGTTAGAAATCATACTGACGAACTGACAGCGTTGTTGCAAGACAAAACAATCGATGTTGCACTTATAACTGAAACAAGACTAACCACTAAACAGTTTTTCAAAATACCGCAATACATCACATACCGTACTGACCACCCAGACGGTAAAGCCCATGCCGGTTCTGCTATCATTGTCCACCAATCCCTCTCTCATCATTTACTCCCACTTCCCACCTATGACTTCCTACAAGCCACATCCATAGTAATCAAGACTTTTTCCTTTCCGGTAACCCTCACATCTGCATATTGCCCTCCTAAACATTCCATTTCCAATTCTGAATTTGTATCCTTCCTGGATTCCTTAGGAAATCGTTTCATTCTGGGTGCAGACTTAAACGCTAAGCATCAGCAGTGGGGTTCCAGAACCATGAATACTCGGGGACGAAATTTGCTGTCTGCACTCAACTCCCGAAATTTTAATATCCTGCCTCCTGACTCCCCTACCTACTGGCCAACCGATCCTAACCGCAATCCTGACATCCTCGACTTCTTTATCCACAGCGGATTAGGCTCTCTCAACTTGTCTTTAACTCGCCTTGATGAACTATCCTCAGACCATAGTCCACTGATCCTAAAAGTATCTCTCACTCCAATTCCAAAACCCATTCCACCATCATTCATCCGAGGCCCTGTCAACTGGAACCTTTTCCGCCAAATCCTGACCGATAATATTGACCTCAGAGTAACCCTCAAAACCCAAGATGACCTAGATAATTCCGTCTATTCCTTTACCACCGCCATCCAACAAGCTGTCTGGACTGCTTCCTCTCCTAAACACTCCAATATAAATCCAGACCAAAATCATTTTCCACAACCTATTATAGACCTTATCCACACCAAACGCCGAGCAAGATCATTATGGCAGCGCACCCGACACCCAACAGATCGCCGCTCCTATAACTTCTATTGTAGACAATTGAAGAGGGAGTTGGCGAACTTCCGTTCCCACTCCTTTAATTCCTACCTCTCCTCTCTATCAGCTCGTGATAATTCCCTGTGGAATGTCACGAAAAAGATCCTAAAATACCATCATGTTTCCCATCCTCTCCGACGTGGTGATGACTCCTGGGCTGCGTCTGATGAAGATAAAGCCGAGGAATTCGCCACACACCTCTCCAAAGTATTCACTCCTCACCCGGAATCCCACATCAATCACACCGCAAAAGTGCAAGACTTTCTTATGTCACCGATTCCACTTTCCCTACCTCCTAAAGCTATTAATCCCTCTGAGGTCAAATATCTTCTCCAAAAACTGACTCTCCGTAAATCTCCTGGACACGATCTCCTTACTCCCCAGATCCTCCGACAACTTCCGCAGAAAGCTATTATATTCCTTACTTATATTTATAACTGCATCCTCCGCACCACCTATTTTCCTCTGTTATGGAAACATTCCACCATCATCCTTTTTTTAAAACCAGGTAAACCTTCCAACAACACTTCATCCTACAGGCCTATTAGTCTACTCCCCATCCTCTCAAAAATCTTCGAAAGGCTTCTTCTTAAACGTATCCTACCCATATTAGAATCTCAAAATCTTCCTTCCCATCAGTTTGGATTCCGTCCTCAGCATTCCACAGTTCAACAGGGGCTCCGAGTTGTAGACCATATTTCCTCAGCTCTTGAATGCAAAGAGTATTGTTCTGGTGCGTTTCTGGACATTGCGCAAGCTTTTGACCGGGTATGGCACACTGGATTACTCTTCAAGCTGAAAACCCATTTACCCCAGTCCCTATACCTCATTCTCCGATCCTATCTCTCGAACCGTTCCTTCCGAGTTCGCTGTGGTGAAGAATTTTCTAACCTTTATCCCGTTGAGGCCGGTGTTCCTCAAGGCAGCGTCTTGGGACCCATCCTCTACATCCTTTACACTGCTGATATTCCTACACATCCTGATACCTTTCTGGCAACTTTTGCAGACGACACCGCCATCCTATCATCCAGTTCCAATCCTGAAACAGCATCCTTAAACCTTCAGAGCCACCTTTTCCTTATCGAACACTGGTGTAGTAACTGGCGTGTAAAGGTGAACGAAGCCAAATGTAAACACATAACCTTTACTCTTAGACGAAAATCCTGTCCGCCAGTTTATTTCAACTCATTACCGATTCCTCTCTCAGATACAGTCCGGTATCTTGGCTTACTGTTAGACAAAAGATTGACTTGGAACCCACATACAAGACTTAAAAGACAAGAACTCAACCGACGATTCGGACAATTATACCGACTACTCAACAGAAAATCTGAACTTACAGTTGAAAACAAATTATTAATCTACAAGACAATACTGAAGCCCATCTGGACCTACGGACTTGAACTGTGGGGGACAGCTAAACGTTCTAACATCAAACGCATTCAATCCTTTCAATCCAAAGTCCTCCGTACAATAGTAAATGCTCCTTATTATGTCTCCAATTATACCTTGCACAACGACCTTAATGTTCCATTTATTTCAGACCTAATTCCATCCAAATTTTCCAAATTCCACCAGAACCTCATTCATCATCCTAATCCTTTAGCTCAATCCCTATCCAGCTCCACTCACCCATACAACCCACCTAGAAGGTTGAAACGGCAGTGGCCCCGCGACCTTTTGTAAATATATTGGAGTTCTAGCACTGGCTAGATTCTCCACTCAATGTGCTGTATGTATGAGTGTGTGTATGTGTATATAGGTATAAGTGAATTATTGACTTTTGTATTGATTCATTATTGTGTATATATTTTATTGTAATTTTATGTTGTGTAAATATTGTATGAATGTAGTATGTTTGATATCATTCAGCAATACTATTAATGTCCAATTTGGGACAGATTGTAAAATTTTCTCAATAAAAATTGTTATTATTTAATAAAATTTTATAATGATGGAGTTTTGTTGACCGTTGAGAAATTAGATGAGGAAAATGGTTGGGGGTGCGGTCATAAATTAAAAACACACATTTAAAATAAGTGTTATTTTAATTATGTGCCGACGTTTCGGCCTACAATGTGGGCCTTCATCAGGTCTAGTCAACCCTGATGAAGGCCCACATTGTAGGCCGAAACGTCAGCACATAATTAAAATAACACTTATTTTAAATGTGTGTTTTTAATTTATGACCGCACCCCCAACCATCTTCCTCATCCACTTTTATTTTAAATTACTTGATGCTAGCTATCCATGTGTTAGTGTTGTAAATGTTGGTTTTGTTGCCTCTCATTGATTTAAAAGGGTGTGCCAAGCTCTTTTCAATCAATCACTCATAAAATGGACAGGCATGAGGGGTGGAATACTGACTAATGATTGACTTATCAACCTTGTAATGTCGATTTTAATTTGTTCTAGTTTTGGTATCCTGTCACCATTGATGGCATGTCGTCCTTCGAGCCCTTGAGCTTATTTATAATGCTTATGGAAAAAAATTATTTAAGAAGAAAATTAATAGGAAAAAACGAAAAAAAAAAACGAATTTACAAGTGCTGTAAACAACTATAGCCTGTTCAGATTTTATGAACAAAAAATTAATGCAAGCAAAGCACGACTTTCACTTACCTCAGTTGTTATCATAAATTAATTACGTTGATTTCCCAATGGTACTAATAGACATTTTTTACGAAATTTATATTTTGAAATATTTGTAATCTCATGATTTAATTTTACATATATCTTCTATTTGATTTTATCTAATGAACTCTTGAATAATTTAGATAAGCGATTTAAAAATTCATTTATTTTCTAAAGGTACTACTTACGTATTTAGTTTCGATCCAAATTATACTAAATTATTTCATTTCATAACTTTAATAAAGTGTTATTAAGATAGTTAAAAAAAATAATTTCTAGATCATAATGCGGGAAAAAAATCAAATAAGTCAATTTAATAATATAGTAATGAGAGATTTTTACGCTTCCTGTAAAATTTCCTAGAATGGATATAGTACCTTTTGGAAATCAACGTCTTACTTTAAGAACTATTGAATAAATTTGGACATAACAAAATCTGGCGCGGGCAACATACGACTTTCACTTACCTCCATTTTGGGAATCGATTAAAGAATTTTCAAATTCAGTAAAAGATAAAAAATGTTTGAAACCATTAAATAATTAATTAAATGGAATTTATATAGAAACATGTGTTCTATTAAAAATCTATTATATTATTATCTAAAATAATCAGTTAGTTTTATCTTCTTTTCATCACTCTCTATTAACTTTTAAAAGCTTATGTATAAGATAATATTTCTTTCTAAAATCTTTAGCTTTCCAACAGTATATTGTACATGTATATTACTGTTCTTATGTTCAAAAACAAAAAAATTTCATCAAAAAAATATTTTTTCTGTTTTCTCCTTTAGTTATGTATCGAATTCATTCAATTTATATATTTACCTGTTAATCAGTGGTAACTAGATAATATAGTTATTTATATAAAATCAACAAAATTAAAGGTACTTTAGAGAAAGAAAATTTAAAATATCGGCATTTAAGCCCTGTCAGACAATTTTAATCAGAATAAAACCTACATTATATTAAAGCCCATTAAATTTTACATCAATATAACGAGTTTAATCAAAATCGTCTGAACTGTTTTTGATAAAATCGAAAAAAGGTGCAAAATGCATGGTATAAAGTGCCTCTTCTGGTAAGCTCATTTTGATGAAAAAAGTTTTGTCACGTCTCGGGTCTCTATTGGTCTTAAATATGAAATTTCAGTCTCATAGGACTTTTAGTTTTCGCCCGGGAGTTACCACACACACACACACACACCCACACACACACACACACACACACACACACACACAGAACTTTTTGCGGTACTTGGTTATTTGGACTCAGGGGATCCTAAAACGTGTATTTCCGATGAAAACTGGAATTCGAAAATTTTCACGATCGCAATACTTTCCCTTACTATATATAGCAAGTGAAAGTAAAAATAAAAAATTATGTTCAGTTTCTTTGGAAACACGTGTTTTTAAATTATATAGTAACATAATTTTGTTTGTACAATAATCACTTAAGTTTATGCTTTATTAATCTATTAAGATAACCTTCCACAACTCTGTATACAAGGCAACATTTTCTTTCAGTTATTTAGCTTTCCAATGTAAGTTATACATCTTTTTTTTAATTTTTTTTTTTTTTTAAATTTACAACTATATTAAATATAACAAGTAAATATGCTGATTAATGATAAAACACATGAAGAGAAACTGCCCATTGGCAGCACTCTTTAGCATATTTTTTTTCTCACGCCTCGGTGTTTTATTAGGAATTAAAGAGGCAGAAAGGATTGAAACTAATGGATAAGAGTGGGAGTGGAGTTTTTTATGGAAGGAGTGATACCTAGTAAGGGCCAACATATATGGGACATTAAGGTCATTGTGGATGTTTTTATTCGTGACAAAGTAAGGAGTGTTAAGGATTTTGGATTGTAAGGATTGGATACGGTGAAGAGTTAGATGGTTTAGTGGAGCCCCACAGCTCAACTCCGTAGGTCTAGATCGGCAGAATGGGTAAAAAGAAATGAATAGGAACGATTGTGGTTTATTTTGAAGGATCTGTCAGAGAGGTAGGACTGGATGATTAGGAAGTGTGTAGGAGGAAGGAATTTACGGAGTTTGTACTGGGTGCCAGACTGGTTATATATGTAAAATACGATCACTATGTACAGAAAAATATTATCTAAAACATAATTTTATCAATTCTCCTTTAGTTGGTTATCAAATTCGTTCAACTTGTATATTTAGCCGTTTCTCATTAATGCTAATAAGATATGGTTAATTATTTTGAAGCTACAAAATTAAAGGTACTTTAGAGGTAAATCCATAAATTCGGCATTTAAGTCCTGTCAGATTATTTGAATCAGAATGAAATCTACATGGTATTAAACCCTAAACTTTTACATCGATATAGCTAGTTTAAAAAAAAATCTTAAAATTGGTAAAATCTATAAAATGGATAGTATAAAGTCGAACTTTCCATCATCCGATTTCAGTGAAAACGTTGCTGTAACAAAGAAATTTCAGTTTCGTATGACATTTCGTTTTTACGCTAGACTTACCACACACAAATAGACCTTTTCTGATTTGGTTATTTACAATAGCAATAATTTATCTTACTGTATATTTACATATACAGATAAGTGATAGTAACAAAATACTTTAAAATAGTAAAGTGATCTAATATTCGGTTGGTCTTTGAGTAAACGGTTATTTACTAAGCAGTTAATTAATACTCAACTATATAATAATTATTTAAGGCTTTGTTTTGGAAATTTCTCACAATAACGTAATGCTTATTATTAACATAATATCCCCATTCATCTGTGTCAGAGGATCTATATATCATTTTTGCCCAGATGTATAATTAGAGCTCTGTAATTCTCATTTAACAGTCGTAAACGGCTATTAAGGTTGAATAATAACAAAACTAATTCCATTTCATTATTTAAATATTACCAATTACCCTAATATATAATAAAAAAAAAAAAAAAAAGAAATACTAATAATATATGGCCTCCAGAAATGAATAGACAAAAGAATTAATTTTATACAATAATCATTGCTTGAAATCAAAACAATCCTTATATTCAATGTTCACTAAGAAATCGTCTAATAAGCCACTATTACAGTTATTTTTTATTTCGACAGAAACACTGAAGAAAACTATTGATTAGTTCTACTGAAGCAATAGTTGGATCTTTAGAAATAGTCTTTTTGATTACTATTAAGAAACCAGGTTTCTATATATTTTTTAATTATATGTTTTATCACCCAAAGCGCCTCTTGAAAAAAAAATAAAAAAAGAAATTATAGTTTTTCTTTCATTTCTTCTTATCATTTTTTTATATGTTCGTATATTTTCATTATACTAATATATTTCAAAGACAAATAATTTTTTTTTTAATACACTTAACTCTACAATTTGAAAACAATATTAATAATTAGTAATTAATTAAGAATCTAAGACAAAATATGTTTCTTCCGTTAGATACAAATATTTTTTAAAATGTATTATTCTATATTCTCTGTCTTACTGAGTACATATACTGTATTTTTTATTATTATGTTCGATTATTGCAACTAAATTACTGAAATTTAGATGTAACTCATGGAAATATTACGATTTCTAATATATTTAAATATGAAATAAAAAAAATCTATATTCTAGGATGCAAATCGGTGCTTTTAGTCCAGCTCTGACAGAGAGTTTATGGCTTTAGTGCCCTCACTCAGTCTCCAGTGGCTTACAAGACCAGTGACGCGGTTGAATAAGAGGCGCTGGGATCTCCTAGGATTATGCGTCGACATCTACTAGTGCGTGTTGGTGTTTGATTCGGAGTTCCCAGGGGCAGTATGTAAATATTGTATATAGGTATATTGTATATACTTTTTCTTTTTTTAATTAGGTTTATTTATTTTTTCAGTAACTCTTCATTTTATTTTTGTTTACTCTGTATATATGAAATGAATGATTTTTTTATAGCTCTTATATACTTACCTTTTACAATTGAATGAAAAAGAGAGAATGGACCGAGTAATTAAACAGTTTATTATGGTTTTACGGATGGTGGTAGATAGTGAATTCCAAAAAGGATGAGGAACAAGCGAGAATGTGTAGGACTATGTGAAAGAATATATATATTAATTTCAGTTATCTAAGGAGGTTTATAATTTTTTAATTATTTGAAATAGGAAAGAACCATAAAAATATTTTTGGCGTAGAGAATTTTTATTTTATTTTATTTTTTGCAGTATATAATATCATAAATGCTAAAACAAAAGTAGGAAAATCTCTTAAGAACAATATTAAAATGTAAACATACAATTTCTCATTAACAAATGAAAGAAATATACATTGAAAAAAAAAATTTAGCGACACGTGTTTAGCTCTTTTATGAAAATATTGTCTTGCACTATTTTTGGTACAATTACAAATATTTTTTGTAAGATTATTTTGATTTTTCATACGTTGTTAAGAAGATTTTTCACTGAGCTTGGCTAGGTATTATTTTATAAAATATACTCCGAATTCGGTAGGCGTAGTTTTAAATTTAATATTATATGAATAATTTCCACCGATTCTTAAGCATTTAGAGAAGTTTAAAGTCAAAAGTGGATAAACAAATTTGATAATATAATAATTATTAATATAATTATTATGATTAATGCTAATATCATGATAATTAATAAACAAATTGATGCGGTATGCTGTGTACGCATAGCAACTCAGCCAAGTTGAGCAGCAAATCCAAATTGGAATTTCTCTCTTTTGCCTTGAAGATATCTATATTTTTAAAGCCACACAGATTTCATTTTATATTACAACAATATAAAAAATAAGAAAAAGTAAAAAAAAAATTAAGACATGTTTTATAAAATATCACTTTTTTTAAATACTCTGGGGATTCCTAACATTTTTTTTTCGAAGAGTGCCTTTCAAGTTTCAAAAATTTATCGCATTCGAAATCATTTCATTTCGATAGCCATGAACTTTACTAGAAAGTAGATAATTTTATGCAGGAATGTCTGTAATCATGTTTAGTCTGGTTTTCACGCGTAGAGAATTCATTTTTTTTTTCTTTCTTCTCTTTAAAGGATGAACTAGGAAGTGTGAAATAACATGTCAAACTCAGTCCGCATTATAATATGGTTAGGTGACAAAGACAGTGATGTAATAATTGTAACAGGTGAAGTAGGAATTTCGAACTGGTCCTTGGTACGGCCTTGGACGGACGGATGTTCCATTTAACATACCGGAGCGAGGGCTTTAAACCTCGTCTCAGGGCAAGTTAACACAAAGTTAATATAAGTAACGATATTTTTTATAACTAGCTTCCATTTTTTTTTTCTTTTTTCTTATATTAATGTAATATAAAACGAAATCTGCTTGGTTTTAAAACCTTACATATCTTCAAGACAAATAATGAGTAATTTGCTTATCCACTTTTGACTATAACCTTCCCTAAATGTTTAAGAATCGGTAGAAATTATTTATATATTATTATAATAAGTTATGTTCGTGAAGACCTCAGTGGTTAGTGACTATGAAAAAAACTACAGTCCTAAAGTTAAGTAAAAAAAAAAAAATATATATATATATATATATTATATATATATATATATATATATATATATATATATATATGTTCTGAAAAAATAAGTGGGTCTGTCCAAAAAAAATGAGGATCAAAGATATAACTTTTTTTCTGGCTCACAGCCTTAAAAAAAACTATTTTATTCAAAATTTACTTTCTTATCATTTTTTCAATCGGGATTTCCTACAAAAAATAAATTTCTAGAACAGGTTTTTGGAAATTTCCAAAGCCTTGAACTTCTATAAGTAAATCGAAATATTTTTATTTTATTTTAATATTTCTATTGAGACTTACAACTGTACTAAAATACATCATTTTAGTAAATACAATAGAAGTGGAATACGTCATGACATGCGTGCTGATGCACAAAAAACCTACCTGTACCTCCACAACTCAGGAAGGGTTAATACATTCAATTCAATTCCTATTGTTTCTAGGCCAACAGTCGTGCAATGAAACGATTAGGCCGATTAGTTTTAAAATGGCAGCCGATCATGATGATGATGAAAATGATGTTTATTACCAAGAATTTTTATATTATTATTTAATTTGGCGCCCTCACTTAGCTTCCGCTGGCTCTCACCAGTAAAGCGGCTGAGAGGGAGGCGCTGGGATCCTTTGGACTCTGCTTGTCCTTCCACAAGTGGGGGGACAAGCCCCGTCCGGGGTTCCCTCGCTGATTGTAAATATTGTACGTACGTATGAATGTGAAATGTTTTGTTTTTTGTTTATTTATTTGTTAACTTCATTTATTTGTATTTATTTTATCTACAAATTTCGTTATTTTATACGTTTATTTAGTTTTGTTTCATTTTATGTAATTTGAAATTTCTTTTGTTTATATTGTAAATATTGTACGAATGTTATCCTTTAGCAATATTATTATTGTCCATTACGACAAACTGTAATACATACGAATAAAAAAAAATAAATAAAAAAAATATATATTTAATTTATTTATTCAGAACTATTACCATTTGTCTCATTGGACAATAATACAACAATAATAGTGCTGTAAGATCACATTCATACAATATTTACAGTACAATTTACATTAAAAAAAAACAAATAAAGGTATATAATAACAAAATTTATAGATAAAATAAATATAAGTTAACAAATAAATGAACACACTCATACCAATGTATGTGTGGGAATAATTATTTTAAAAAATTGAAATTTTACCCACAAATATGCCTACAATTCAGTTATTTTTTAAGGTAGAAAAAAATTGTAATGAGTTTTAGAATCAGGACACCGCGACGAATAAGAAAAAGGAAAAAAATGAAATCTTACATATATATACGCTTGTAAATCCAATATTTCCGAAGTTTTTTTTTTTTTTTTTTATATATTTATTTATTGGAATTTACAACTTTATAACAAGTAATACAACAAGTAAATTTGAATGACACATAAAAAAGGCATGAAACACATGTAGAGAAGCTTCCCAAAGGAAGAACTCTAAAAATATTCTAAACTAGAAGGTCCCGGGGCCATCTCCTTTTCATACGCCTCGGAGGATTGACAGGAATTGAAGAGGAAGAAAGGATTGAAACGAAAGGATTAGGGTGGGAATGGAGTTTGTCATGGAAGGATTGATACCTCGTACGGGCCAAATCAGCAACATATGGGACATTAAGGTCTTTATGGATGAGTTTGTTGGTGACAAAGTAAGGAGCATTGAGGAGTTTACGAAGGATTTTGGACTGAAGGGATTGGATACAAGAAGAATTTGATGGTTTAGTAGAGCTCCAGAGCTCAACTCCGTAAGTCCATATTGGTCTTATGATAGTCATGTAGATGAGTCTTTTGTAGTTAAGTGGAAGATTAGAACGTTTGTCTAGTAAGTGTTGAAGTAGTCGAAAACGTCGTGCAGTTCTTTCGTTTCAGTCTTGTATGAGGATTCCAAGTGAGGCGTTTGTCAAGGTGCAGTCATAGATATCGGATCTATTCCAACCGGGAAAAGAGGAGTATTATTGAAGGAGACAGTAGGGCAGGAAGTCATAGGTTTACGACGAAGGGTAAAGGCAATTTGGTTTTTTCGAAGTTTAAATAAGTAAATATCCAAAATGTTAGTTGTTGCTATTCAATAGAGAATTTAATTTTCTACAAAAGGAAAAAAGAATCATTGAAATCGGTTCAAAAATAGCAGAGATATAGGTTTTGAAATTAGTAGTGGTGATAGGCCATTTTCCTTTAAATTATTTATTGCTTTTCATTTTAGTTAATTGCCTTTAAACAGCTTTATAAACATTTATACTCTAATATAGTTATTTGGAAATAATAAACCATTGTGTAATTTTTTTTAAATATATATTTATTGATATTTACAACTGTATTTTAAAATACATTCAGTAAATGTGATACAAGCTTATACTGTCATTGCCAGATCTCCAAAAACTATGCTAAACCAGAAGGTCTCGGGGCCATCATATTTTCAAACGCCTCAGAGGATTATCAGGGATTGTTGAGGTGGCAAGGTTTAAAACTAGTGGATTAGAGTGGGAATAGAGTTTGTCATGAAAGGAGTGGTACCTGGTACGGGCAAAGTCAGCAACATAGGGAACATTTAGGTCTTTATGAATGAGTTGATTCGTGACAAAATAAAGAGCATTGAGGATTTTTCGAAGGATTTTTGATTGTAAGAATTGGAAATGGGAAGAATTTCATGGTTTAGTAGAGCCCCAAAGCTCTACTCCTTGTGTAATTAAAATTAAAATTTAATAAGTGTGTCTCTGTCACTCAATATAATACATGTTGAATTATAGAACCATTCTAGTCAGGAAATTAATTTGCACTTAATGAGAATAGTTCCTGTAATAAAGCTGCTGAAAATTAAACTTCCCTCAGTTTTCGCTTTCGAAGCAGGAAGAATAGAATTTCAAGATCGGTGGAGAGTGTGTGGGAAGGCATGGCATTTCAGGCAGTAATTCAGAATATTCAAGAGATGATGTCATCACGAGGATATATCTAAAGGTCGTTTTCGAGTGAGGGATTCAGAACTCTGAGTAATAGTAAAAACATTATTTGCGTTTTTTTCGCAACATAACTGTTTCCGTTATGCAAACCATGAATAGAGGATGTAGCGAAAAATACGGAAAAAACTATTCATATAGTATTCTTCATTTTATACTATAATAATTCCTTCAACCGAGCAACAAAGAAAAAATGTGTGTAGGAAGAAAACCTCATAGAAATATAAGTAAAATAACTCATACTTTTTTATTTTATTTTTTCGAATATATTACAATCTGTCACAATAGACATTAATAATATTGCTACAGGATTATATTAATACAATATTTACAATATAAACAAAAGGAAAGTCACATTACATAAAATGAAACTAAAATAAATAAACTTATATAAATAAACCTAATAACAAAATTTATATATTAAATAAATACAAGGTTAACAAATAAATAAACAAAACATAAACACACTCATACTTATATACAATATTTACAATTTACTGGGGAACCACGGACGGATCCCGCCTTCCCCCCACTTGTGGAAGGACAAGCGGAATCCGAAGGATCCCAGCGCCTCCCTCTCAGCCGCGTTACTGGTCAGAGCCAGCAGAAGCTGCTTTAGGTAGGGCGCCATAGCCACAAACACACCGCACATGAGAGGAGAATCTGACCAGTGTCAGAATTCCAGAATTGATATTTACAAAAAGTATCGGGGCCACCGTCGTTTCAACCTTCCAGGGGGGTTGTATGGATGAGTGGAGCTGGATAGCGATTGTGCTAGAGGATTAGGATAATGAATGAGGTTCTAATGGAATTTAGATGGAATCAGGTCTAAAATAAATGGAACATTAAGGTCCTGGTGCAAGGTATAGTTTTGTGACATAATAAGGAGCATTTACTATTATTCGGAGGACTTTGGATTGAATGCGTTTGATGTTAGAACGTTTAGCTGTAGCCCAAGTCCAAATTCAAGTCCGTAGGTCCAAATAGGATTCAGTATTGTTTTGTAGATTAAAATTTGTTGACAAATTTCAAGCTCAGATTTTCTGTTGAGTAGTCGGTATGAATGTCTGAGTCGACGGGTGAGTTCTTTCCTTTTAAGTCTTATATGTGGGTTCCATGTCAGAGTAGAGCTTTGGGGTTCAACTAAACCATCGAATTCTGCCAGTATCCAATCCCTACAATCTAAAATCCTTCGTAAGGCCCTCAATGTTCCTTACTTTGTCACGAATAACCTCATCCATAAAGATCTTAACGATTCGTAAGTTACTGATGCAGCCCGATCCAGATATCATTCCTTTCGTGCCAAACTCCATTCCCATCCTTATCCTCTAGTTTCAATCCTTTCTTCCTCTTCAATTCCTGACAATTTTCCGAGGCGTCTGAAGAAGAGATGGCTCCGAGACCTTCTAGTATAGAATATTTTTAGAGCTTCCATTGGGAAGCTTCACTACATTTGTTTCAGGGCTTTTTATATTTTATTCATATTTATCCGTTGTATTTTATTGTACAGTTGCAAATTCCAATAAATTAAGTAAAATTAAAATAATAGTACAATTCCATTTAAGGTAGTTTGAAATGAGATCTAATTCGACTGACAAATAGGGAAGTTATTTTTAGGTGCTGAGCGTTTTCTTTAAGAATGAACTTCATAATTTTATGAATCATAATAATTTTAAAATAAATATTTGTATGTAATGTAAATATTATTGTTATTTCATCCAACGGTGACACACAACTATTTACCAGTTAACGATAATTGATTCTTTTAAAAACATCAACATGAGCATATCACTAATCGCAAAAAGTAAGATAATACTTTTCCATCACTTCAATCAATATGACATGAAATAAATGTTAATCCGAAAACAACAATGGTTGTAACATAAGTTTGAATTTTATTATTTCACGTTAACGTGGAAAAATCTTTGTTATTGAGTGCATTATTTTATATTTCAGATAGCGTCTTAAAGTGGAATAATGGGCATATAAATAGAAAATAAAATAAAATGTGTTTAAGATATATATTATTTTAAAGGTCAGTTTTAAATTATCTAATCTTCATCATAAACAAAGCTGGTGGTGCGAATTAGATTAATAGGACATGGTGAATTTATTGGCCATTGGCATAGACTGGCACCTAGGACTTACAAACTCAATAAATTCCTCCTTCTACATACTCGCTATCTCACTGACTGATATTTTAAAATTGTTCGTATTCATCTTTTTTTTTTTTTCTCATTCTGCTGGTGTTCTTCAGGGCAGTATCCTAGGACCTATTATTTACACAGTTTATACAGATGACATCTCGACCCGTCTTATCATCTTCATTTCTACCATTGATGATAGTACTAATGTAATATTGATCAACAATGATCCATTTATTGTCTCTCACATACTTCAATTCTCAATTAGATACTTTGAAGAAGAATGTAAAAATTAGATAATAAAAACAAATCTCATCAAATAACCTTTACCCTTCTTCGTAAAACTAAGACATCCTGCGATACAGTAACCTTTCATGATATCTCACTCGTCCCTGCTAAACAGATACCAAGGACATTTTCCGATACCTAGGACCTTATCTTGACAAAATTGTTATTTGAAATCTTCATCCATTTTTTTTTTTTTTTTTTTGTTTCTTATTGAGATTTATTACAATTTTTTTTCTAAATGAACAGTAGTTATAGTGATATGAGACCACATCCATACAATATATTCAGAAAATAATAGTAAAGTCAAACTACATAAAATAGAAAATAAATAAATTTATATATATATATATATATATATATATATATATATATATATATATATATATAAAGCAACAACCTGTAGCTGAGATAAATACAAAGTTAACAAATAAACAAACACCATACACACAATCATAACTATATACAATATGCTAAAGGAACCTCAGCTGGCTGGGCTTTTCCCTCCACTTAAAGGGAAAAGCGGAATCCAAGCGCCTCTCAGCCGCGTCACTGGTGTGAGCCAGTGGAGGCTGAGCTAGGGCGCAATAGCCACAAACATACAGAATCTTAATGCTAGACTGAAACTGTTTATCTTTTTCGGGTTTTTCAACACTAGCTAGACAAATGCACAAACCTTTTACTTAACTAGAAAAGGGCTATTTACGTTATTGGATAAGGGTGATATGGACTTACGGCGTTGAGCTTTGGGGCTCTATTAAATATCAAATTCATCTCGAATCCAATCCTTATAATCCCGTAAATTCTTCGATGCTCCTTACTCTGTCAAGAATAAACTTATACATAAAAACCTTAATGTTCCATGTGTTTCTGGTTTGGCTCTGTACAGTTGCCATTCCTTCCATGACAAACTCCATTCTCGATTTAACCCACTAGTTTCAAACCTGAAAATGAGATGATACCTTCTGATTTAGAGTATATTTTGGAGTGCTGCCAATTGGTATCTATTTCTACATGTATATAATGCCATTTCTAGAATTATTCATTTATGTTAAAACAGTTGTATATTTCAAAAAGTAGACTTTTTTAATGCGTAAAAAGTAAAAAAAAAAGTATCAATAATACTAATATTATTGCTCAAAACATCTTTCTTTAGATCAATTAGGTCAGACGGGATCAGTTCTGGCGCAATTATTTATCGTGATGATTTAGAAGATGAAATATGACACAGTTTCTAAAACCTATTTCAGAGTCCAATATGTTCCCACGAAGTATATCCTAATGTTATTTTCGTCATCTAATCTCATTTGCGGTTTAATCCTAAGACTGTTGTAACAAACAAATATGAGAAGGAAAAGACAAATGCCAATCTTCTTTACATTACACATTTTTCAATTATCAACTACTCGTTCATGCACAATATGCAAACTAGACGGATATTGGGGCTTATGTAATAGACTAAATGGATGAAAGAGTAAAGTTATACACTATATTGTCAAGGAACAGGAATAGTACACGGGGATAGAATCCGGCAGAGGCAGGATGATTATTCACTCGATTATTTTAGCACGGGCAAAAACTCGGTAGTAGAGAAGAATTAACACCAAAGGCTCATTCAGCCTTTGTAAAGAAGATACTCGAAAATTGGAAAAAAAAAAAAACTAGTGTCTGAGGGTGATATCGGCTGTTATCTCCTTGAACAGCCGTCGATCTAAGAATAGCACGCGTCCCTCATATACCCCAATATCTTCATGGGTTGCAGTGGTACAGGTTTTTTTTTTTTTTTTTTTTGTATTAATTATCACTTTGTAAAAGTCTTTTTGTTCTAAATTGTTTCATAGACTGTGCCTGTAAAATCAAAGAATAAATAATGTATATTTTAGTATAGGAATATAAGAAGACATTCTATTTATTAATATTGTTACTTTGTAATTTACTAATTAACATTGTAAATATCTTTATTTTTGATAATTAGTAAACCAAATGATGTAGAGCCAAGTCACTAGACTGGTAGAGAAGCTCCTAGTATTAATTATAAACTTAACAGAATTAGTACCCCAGTAATTAACCACACTAATCAGATTTCTACTCTGTTTCTACCAGGTGGGGTATTTCAAGTCCAGTGGGCCTCTGCCTTTGTATCTCTGATTATTGTCTATCTTCATTTATTTCTCTTCTACTCTCTTCTCTCCTTATTCCTTCTCTATTCCCTTCATTCGACCGTGCTTGGCTTCTAGCATTGCCCACCTATGAGGTGTCCTCAGCATTACTGAGAGCTTCTACCTCTCAGGGCATGCCTTCCTTATGACATTCCACTCTGCTAGTTGTTAGGTGCTGGTTTGCCCTCTCCCTAGCAAGTCCCGATCCCGGTGTAACGACCGAACTTCTACCTCGGCGAACACCAACCTCTGTCTTACTCTCTTCCTAATGTGAATACGCGTTGTTGAGGCGTTCTGTAGCTCATTAAACTATAGTAACCTCCTCGACAAATTGAAAACCGAGTTGAAAGACCATGGGGTATGGTGACCCTGAAGGGCATCCAACCTTTGAGAGTTGAGAAAAAAACCGGGCGAATAAGCGTAATTTAGACTAAATTACCTCCTTGCACGGCAGTTGGCGACAAAAGTGTATGCGTATCATAAGTACTAAGCTAAGACCGTTCATGGATAGTGGTGATACA
This sequence comes from Piezodorus guildinii, assembly GCA_023052935.1. NCBI lineage: Eukaryota > Metazoa > Arthropoda > Insecta > Hemiptera > Pentatomidae > Piezodorus > Piezodorus guildinii. Next base: position 114,968,081 of record CM041297.1, read on the forward strand.
TATTTTTTATTAAATACTTAATAGTTTCAATAATCGCGGGTTATTTTTGTCTTATTTTTTTTTTTTTGGCTTAATTGAAGTTGGATAGCACTTAAAAACCTTTCTCTCCTTAGATAAAAGTCCAAAAGAAAAAAAAATCTTCGTTTCTGACCGAATGGAAAACCTCTAACCCGTTAGAATGGAATGATACGAAGAATTTTCTGCTTTTCACTTGATTTCCGGGAAGTGTCACATTTCCCGGACGTGAAATGCACGGATGTCAGGGTATAGAGCGGCATAACATCAACACACGCTCATTAATAACAAAAGTTTTTGGATTTTTACATTCGTTTAGCAGATTATTGCAACCATAAAAAAAATTAGAACCTGAGAATGCGAAAATTTTCGATTATAGTTTTCACCAAAAATACACCTTTATGGCCAACTGGGTCCAAATGACCAAGTCCCGCAAAAAGGTCTGGGTGTTTTTTTTTTTTTTATTGAAGGTAGGGGAAAAATCTTACATAGACGATGTGTGGCTATACAAGCCCACAACAGTGTGGGGATTCCTACTCACTAAAAAACCACCTCCCTATTCGCCTTCACCACCCCACGGAACTGCCGTCAGGCATTACTTCGCGGAGGGCAGTATAGCTATGTGCCTACTTCAGTACTGGACATCTTTATCTTATCTATCTATCTTATAAGTCTTACCTGACCGCTCCTTTCACGCTCTTGAGATCTGAGCTTCTTTCCTACCCCATGCAGTTGTCCATGCATTCCATGAAATCTCCCGCGAAGAGAACAGGATTATATCCTTCTAATTTCTGGAATTAGAAAGGTCTGGGTGTGTGTGTGTGTGTGTGTATGTGATAAGTCTACCTCGATAATGATAAGTTGTATAAAACTAAAATATCATATTTTTAGAGTGTATATCCTGAGATATTATAATATCTTCATTAAAATCTGCGATAACATGCATTGTGCACATCTTGAAGATTTTCTTAAAAACTTTTCTATGGGCTTTAATATGATGTAGTTTTCATTCTAATTCAATTAATCTGACAGTGCATTAATGTCAATATTACAATTTTTCTTCCACGTAGTATCTTCATTTTCTAGCTTAAAAAAAATTAACCATTTCTTGTTGTTAGAATTGATAAAAAATGGTTAAGTAAAGATCCTAAAAAGGTTGATAACAACTAAAGGAAAAAAAAAAAAAAAAAAAAAAAAAAAAAAAAAAAAAAAAAAAAAAAAAAACCTGTATCACTACAACCCATGAAGGGTCTTGGACTCAGTACATATAGAGATTCATACTGTTTCTAGGCTAACGGACGTTAAATTTCCACCAATATTTATGGGTATCCACTTTATAGAGGCTGGGTCTGCCCCAGGAGGGTCTCCATACCCTACTGTCGCCCCCCGGTTGAATTAACAGAATAAATATTATTCAGCCACAGCCGGAATTCGAACCCAGGACTCTGAAAGTAGACTAGTGCTCTAACCACTATACCACGCCGCTCCTCAACCAACGAAGATGAAAGAGGAAGAATGTTAATATATAATATATTGAGGAAAAGCTAAAGATTTTAGAAAAAAAATCATGTTACACACAAAGTTGTAGCATTTAGTGCAAAGTGACAATATATAAATCAATTTAGAAAGAAAAATTGACGATTTTGCCGAAACGCAGTTCTTATGTTTCCTTTTTTTTTTTTTTTTTTTTTTTTTTTTTTTTTTTTTTTGTTTAATAACGTTATTTATTAGATTGAAGCCCGTTAAAGGAAATCAGTCCTAATTTACGATTTAAAAACAGACGAATTTTAATCGTAAAAAACAAAATATACCTAATTATTAACCTTGATTTGCTCTTGAATTAACGATACGAAAGATTAAAAAACTACAATTAAGGAAAGAAAAATTCTGGAAAACCTCTTTTAGCGTATGATTATTGAGTTCGGAAGTCGATTTTTATAATTAATTTTCCTTAGCTGCTATTTTTTATATTTTATAAATCTCAATCCTGTGTTCTTTGTTCAGATAAATAAGAATTTCACACGGTTACCCAGCAATGAATTATCAAGTCAATAATCTTAAATATTTCCATATTTTTCCATCTTCCTGTTATATTTTTTGTTAAACCTTGTTTGGATTCCATTTCATTACGGTCATAAATTAAATCTTATACTTTTTATAGACGAAATTAAAGTTAAATAATAAAATATGCGAAATATTTTATTGTTATTCATATCACCTGTTCTTGTGAAATGATATAAATAATAATACTTGAAACTGTTATCCACAAAAGGGTATAATTTCAGGCAATCGCTGTAAAATTCACTAGAAAATTATATTGATAAAACGTGTGAGTTAGAGCTTTATCGTTGTATAATCACAACCGTTAGATTGCCCTCATATTTTAATTCTATCATTTCCTTCTCAAGCTTAATTGTATTATATTATGGCTTTTTTAACGCTTGTTGTATGCGGGCATTTATATTTCTTGGGCTTTAACATCATCTGTTCCGCATTTTCGTTCCTTTATTGCTTCAGTATAATGGAACCCGTATGGTAGGGCAGTGGGGAATAATATACATCTTTAGTCATAAATATAATAATAAGGTTTATAAATAATAATGATCGTTTTTCAATCAAATATTTGTATCATTATTTCTTCGATATAATAATACAATTAATATTCAAAGTACAGTCCACTGTTATCTACCGTCGTTAGCCATCTGCTAGCTAATCGCTCGATGCTATTCTATGGGATGGCTCTCAAAGAACTCTTGAATCGCAATTTTGGCTCCTACCAAATTATAAAATGTATACCATTGAAACAAATGGTCCATGGAACTGATGAAGGTTGATGAAGTGCCAGATATGGATTATATGGTAGATGATGTAGGATTTCAAACCCATAAACTTCATTAAACTTTTTTTTGGTTCGACGGGAAAGGGTAGGCTGATCGCTGATTGTGGAGTAAGTTCGTAAGGAAACAGTTTACTGCTATTATTCATCTTCCCTGTGGAGAGTAGATGGCGACTTTCTTATATTATCTCATTATCTTTCGACATACCACACACTCTAGTAAGTTCAGGAATACATGAGGATAGATTTGATTGAACAGATTCCTGCAGAAACTCAATCAATATTCAATTGTAGTCTCCCGGAGCCCTTCTTCCTTTCCTACGTCGTATCCCCACTGCTAAATTTTCAAACCAACGCCATCCATTACGCTAGTCAAGGATAATTCCCCTTCATATTTAATAATTTCACTATTTGATTCAGCACCTTTTTTTTTTTTCAGGAATGCCTTAAAATTACAAGAATTTCTTCCTTAAAACAAATAACTAAACTGAGTTAAAGTAGTCTAGTAGGAATAAATAGGCATACAGAATGCTCTAACGGGATTACTAAGTAGTAAATAGGCTTGAAATATTTACAATTTTTTGAAATCTGAAATTTAATAAAACTCCTACACGCTCGCACTTTTACATACGTGACTACATCACATACCGATCAGATCACCCAGACAACACATCTCACGCTGGCTCATGTATCCTCATCCATAAATCCATTCCTCATTCCATGCTTCCTTCTTCTCCATCTGACACCATTCAATCAACCTCTATTACCTTATCTTCCCACCCATTTAATATGACAATCTCAGCTGTATACTCCCCTCCCGGTAATTCACTCTCCATTCACCACCTTGAATCCTTATTCCGATCTCTTGGTCCGCGCTTCATTGCTGGAGGATATTACAACGCCAAAGACCAACGGTGGGGATGCCGAACGTCCAATACTCGTGGCAGGATCCTTTCCAGAGTCACAACCTCCAATAGTTATTCCATTTTGTCACCCCAGAACCCTACGTACTGGCCTACATCTCATAAAAAACGTCCTGACATCTTGATATTTTCATTACTTCCCAAATCTCCTCCACCCAATCTACAATCAAATCCTTAGATGACCTCTCCTCTGATCATAGCCCGGTTCTGCTTCAACTGCATTCCAATCCTATTCATAAGCCTCCTTTACCTTCCCTGATTAAAGGACAAGTCAACTGGGACAATTTTCGATATGACTTAGAGAACAATCTGGACTTGAAAATTTTGTTAAAAACTAAACAAGACATAGACTCTGCCATTGAAGAACTTAACAAATCAATAGAAACTGCCATACAGACAAACACATTACAATATACAAACAGGAAGGCACAAGAAACCAACCTGCCATATTATATTCGACTATTACTAACTGAAAAACGCCGAGCAAGAGCGAAGTGGCATCGAACACGATACCCTTCGGATAAAACCATTTACAATATGAAATATTTACAATAAACTGACGAACAAACTCAAGACAGAAATAAGAAAACTCAAAATTCAAAACTTTCAAAACTTCACAGAAAACTTAAGTACAACAGACAAATCATTATGGATAACAACCGCAAAACTACTGAAATACAAAACCTTTAATCATCCACTCCTCACCGACTCAAAATCCTGGACAAGATCCGATGATGAAAAATCTCAGCTGTTCGGAGAACACCTTTCCAAAACGTTTGTCCCACACCCTGACATCCTTAATACAATCCATATCGACCGTGTTGAAGCAGAACTCACTATTCCTCTCCAAATGACCCTTCCTCCTAAGGCCTTTCATCCATCAGAAGTCATCAACATAATTCAAAATTTACCTTCCAAAAAAGCTCCTGGCCATGATCTCATTACATCTCACATCCTAAAACAGCTCCCCAGAAAAGCCATATTATTTCTCACCTATATATATAATGCTACTCTCCGTTCTACCTATTTTCCAGACCACTGGAAACTGTCCATTATCAAAATTATACCTAAACCAAAAAAGCCTCTTGAATATCCATCCTCTTACCGTCCTATCTCCCTCTTGCCCATTCTGGGCAAAATTCTCGAAAAACTTCTCCTCAAACGTTTATACCCAATCCTCGAATCCAACCACGTGATTCCTGACCACCAGTTTGGATTTCGGACATCCCATTCCACTATACAACAGTGTCACCGTGTGGTGGATGTCATATCTTCCACATTGGAGCGCGGAAAGTATTGCACTGGAGCCTTTCTCGACGTGGAACAGGCTTTTGATCGAGTTTGGCATCCGGGTCTGCTATACAAGCTCCGTCAATTCCTCTCTCCAGCGTACTTCCTATTAATTCGTTCCTATCTCTCTGATAGAACTTTCAAAGTTAACCATAACCTTTGTTACTCATCCATATTCACTCAATCAGCCGGTGTACCGCAAGGTAGTATCCTGGGTCCGATCCTTTACACGGTGTATACAGCTGATATTCCCTCCCATCCTAGCACTATCCTTACTTCCTACGCCGATGACACATGTGTGTTATCTGTGAATAATGATCCTCTTACTGCATCACAAATCCTACAGAACCATCTATCAGCCATTGAAGAATGGTTTCAAAACTGGAGAATCAAAATAAATCCTAATAAATCCCATCAAATCACCTTCACTCTACGTCGTAAGCCTATGACTTCCTGCCCCACCGTATCCTTTAACAATATCCTACTTACTCCTGTTGAACAGATTCGGTACTTAGGACTCCACCTCGACAAACGCCTAACATGGAATCCTCATACTAGACTGAAACGACAGGAAACTGCTCGTAGATACAGATTACTACAACACTTGCTTGACAAACGCTCAAAACTTCCTACTTACTACAAAAAACTCATTTATATCACAATTATCAGGCCTATTTGGACCTATGGCATTGAGCTATGGGGGTCTACTAAACCATCGAATTCCTCTCGCATCCAATCCTTGCATTCCAAAATCCTTCGTAAAATCCTCAATGCTCCTTACTTTGTTACTAATAAAATCATCCATAAAGACCTAAATATCCCATTAGTTGAAGACTTGGCCCGTTACAGATATACCTCTTTTCATTCCAAACTCCCTGCCCACTCAAACCCGCTTATCCGTGACCTCTCCTCCATATCTATTCCCGACAACCCACTGAGGCGCCTTAAAAGAAGATGGCCAAGAGACCTTCTAACATAAGACGTTGGAGTGCTACCAATGGGTAGTTTCTTCTCAGGACTATCATGTGTACTAATCATATATAAAGCCTATTTACTTGTTGTATTTATTTAATACAGTTGTAAATTTCTTTAAATAAATAAATAAAATAAAAATAAAATAAAACTCATTTGGTTTTATTATTATTATTATTCCATATACACCTATATGCTATATATTATTAGTATATGCTCCTTATTTTGTCCTAAGTCATCCATAATGACCCTAATGTTCCACACGTTGACTTGAGTGTCCTAATAGCTGATTAAAGATATTTGTAGCTTTATTTTTATCTTTTTAGTAAAAGTGCCTTTAGCATTTAGATTATAAGGAAAGAAATGTAATCGCAAACAATTTTTGACCAATAGTTTTATGTGGTTTAAAAAGTTTCTTTTTATATAAAATAATCTTTTTCAACTATAGGTCTCAGTACTTATTTTCAAAATCTATATCATCTTACAATTGTAGTGAAGATGATTCAATCTATTTCAGTTTTTTTTTTTTTTTTTTTTTTTTTTTTTGACATTGAACCTTGTGAATTGCAACTCCTTACAATTCATATTTACATTGAATGGAAGACTCAAATTGGGTTTATTGTCTTCAAATGTCTTACAAGATATTTACATCGATAAACAATATTGCATATTATGTAAGTTCTAACCTTCATAAAATTCAAATTATAATTGAAAAATCCTCATACGAGACAACAAGAAACTGCCCCTAGATGCCGATTACTACAACACTTACTAGACAAACGTTTAAAATTTCCAATTTATTACAAAAAGCTTATTTATGTTGCTATCATCAGACCCATCTGGACATATGGAATAGAGCTTTAGGGCTCTACTAAACCATCTAATTCCTCTCGCATCTAATCCTTACAATCCAAAATTCTTCGCAAAATCCTAAATGCACCTTATTTCGTCACGAATAAAACCATCCACAATGACCCAAATATCCTATTTGTCACAGAACTATACCGAAACCAATATTCCTCTTTTTATTCCAAACTCCCGACCCACACGAATCCTCTTGTATGCAACTTATCATTCCCATATATCCCTGAAAACCCTCCGAGGTGATTGAAAAGACGATGGTCTCGAGACCTACAAAATTAATTTGACACAGAAGTGCTACCACTGGGTAGTTTCTTCATAAGACATTTTCATGCACATAAGTGTAAATTAGCTCATTCACCTATTTTATTTATTATAATTACAGTTGTAAATATCAATAAAATGTAAATAAAATAATTGAAAAAGGTTTACTTTCCCTGTTAAAAAAAAAATTATGAACTCTAAAAATTGTCGAAAATCCGTGATTGCATTGATTCTATAAATACATTTAGATATTTTCACTTACAGAAAGTAGATTATTTAATTAGATTCGTAATAACGGAAATCAAGCTCCCTTCAGTCCATATAACCATGTTTCGTAAAATAGTCTTTGAGGTAAGTATATAACAATAACGCAAATTATTTTCACAAAAACCATCTTATCAGATCTCCAACTTCATACCAAACTCTTTGCATCATTCCCGTTCGGGCGAACCCGAATTTCCAGATGGAAACCTTCTGGGGCCTCTATATTTGCCTCTATAATTTGAGTAACCGAAAATTGGAGGAAAACCCGGCGGTTGTGCGTGATATCGCCCTCATCACCTTGTTGTATGACTTCTGATCTAAAAATGGTATGAATCTTTAGATGCACAAAAACTAAAACCCTACATACGTTTCGGCTCGAGGATGTGAGCTATCAACAATTATTGGGAATATTAAACTCTCATAGTTACTAAAAATAAAACGCTGCAAATTATTACAGAATGGTTTATTATTTCCAAATAACAATATTGGGGTATAACTGTTTATAAGGCTGTTGATAGCCAATTAAGTAATATGAAAAGCACTATTTCAAAGCATCATATCATAACACCTTTTTTTAATTTGTTATTCGGATTCTTGAAACGTAAGCTCTCAAAATTTGAGCAGGGATATTTTTTTTTTTTTTTTTTGGTCTATTACAAAGGTTGATTATTCAAAATGATAAACCAAAAGAATTTTAGCTAATGGTAGTCCTTAAAATAATGCAGGATTTTGAGTTTTCTTTAAACTGTACGTCTATAAAAACTGTTAACTGGATTATTCATTTTTATAAATGCTAATACTTATTGAGCCAATGCTCATTAATGCCAATACTCTTTGACACGATAATTTTATTTGCCTGTGTATTTAGTTAATTATTCCGCTGGTTAAAATAATGCAGTCTTTACTAAGTTGTCTACGCCTGATATTCACTAATTTAAACTCGGTCGAATAGGGACTTCGGTGGAAGAAAAACATAAAATAACTGTTCGAGACCATGCATGGTAACTTAACCTTTGATATTGACCGACTATGAAAACCTCTAGACGATTATATAGGCAAAAAAAACTGGAATGTTGGATTCAACACAACACACATAAAACGATGTTTGGAGATCTTCCACATTCACCCTACTCTCCTACGAGTTAAACCTTTCGCCTACGGGTTAAATTTTTACTTTCCCTTCCTATATATGGAAAATTTTCGAATTCCAGTTTTCAACGGAAATACAGGTTTTGGGGTTCCCTGAATCCAAATAACCAAGTCCCGCAAAAAGTTCTATGTGTCTGTGTGTGGTAATTCTAGCGCAAAAACGAAAAGTCGTACGGAACTGAAATTTCATATTTAACACTACTATACGCCCGAGATGTTACAGCAACTTTTTAATCGAAATCGGCTGACCGAAAGTCCTACTTTATTCCATGCATTTAGCACCTTTTTACGATTTTCTCAAAAACTACTCTAACGATTTTGATAAAACTCGCTGTATTGAAGTAATATTCAATGCGCTTTAATATCATTGAGGTTTCATTCTGATTAAAATAGTCTGACAGGGCTTAAGTGCCGATATTTTAAATTTTCTTTCTCTAAACTACCTTTAATTTTGTACATTACAAAAGATTAACCATATCATCTTAATGACATTGGTGAAGGACGGCTAAATATATAAGTTGAACGAATTTTATGACTAACAAAAGGATAAAAGAGTAAAACTATTTTTTTAATGCAATTTTTGGTTTTCGATAATAAGAACAGTAATATAGACGTATAATATACCGTTGGAAAGAGAAAGAGTTTACAAAAAATATTATTTGATACAAAAAATAATAAAATGTAGTATAAAGTGAAGAATGTGAATAAACTTATTACTGATTAACAATTTAATATAGTTACATTGTTTAATCTAAATCATATGTTTCCAACGAAAACACAATCACGTTTTACTAAAATCAACATAAAATATTTTTAAATTGAATTATATCTAATAGTTTTCAAATTGATTTTAACAGTCGTGGTATGTGAAAGTCGTGTGTTGCCCGCACCAGATTTTTTATACACATAGACCACTACTGAAGTAACGAAAATTGAATGGACAAAGAGAATCAGAAAATACGCTTTTGTAGTTTGTCTATTCTATGTATAGTAACTTTTATTCCAAGAAAAAGGCGCCAACACGTCGGCTGAAATTTATCGATAGAAGTAGAATCTATTTCAATTAAATTAAAAAAAAAAGAAGTAAATCTTTCGTTTTGAACCAAAATCTACATTATTATCTAGACAGGCAAATATTTAAAACAAATTTCTAGATGAGATAGTAGGCACATATATGGAAATAAAAAAGTAATAATATAGACCAGCATAATGTTTTCGAAAGTAATAAATAGAGTATATTTCGCGTTAGATATTTAAATTATATATTATTTTTTGTTAATATATCATTCTATGTTAAATAATAACTCTGGATTTAAAGAAAAAAAAATGGAGGCTAAGGTTATTTAATTTTTTTCTGGGGTCGAAAACCTTATAATGGTCTTAAACATCCAATTTATTACTATATAATTTATATTACCTTTGTATTCAATCATGTTTGAGCACCTTTTGTTTGTTGAAAAAATTTTCTCAGGATTTTTTTCTTTTAATAAGTTGGAAAGATTGAATAAATAAACAACACTGTATTTCTCTCAGTGATTAAAACAACCCCCATCCACTCCCAGACTCAAGGTCAATAATTTAATTAATGTTTTAGAATCTTCAGTGTTATATAATTATTAATTCAAACCATATTATTAAGTTTATACGAGGCTATTTATTAGAGATTTACAATGTAATTTGAATGAATGAAAAACAATTTTTTATTCTGGGATCAAGTCCCCTTAGAATAATGAACAATGAACAGAAAAAAATCCTATGGTCTGGTAAGTCTGGTAACTTTATAATAGAAAAAAAAAAAAAAAATAATAAAATATATATATATATATATATAAGAAAATATGAATATAAAAGAAAAAATATGTATACTTGTAGAGGATCAAATATTCATTATATCTGTAAATCTTTCCAAATTTATACTATATATATATCTATGTTTTACATTGCAACGGAAGATTGAGATGTGAGTAGGTAGTGGAAGAGTTTATTTTTGAAGGAAGAGAGAGAGAGATGGCTTTACGAATGGAGATGGGCAGCGAACTCCAGTGATTACTTACTTAATTATGTGAATTTACGGTTTCTAATCCTCATTATACCTGGCAAAACGTTAACTAAATAGCAATTATAGCTTAAGTGTCAATTATTCACTAATAAATTTAATAACTTCGAATTTCACAATAAAATACTAATTTTTAAATAATGAAATATTATTTCTTTGTGGTATGAGCTGGTAAATAATATGTTTATTTAAAAAGGACATCCAGATGTTTATGGTTAAATTTATATTTTTCATGATGATGCTAAAAAAAAAAAAAAAAAAAAAAAAAAAAAAAAAAATTCTACCTGGTTTGCTACAACTCAAAAGTTGTAATTTTCCTTTGATGAAAATATCCGTACTTTTTTCTGCCGCTTCAATAATAAATAGACGCTATGAACTTCAACTTAACAACAAAAGGCTCATCAATATGGCCATCTTAACGTTATTCAGGAATTACGTAGTTTTGGAGATCTAAGCCATCGAATTCTTCTTGTATCCTTAAGTTCAAAAAGCTTTATCTCTGCTATTTCTTAACTGATTTCAATAATTATTTATTTGTTTCGTAGAAAATTAAATTCTCTATCATCAGCAATAAGGTATTTTCCATAAATTAGTGCAGTGGGCAGACGGATTGTTTAAAATTCGTTGGGTTATACGTATCTTTAAAATTGTTGAGGTGGTTTATTATTTTTCTTGGTCGATTACAAAAGTTTATTATTTAAAAGAATAAAACCCCAAGCATTAAACTGAACTTTAGTATTTCGTTTTCTCTTCTTTTAATTACCTTTGAACTAATTGAAATAAAAATTCTTGATTTCAAAGCATCTTTCATTTTTTTATCTATCTTAAAAATAAACGAGTTTGAGGGAATTACATATCATTAAGTTGTTGCATTCCTTTATTATTTATATGTTTTAAAAATTTTCGTACTACTGATCCCAAAAAATTTTTGAATTTTTTCAATATCTTCAATAACAACCGAGGTAGAGACGTAACTCGTTAATATCATAAATATTATTGATATTTTTTATTTTCAATAATTTTTCGCGAGGTACTGATTATAAAACTCTTTATATATGATTCTATATATCTTAGAGAATAGTGTAAAAATAAATTGACGAATGTAATTTATTTAATAGAGCCTTTAAACTACAATGATCATTTGCACCCTATTTTACAATTTCTATTTATAACTAAAGAATTATTCATTTTTTTTTTATTATTTTTTTTTTTTTAGGTTCGTTGATTGTAAAAACAACATTAAGTTTCTGATTTGTTCTTCTACCTGGAATAATTCTGCGCGTTATTTTCAGATAGCTCGCCGCTTTAGGCTACTTCAACTTACTAGAAAAAGTCAAGCCTTCCTCTAATACAAAGGCTCATCTACATGACTATTATAAGATCCAATCTGGACTTACGGAGTAGGGCTTTGGGGCTCTACTAAACCATCAAAATTCTTCCCGCATCCAATCCTTACAATCCAAAATCCTTCGTAAAATCCTCAACGCTCCTTACTTTGTCAGGAACAAACTTATACATAAAGACCTTAATGTTCCCTATGTTACTGATTTGGCCCGGACCACGTATCAATCCTTTCATGACAAACTCCTTTCTCACTCTATGTTTTAATATTTTCTTCCTCTTCAATTCCGGATAATCCTCCAAGCCGCCTGAAAAGGAAATGGCCCCGGGACTTTCTAGTTTAGAATATTTTTAGAGTGCTGCCACTGGGGAGTGTCTCTACATGTATTTCATGACAGTTTTAAAATATTACCATCACATTTACTAGATGTATTTTTATTTAATACAGTTATAAATATATTAAATAAAAAAAAAAACATCAGATAGATGTTTTATTCGTTCACATTCACAAGCATTACATTCAGTAATAAGAATCAGCCTCAAATAATTTGACGAATAATTAATTGATAAACCTTATGTCTAAACTTTTGAATCTCTATGAAACATTTCTTAGTTATTTCAAGCTTGACAAACAGGAAAATAAGTGTATAATATTTCTTAAAACTACTGTATATCAGAGAAGGTAAGAAGTTCATACAACTGCTGTTGTTACAAGCATTATTTGTCAGATATCTTTAGAAAATAAAATACAAATTGTCAAAATGGTGGCAAGAGAGATTTGCGAGTGCACCTGATTTTCTTTCAACTTATAACATTTTATATTTAAATAAATACTACTTACATATTTATATATACTTAAGATAGATATAAGAGATTTTGTTTCTGGGAGCTAAAGCGAAAACTTGACAATATTCTAGACCGATAAGAGTGAAGACCTCTTTGGGTCGTCCACTATATCACTACGTGTTTGTGATATTGCTTCGTTTCATTCCATTAAAGTTATTCAACATTCTCTGCCTTCTTTTAGGCTTTGATAAAAAATGCCGACAACTAAATGGATAAAAAAAAATGAGATAAATTCTTGTGGCGGTTAATCATAAAAAAGGATTGGGACATATCAAATCCTTTTCTCTTGGCGCTTAAACTGGGCTAAATATTTATTTACAATATTATACAATACAATAGACTATATAATACATACAATATATAGTTACAATGAAGTGTTCTTGGGCTATTTTAATATTTTTTCAAACGAAAATCATTAAGATTCACTTGATTATTCCTCATTTAATTATTTTCCATCTTTTATGTTAATTGTTGTAGGTTCAACGCTTTTTATGTTCAACAAAGTAACTATAGGTTACACACCTATTATAAGGATAGTCTTTTAATGATTAAATGTTGGGTTGGAGTTAATTAAATACCTTATTCTGGAATGACTGGAAAATCCGAGATAAATTACCTCGGAAATGCCCAGGCGATTCTTCAAGGCTAAAAATCTTTTATTTTGTCTACATCGCTGGGAATACGTACATTGTATAGCCTATTAAAAACAACGCATTCAGATTCAATTTTAAATGAATTATGTTTTCAAGTTAATAATTAAGAAAGAGGAGTTTGGCTAATCACTGACACAAATAGAGGATAATATATGAATTTAATCTATTAAAGGGAAAAATACAATAAATTTCTCAAAATACAAACATAAAACTTTGGTGAAACTAAGTAACATTGATTTTATTAATTAAATTTTAGCAAACAAAATGTTAACATAAAATTGTTTTTAAAAACGCTGAAAATTATAACACAATGGTTTATTATTTCTAAATAAATTTATAAGGTATAACTGTTTAAATAGCTGTTTATAGGCAATTAAGTAATAAGAAAATAAATAAGCAATTCAAAGGATAATGGTTTATTACCACTGCTAATTCAAAACGCTATATCTCTGCTAGTTCTGAACCAATTTCAATTTTTTTTTTTTTTTTATTTTGTCGAAAATTTAATTCTCTTTGAAATACTAATTATTTATTAGTTATTCGGATTCTACTTATCTTGAAACGGAAGCCCTTAAATTTTGAGATAAGGTAATTTTTGTTTGTCGATTACAAAAGAACAGTATTACCTTATTTCTTTTTTCTAAAAATTCTTTTTTCCGTCCAGTGAAAAACAAGAGAAAGTTAGTAACAGTTCCTATTGTTATGTTTTTGCACGTATTTTCGGGAAAAAAATTTGATAATATTCAGAGAATTTTAAACATAATAGATAATAATACTAATAATTGTTAATAAAATAACTTGCAATTAAAAAAAGGTTTCATGAGTATCTCATATCACTTACACACACACACACACAATTTTTTTTTTTCAAATTAATAAACTTTGATTTACTTATATAAATTGATACATTCTTAGATTTCTGCCATTTTCGATTTTTCTTCAATTAGCTTTAAAAGGCTGCATGCAACTTTATTATTTGTTTATAAGATTACCTCAATAATATCCCGTTTTTCTTGTAAAATATTCAGTGATTTTTAGAATAGTTTTATTTTAGCTTATTATTTTTTTTATGGAACTACATACAATAATAAAGTATTTTACCTATGCCTTCTGTATTTTAAGTACAAATAGATCTTGTTATAGATTACGAAGTGTTATTGGCAATATTTTAATAAATAACAATTGAATCAAAACTAGTTCGACGTTATGTATGACTTTGAGCTGTGTATGAATTTTTGATAGGGTTTAATTAAAACAAAAACATGGAAAATATTGTTCTTTATCATGTACCTAACTTGAGGGTTCTTCCTACGTTTCGAACTTGAATTTTTTTTTTTTTTTTTTTTTTTTTTTATTTGTTTGCAATTTTTCTTATCTAAAGTAATTCTGGAACTAGAAGAGAGGTCTTTGTAAAAAAATAAAATCACTCCAGCCGACATGTTCCACAAAGTGGTGTGTTCTCTTTGGGGGATTCATGGAATATCTAAGCAGCTTATATATATATATATATATATATATATATATATATATATATATATATATATATATATATTTTTATCTTTAAACGTGTTGTAAATATTTATTCTGCCTTTTCTACTTTTATGTCTATCTGCAGCGAAGGTATATAAAAGAAAAGGTATTTACACGAAAACATATCACTAGGAAAAATCTATAACGTAGTACGTATATACAATAGACCAGGGTTTGACTTAATTACGAATTTCATTATTAAAAATTTACCATGGAAAGCAATCCTTTTTTTAACCAATATTTATAATTCCATTTACAAAATCGCGTATTCCAGCCTTGTGGAAATATTCAGAAGTTATCATGGTGCTAAAACCAAATAAATCCTCTGACTGTTTAAATTCTTATCGCCCGATCAGCCTTCTTCCTTCGTTCTCAAAATTATTCGAAAAAATACTTCTTCATCGTTTAGATTCTCTTGAAATATTTAAGTTTATACCCAATCATCAGTTCGGCTTTTAAAAACATCATTCCACTATACAACAATCTCATCGATTAGTTGATTTCATTTCAAATTCACTAGAGTCAAAAAAATATTGTCCAGGCGTTTTCCTTGACATTAGTCAGGCTTTCGACAAGGTTTGGCACGAAGGATTGCTTTGCAAACTTGAAAATTTTACTTCCGCCTACCTTCTATTTGATATTCCTTTCATACCTTTTCGATAGACATTTTTCTGGGAAAGTGGGGACCGAACTCTCAGATTTTCAGCAAATTAAGGCAGGTGTACCTCAGGGCAGTGTTTAAGGGCCAATATTGTTTAACATTTACATGTCAGATCTTCCCCAGCACAATGGGACTCTGTTGGCTACTTTTGCTGATGACACAGCTTTTCTTTGTTCAGATAAGGATCCATTTTAAGCGGCAATATCTCTCCAAAACCACCTTGATAAAATTTCTGCTTGGGCTCATAGGTGGAAAATAAAGATGAACGAGCCCAAGAGTGCTCATGTAGTGTTCACCCTAAGCCATTAACCTTCTCATTCCATCAACTTTTATAATATTCCTATTCCGACTTCCAAAAAAAATCGATATTTAGGTATTTATTTGGACAAAAGACTGACCTGGAGGACCCACATTCGACAAAAACGCAAATAACTCAACAGACGATACGGTCTTTTATCTATATTACTTGACAGACGTTCTAAATTATCATTAACCAACAAACTGACTCTTTACAAAGTTTTGCTAAAACCAATCTGGACATACGGGATAGAACTTTGGCGCTCTGCTAAACCATCAAGCATCCAAAGAATACAGTCTTTTCAGTCGAAAGTGCTGTGCCAAATAGTGGATGCACCGTTCTACGTAACAAATGATGTTATACATAACGACTTAAACATTCCGACTATTTCAGCCATTGTTACAGAACAATACAATAACTTCCACCAAAGACTAACATACAACACCAACCCTCTTACAGAAACATTAAAATGCCCTATGAATCCATACAGCCCACCCCGACGACTACGCAGGCGGTGGCCAAGAGATATGCTGCTTCAGCAGTCCATAAATTTGCTTATTGCAAAGGAAATGCAGATGGAAAATTAAATTTTATGTCAAATTCCTTGTTTGTAATAAATAAATATACGATAGAAAGCCGAATTTACAGTGGAAGGACGAATGTTCTCCCAAAATGAATAAATACTGACTAATTTAATATGACATTACATATGCATATGCATTTTTTTTCATATATTTTTCGTATTTTTTCTTTTTTTTTGTGTGTGTGTGTGTGTTTTTCTTTTTATTTGTTTAATTTTAAATTAATTAAGTATTTAATTACTGGTACTTAATCCGGTATTTTAAAAACTGGTGAAAAACATAAGGGCACTTGAGGGTAACTAGGAACACGGTTAATATCAGCCGATCAGTTTCAAAATGTCGGCAAATCAAAAATTTTTCATGTCAATAACTCGATTATTTTTGAAGATGGAGAAAGAAATATGAACAGTTATAGAATCAGGAAACCGCGGTCAATTATATTTTGTTTTAAGTAGAAATTTTGTCTATATGTACGCCTTAACTCAGTTTTTTTTTTTATGTTGGAAACGAATGTGACTGTATCTAAAATAAGGGCAAGCAAGGATTATTAACAAAAATAATAATAATAAAAATCTGGTGCGCCCTAACACACGACTTTCACTCACCTCCGTAGTAAAAATCAATTTAAATAGTTTTTAAGAATTTTTAAATACACTTCGAGATAAAAGTAAATTGTTCAAGAATAATTTACATTGAATTTCTATAGAAACATATGTTTTATTAAATAATCTATTATATTATTATCTATGAAAATCAGTTAGTTTTTCATTACCCTCCATTAACTTTTACAATATTGTGTATAAGATAATGATTTTTCTAGCTTTTTTTTTTAGCTTTCCAACGATATATTATACGTCTATATTACTGTTTTTGTGTTAAAGAACACCAACATTGCATACAAAAAATATTTTTGGTCTTTTCTGTTTTAGTTGGATATCGTATTCGTTCAAATTACATATTTATCTGTTTTTTAACAATACTAAATAGATGATATAGTTATTTTTAAATATTTTACAAAATTAAAGGTACTTTAGAGGAAGAAACTTTAAAATTTCGGCATTTAAGCCCTATCAGACTATTTCAATCAAAATGAAACATACGCCATTTTAAAGCCCATTAAATTTTACATTAACATAGCGACTTAAATCAAAATGGTTTGAGTCGTTTTTGAGAAAATCATAAAAATGTGCAAAATTCATGGTATAAAGTGGGTCTTATTGTTAGCCAATTTTGATGAAAAAGTCGCTGTAAAATCTCGGGCAAATATTTGTCTTAAATATGAAATTTCAGTTCCTTACGACTTATGGTTTCGCGCTAGACTTACCACACACACATAGACACAAAGATGTTTTTTTTTTGTTTGTTGTTTTTTTTTATATACAAGTGACCGTCAAGACTTGACACCAAATTCTATATGGTCAATACAGACAAAGACCTTTTTTCGGGACTTAGTCATTCACACTCAGGAGACCCTATAACGTGTATTTCCGTTGAAAACTGGAATTCGAACATGATATTGATGCTCATTAAATTTCACATCGATAGTTGCTGTAACATCTCGGGCGCATAGTCGTCTTAAATACTAAATTTCAGCATTGTACGGCTATTTTTTTTCGTGATAGTCTCGCCACACAGAGACAGACACACAGACTTTTTTGTGGGAATTGGTCATTTGGACTCAGGGGATCCTAAAACGTGTATTCACGGTGAAAACTGGAATTCGAAAATTTTCACGATCACAATACTTTCCCTTACTATATATTCCATATGTATAGATAAGTGAAAGTAAAAAATAAAATATACCCATATGGAAGATATATCTGATGCTATTCTGATCGATATAAATTTCTTAAATAACCAGAAAAAAACCATTGTTATCGTGTGACATAGGGAAGATATGGCATTTTAAACTTAGAAGTTGTTTGTTTTGTTTTGTCCAGTTTTAGGGCGTACAACAGCTCGGTCATCAACGCCCGATGGTTAGATATGGTTCATTCTAGGTTTGATTAGCGAAACTTAGAAGTGGTGATTGTTTATTTCCCTTATATATAACTTGACAGTGTAGCTTTCTTTTCTTTTTTTTTCTTTTTTTTTTTTTGATTAATTTAATACTATAGGTATATGTTAATTGCCTACACGGCTGTATAATATAATAAAATATAATGCGATAATGTAATCATAAGGAAATAGTAAACAAACGTGTAGTTATTTTCAGCGTTTCTTTTTAAACTTTTTTTTTATTTTTTTTTTTTATTATTTATTGGAATTTACAACTGTATACAAGAATACAACTAGTAAATTAGATGAAATATATAAAGGCATGAAACACATGTAGAGAAGCTTCCCAATGGAAGCACTCTAAAAATGATTTAAACTAGAAGGTCTCGGGGCCATCTCCTTTTCAGACGCCTCGGAGGATTGTCAGGAATCGAAGAGGAAGAAAGGTTTGAAACTAGAGGATTAGGGTGGGAATGGAGTTTGCCATGAAAGGAATGGTATCTAGATCGGGCCAAATCAGCAGCATACGGAACATTAAGATCTTTATGGATTAGTGTATTCGTGACAAAGTAAGGAGCATTGAGGATTTTACGAAGGATTTTGGATTGTAGGGATTGGATACGGGAAGAATTCGATGGTTTGGTAGAGCCCCAAAGCTCTACCCCGTAAGTCCATATCGGCCTTATGATAGTCATGTAGATGAGTCTTTTGTAGTTAAGTGGAAGATTAGAACGTTTGTCTAGTAAGTGTTGAAGTAGTCGAAAACGTCGAGCAGTTTCTTGTCGTTTAAGTCTTGTATGAGGGTTCCAAGTGAGACGTTTGTCAAGGTGCAGTCCTAGATATCGGATCTGTTCAACCGGGACAAGAGGAGTATTATTGAAGGAAACAGTAGGGCAGGATGTCATAGGTTTACGACGAAGGGTAAAGGTAATTTGGTTGGATTTGTTGGCATTTATTTTAATTCTCCAGTTCTGACACCACACTTCAAGGTCTCTGATGTGGGATTGGAGAGTTTGAGAGGTAATAGTTGGATCAGTATTGACTGATAACACACAAGTGTCATCAGCGTAGGTAGAAAGGAAAGTGTTAGGATGGGATGGGATATCAGCTGTATAAACTGTGAAAAGAATAGGTCCCAGGATACTGCCTTGAGGAACACCAGCAAACTGATTAAAAATGGATGAATAGGAATTATTATGATTTACTTTGAAGGATCTGTCGGTGAGGTAGGACTTGATGATAAGGAAATATGTAGGGGGAAGGAAATTGCGGAGTTTGTAAAGCAATCCCGGGTGCCAGACTCGGTCAAAGGCTTGCTCTACGTCGAGGAATGCTCCCGTGCAGTACAAACCGCGCTCTAATGCAGACGAGACAACGTCCACCACACGATGACATTGCTGGATAGTGGAGTGGGACGTTCTGAATCCAAACTGGTGATCAGGAATTATGGAATTAGTATCTAGGATGGGATATAGGCGTTTCAGTATAGGTTTTTCCAAGATTTTACCCATGGTTGGTAAAAGTGAGATGGGACGGTAAGAAGATGGATTTTCAGGCGGTTTCTTAGGTTTGGGTATCATTTTGACAATGGATAATTTCCAGGAAGCAGGAAAGTATGTGGAACGGAGTACGGAATTATATATGTAAGTAAGATATAGGATAGCTTTTCGAGGAAGGAGTTTTAAAATATGGGAAGTTATAAGATCATGTCCAGGAGCTTTGCGGGATGGTAAACTCTGGATGATGTTAGATATTTCAGTAGGATGGAACGCTTTAGGAGGAAGAACCATTTGGAGTGGGATATCTAGTTCTGCTTCTATAAACTTAATGTGACCGGGATTATGAATATCTGGATGTGGATTAAAGGTTTTAAAAAGGTGCTGACCGAATATCTGGGCCTTTTCTTCATCAGATCTTGTCCAGATATGGGATTCAGTTAGGAGTGGATGATTACATTCTTTGTACTTCAGTAACTTTTTTGTGGTCATCCATAACGATCTGTCTGTAATAGTTAGTTTTTCAGTAAAGTTGAGTAAGTTTTGAATTTTAACTTTTCTGATTTCTGATTTTAGTCTGTTAGTAAGTTTGTTATAATAAGTTTTGTCTGAAGGGTATCTAGTCCTATGCCACTTCGATCTTGCTCTGCGTTTTTCCCTTAATAAGATTCGAATGTGCTGTGGCAGGATAGTCTCCTGTGAGTTTATCAGCTTTATCAATATCATGTTTAGTCTTTAGTGGTATTTTTAAGTCAAGTTTGTTTTCCAAGTCATATCTGAATCCGTCCCAGTCTACTCGTCCTGTAATCAGAGTGGGAATGAAGGGCTTAGGAACAAGGCTTGAATGCAAGGAAAGCAGAACCGGACTATGATCGGATGACAGGTCATTTAGGGATTTGATTGTGGATTGGGAAGAAGATATCTGAGAGGAAACAAATATGTCTAGGATATCAGGACGTTTTTTGAGGGATGTAGGCCAGTATGTCGGGTTCATTGGCGAAAGGATTGTATAACAATGGGTGGTGGAGACTCGAGAAAGGAGATTGCCACGGGAGTTGGATGTTCGGCAACTCCATCGCTGATGTTTCGCATTGTAGTCTCCTCCAGCAATAAAGCGCGGTCCTAGGGATCTGAACAGGGTTTCAAGTTGACTATAGGAGAGGGAGTTACCAGGAGGGCAGTATACAGCTGAAATTGTAAGATGGAAAGGACGAGTTGAAATGGATACTGAGGTTGATTGTGTGGCGTCAGATGGAGTAGAAGGAATAAAGGAATGAGGTAAGGATTTATGAATGAGGATACATGACCCGGCATGGGAAGTATTGTCTGGGTGGTCTGATCTATAAGTGATGTAGTCACGTATGTAAAAATGTGATCGTCGTGTGAAGTGTGTTTCTGTCAATAGTGCTATATCTATGTGTTTGTCGTGTAGAAATACGTCCAGTTCGTCACGATGGTTATGCAGGCCATTAGCATTCCACAAGAGGATAGTTAGGGGCTTTACGCTCATAGTGGGAGATTGAATGGGATTTGGGAAAGGACTCTAGTTAGAAGATTGATAAGCGGTTGGATGGTATCTCTAAGATCTGAGAGAAAGGAATTTAGAATGGAGTAAATGTTGGATAGATCTGGGTTGGAAAACGGATGTGGATAAGCGTCGTGGGAAGGATAACTTATTTGATCAGGAGTGTTGGCTGAGTGCTGAGCCCGCCGTGGGGTACGAGGGTGTTCAGTCCTCTGGGTCACTGGAGGTTGAGGCTTTGGTTGACTAGGAGGAAGAGAAGGTAGTTCTGGAATTTTGTTAGGGTGCTCTGGGGGTAGTTTGACACGTAAGGGCAGATTATGGGGAAGGATCGGTTGACGGGAAGCTTGTGGTTTAGGGTGGGAGGCTGGAGGCCTGATTTGGGAGTTTGGAGGCGCCTGAATAGTAGTCTGTTTCTTCTTTATGGTGGTGACGTCGGGGAAAGTTTTTCTGGTTTCAGCAGTAGAATCCCTGACTGTAGATGTGGTAGGCTGCTGTTGAGCGAAGGTAGTTGCAGGCTTCTGAAGTTGAGGGAAGGCAGACAAATTGTTCAACTCTGGTCCCTGGGTGCGTGTCTCTTGGTCATCTCTTTTTACATTAATGTTGTGAGATCTTTGTCGAAGATGGGTTTTGTAGACTGTACAACCCCGGTAGCTGGCTGGGTGACCTTCACCGCAAAGAGCACACTGAGCTGGCTCATCTCGAGCTTTCTGGCACGTTTCAGAGGCATGTGGGCCGGCACACTTGACACATCTAGGGTGGGTGATAACAGTAGGACTTCGTGTGTCCTAAGGTTTGGCATTTGGTACACTGAACAATTTTCGTCTTTACCCTAGGCTCTTCGAATCGTACAGATGAGTAGACCAGTCTTCTCACCTGAAATATTTCTGGATTGTTTCTGGCTGGTTCGAGGTCTACGAAGAATAGTGGCAAGGGGTATTTTTGTGTATGGTGTGTCACTGAAGAAATGTTCCTTACGTGGTGTCCAATTTCTTCCAGGCCTTCTTTAATGGCTTCAGTTGGGGTGGATGAATGGAGTCCGCGTAAAACAACGCGATATGATTTTTCTTGTTTGAGTTGATAACAATGAAAGTCGTAGTTTTTTGAGCTCAAATAACTCACGAGTTTCTTGTAATTTTCTTTCGTGTATGTGTTTATTTTTATGTCGTTTGATCGGGAGAAACATTGGAAGTTTGGTTGTCCGATTAGATTGGCGATTTCTTTACCGAACGACAAAAAATTACTAATATTTGTTACAAATATTGGAGGTGGCTCGGGATCGGAAAATCCTTGAGGTCCCGGAACTGTATTTGCAGTGTTGACTGTAGCGGCATGGCTAACGATAGATGAAGGAGGTACATTAGTAGGAGACGGAGCGGCCGAAGTAGATGGCGCTGTTGGTTCATGTTGGTTGGCTGCAGTGGTGCTGCGAGTTTTTGGTGGTGATTGTAATGTATTTGGCTGTTGCTTGGACTTGGCCGATTTATTTTTTTTTTTTGTTAGGAGAATTTCCTCCGGACCCAGTATTGTTCCTGTGGCGTTTTTGGCGTCGCGTTAAATACTTCGAGTCTGATTCGCTTATTTCAGAGAAAGGCGTCTCTTCCCCTGATTCATCGCATGACAATGTTCTATCGAGATCCATAACTCAATAGAATAAGAAAAAAAAATGAAAAATAAAATAAACATATAAAGAGATCTATTTGAATTATATAGTGACCTACACTAAAAAAAAAATAAAAAAAAAATACACTTATAGAGACTTATATAAACTAATTAATAGAAAATTAACCTAAAAGATCTTAAAACTAAACTATTTACAATATATACATAGACAACATACAATAAACAACCATTTCTAATTTAATAAAAATAAAGTCTTAGAGAGAAAAAAAAAAGTCTTAGAGAAAAAATAAAAAGTCTTAGAGGAAGAGAACTAAAAGTTTTAAAAAGAATGTCTTGGTTACGAAGTCAGAAATGACAACACTTCCGACCGAGACCTTGTAAATAAAGAGAAGAGGATTAGCCTAGCCGTTATCTCCAGCCTGGGACGGCCACCAGTTTATAGGTGCCTATTTAACTAAACAGCACTCACCTCTCAATTTGTGTTCATCAAAGTATGTTATAGTGCTACGACTCACGATTTACAAAGTTTGATGGATATTCATGCAGTATCACACAGATAAAAAGGTAACTAACACAGAGCGATATGTATATAGAACTGAGCTAGCGGCCATTTTTCTTTTTAAACTTAAAGATATTTTTAAAATTTCAATGCCCGTCTCTAACCAACTCTCAAAATCTTTCTTTTAGAATGAAGAAGCAATTTTTATTGAGAAAATTTTACAATCTGTCCCAATTTGGACATTAATAGTAGTGCTGAATGACATCAAACATACTACATTCATACAATATTCAAACAACATAAAATTACAATAAAATATATACACAATAATGAATCAATACAAAAGTCAATAATTCACTTATACCTATATACACATACACACACTCATACATACATCACATTGAGTGGAGAATCTAGCCAGTGCTAGAACTCCAATATATTTACAAAAGGTCGCGGGGCCACTGCCGTTTCAACCTTCTAGGTGGGTTGTATGGATGAGTGGAGCTGGATAGGGATTGAGCTAAAGGATTAGGATGATGAATGAGGTTCTGGTGGAATTTGGAAAATTTGGATGGAATTAGGTCTGAAATAAATGGAACATTAAGGTCGTGGTGCAAGGTATAATTGGAGACATAATAAGGAGCATTTACTATTGTACGGAGGACTTTGGATTGAAAGGATTGAATGCGTTTGATGTTAGAACGTTTAGCTGTCCCCCACAGTTCAAGTCCGTAGGTCCAGATCGGCTTCAGTATTGTCTTGTAGATTAATAATTTGTTGTCAACTGTAAGTTCAGATTTTCTGTTGAGTAGTCGGTATAACTGTCTGAATCTTCGGTTGAGTTCTTGCCTTTTAAGTCTTGTATGTGGGTTCCAAGTCAATCTTTTGTCTAACAGTAAGCCAAGATACCGGACTGTATCTGAGAGAGGAATCGGTAATGAGTTGAAATAAACTGGCGGACAGGATTTTCGTCTAAGAGTAAAGGTTATGTGTTTACATTTGGCTTCGTTCACCTTTACACGCCAGTTATTACACCAGTGTTCGATAAGGAAAAGGTGTCTCTGAAGGTTTAAGGATGCTGTTTCAGGATTGGAACTGGATGATAGGATGGCGGTATCGTCTGCAAAAGTTGCCAGAAAGGTATCAGGATGTGTAGGAATATCAGCAGTGTAAAGGATGTAGAGGATGGGTCCCAAGACGCTGCCTTGAGGAACACCGTCCTCAACGGGATAAAGGTTAGAAAATTCTTCACCACAGCGAACTCGGAAGGAACGGTTCGAGAGATAGGATCGGAGAATGAGGTATAGAGACTGGGGTAAATGGGTTTTCAGCTTGAAGAGTAATCCAGTGTGCCATACCCGGTCAAAAGCTTGCGCAATGTCCAGAAACGCACCAGAACAATACTCTTTGCATTCAAGAGCTGAGGAAATATGGTCTACAACTCGGAGCCCCTGTTGAACTGTGGAATGCTGAGGACGGAATCCAAACTGATGGGAAGGAAGATTTTGAGATTCTAATATGGGTAGGATACGTTTAAGAAGAAGCCTTTCGAAGATTTTTGAGAGGATGGGGAGTAGACTAATAGGCCTGTAGGATGAAGTGTTGTTGGAAGGTTTACCTGGTTTTAAAAAAAGGATGATGGTGGAATGCTTCCATAACAGAGGAAAATAGGTGGTGCGGAGGATGCAGTTGTAAATATAAGTAAGGAATATAATAGCTTTCTGCGGAAGTTGTCGGAGGATCTGGGGAGTAAGGAGATCCTGTCCAGGAGATTTACGGAGAGTCAGTTTTTGGAGAAGATATTTGACCTCAGAGGGATTAATAGCTTTAGGAGGTAGGGAAAGTGGAATCGGTGACATAAGAAAGTCTTGCACTTTTGCGGTGTGATTGATGTGGGATTCCGGGTGAGGAGTGAATACTTTGGAGAGGTGTGTGGCGAATTCCTCGGCTTTATCTTCATCAGACGCAGCCCAGGAGTCATCACCACTTCGGAGAGGATGGGAAACATGATGGTATTTTAGGATCTTTTTCGTGACATTCCACAGGGAATTATCACGAGCTGATAGAGAGGAGAGGTAGGAATTAAAGGACTGGGAACGGAAGTTCGCCAACTTCCTCTTCAATTGTCTACAATAGAAGTTATAGGAGCGGCGATCTGTTGGGTGTCGGGTGCGCTGCCATAATGATCTTGCTCGGCGTTTGGTGTGGATAAGGTCTATAATAGGTTGTGGAAAATGATTTTGGTCTGGATTTATATTGGAGTGTTTAGGAGAGGAAGCAGTCCAGACAGCTTGTTGGATGGCGGTGGTAAAGGAATAGACGGAATTATCTAGGTCATCTTGGGTTTTGAGGGTTACTCTAAGGTCAATATTATTGGTCAGGATTTGGCGGAAAAGGTTCCAGTTGACAGGGCCTCGGATGAATGATGGTGGAATGGGTTTTGGAATTGGAGTGAGAGATACTTTTAGGATCAGTGGACTATGGTCTGAGGATAGTTCATCAAGGCGAGTTAAAGACAAGTTGAGAGAGCCTAATCCGCTGTGGATAAAGAAGTCGAGGATGTCAGGATTGCGGTTAGGATCGGTTGGCCAGTAGGTAGGGGAGTCAGGAGGCAGGGTATTAAAATTTCGGGAGTTGAGTGCAGACAGCAAATTTCGTCCCCCAGAATTCGTGGTTCTGGAACCCCACTGCTGATGCTTGGCGTTTAAGTCTGCACCCAGAATGAAACGATTTCCTAAGGAATCCAGGAAGGATACAAATTCAGAATTGGAAATGGAATGTTTAGGAGGGCAATATGCAGATGTGAGGGTTACCGGAAAGGAAAAAGTCTTGATTACTATGGCTGTGGCTTGTAGGAAATCATAGGTGGGAAGTGGGAGTAAATGATGAGAGAGGGATTGGTGGACAATGATAGCAGAACCGGCATGGGCTTTACCGTCTGGGTGGTCAGTACGGTATGTCATGTATTGCGGTATTTTGAAGTACTGTTTAGTCGTTAGTCTTGTTTCAGTTATAAGTGCAACATCGATTGTTTTGTCGTGCAACAACGCTGTCAGTTCGTCAGTATGATTTCTAACACCATTCGCATTCCAAAGGAGAATGGATAAGGAGTTAGGTGAAGTCATTTAAGGATTTTTCAAGGCAGGGATTAGATTCGATACTAGATTTGTAAGGAGTGATATAAGCGGCATAACAAGAGATTTGATTTCGGAGATGAACGATGTCATTAGACTGGTAAGATCTGTGACGTTTGATGGTGGAGGGATATGAGAAATTTGATGTTGAGGAGTTTTTTGAAGATTAGGTAAACTTTGAGGATAGATTCTTGTACAATAGATTGAAAATGTTGAGGAAGACGTTGTTCCGGCAGTGCCTCGACTTCATGATTCTGGTTACCACCTCCAAGCAAGTGGGCAAATGACACGTTAGAATTTACAGTTTAGATGGTTCTCTTCTGCTTCTGGTTGGTACAGCTGTTTCATTCTGATCCTGAGGTTTTTGGTATCTGGTTCTGAGTTTCTTGTAGATTTCACATCCCTTGTAGTTAGCCGGGTGGTCCTTGAGGCACAGAGCACATACAGCGGGTGTTGATCTTGATCTTGTACATTCTTCTGTTTTATGCTGTTCGCCGCATTTCACACAGCGTGGTATGTGATGGCAATAACTTTTGGTATGACCATATGCCTGACAGTTATGGCACTGGACTATTTCTTTCTTTGTGTAAGGTTTTTCAACTTTTACACGGGTATAGTACAGTCTACTGAGGTCATAGATTTTTTCGACTCCTGCTGATGGTTCCAAGTCCACGAAGAATAGAGGCAGTGGACTTTTATCTTTTAGAACGTTGGTGACTTGCCTCACTTGGAATCCTAATTCTGTCAGTTCTTCTTTGATTGCTTCAACGGGTGTTGAGGAATGTAGGTTTCTGATTACGACCCTTAATGCTCTCTCTTGGCGCAGCTGATATGTATGAAAGTCAGCTTTGGTCTCAGTCAGATATTTTACAATCTTTCAGTAGGTTTCAGCAGTAGTCGGAGATATTTTAGTATCATTTGTTCTACTTATACAATAATAACTATTAGGATCTGTTACTTTATTTAAATGCGCACACATCAGTTTAAAATTTTTAATATTTTTAACAAATATTGGTGGAGGTAGTGGTTGTCTGGGTATAGGAGAAGATTCCATGGTTTCTTTTTCATTTTGGAGGATCTGAAATGGATTCGGTGTAAAAAACGGAGATTCATCAGTTATTCCTTGTGATGATGTGCTAGGCTGTGGTTCAGATCCTAATGAGGTAGCTGACGCGGTCGCTGGTGGAATCATTTTTTTATTTTGTTCACGGCGGGGTCTCTGTTTTGTGAGAGACGAGTTCGAACCTGCAGATCTAGATCTTTTACTTGCGGACTTTGAGGACATGACTTGATGAAAATATCTCATTGATTAAGAAAATAATAATAATAATAAATAAATAATGAGATAAGAATTAAAGATAATTAAAAGAAAAGCAAGCCCGAGCTTGCCGAGCTAGCGGCAATCAGCTGATCAGTGACCCTTCTTTCACTTTTTCGTGATTGTACAAAGTAAATTATAACTTTGCTTACCGAAACTTCTCCAATATTCACTGCCGTAATATTCCTGAGGTCTAGTGATGTTCTCCAGACTGAATTCTAGCGAATTCCTACTGAAAAAAGCAAAAATCTGAGAGACGATGTAACGTATGACTGTTATCATCGAGCGCATCAGCTGATTTTGTGCAAAATCTTTCTAAAGATAAAATATTGATATAATATTTTCTTCTTAAAAGAGTATTTCTAATCCCTGCACTTCTCAAACTCCTCAATCAATTCTTTAAATTTGATACACTCTGTTAGCAAATGGGTTGGGTAATTTCACGCAGTTCTAATTATCCTCATTTAATTACAATAAAAATATTATAGCACCACTATTTCACTTAGTCCAAGAACTTTCTGTGTAATGCACATTTCAGAAACTGCCTTCGATTTCTATGCAACCTGACAGCTATATAAAAAAAGACTTCATCGTTCAATAAAATCCTTCGACTGTCAACCTTTCAAAATTATGATTTATGAAACAAATAATCCTACCTAGAAGTATCTAACGAACAAAATAAACAAGAATTTAAGCCCTACTTCATCGAAAATAATTACATTATTATATTCGAATTTTTATGTAAACTCATCCTGCTGAGAAAAAAAAATACCGAATCGGTCCCAGAAAAGGCGACAAGGAAAAAGCAGTCCCGTTTTCTTGAGTGGCATGGCCGTGAGGATACTGACAGTTCCGCAACCGTTTCTCCTTCTAATGATTAGCTTTTACTCCGTATTACAACCATGATATATCACCTTAATACTCTCTAATGTATCCGTATTGTAAATAATTTAATAAGAGGTAATATTTAAAAATAAATTATAACAGTAGATAGCTTTGAAAATTATGAATGGGCGTTGAATGTTGAATAACAACAGGCTCACCGCTAGATCACGCCATGAAATACCTTCCCGTTAAACTCCGGCGTGAAAGCAGACAGTTTTCTTCGCTAGTTACCACCTCATTCTACTCGGGCAGTTTTCTCTGCTGAGAATATTAAAAAAAAAAATTATCTAAAAAACGTTGGAAATTTAATTTTTTTTTTTATATATTTATTTATTGGAATTTACAACTGTATAACAAGTAATACAACAAGTAAATTTGAATGAAACATAAAAAGGCATGAAACACATGTAGAGAAGCTTCCCAATGGAAGCACTCTAAAAATATTCTAAACTAGAAAGTCCCGGGGCCAACTTCTTTTCAGACGCCTCGGAGGATTGTTAGGAATTGAAGAGGAAGAAAGGATTGAAACGAAAGGATTAGGGACATTAAGGTCTTTATGGATGTGTTTGTTGGTGACAAAGTAAGGAGCATTGAGGATTCTACGAAGGATTTTTGACTGAAGGGATTGGATACGAGAAATATTCGATGGTTTAGTAGAGCCCCAGAGCTCAATTCCGTGAGTCCATATCGGTCTTATGATAGTCATGTAGATTAGTCTTTTGTAGTTAAGTGGAAGATTAGAACGTTTGTCTAGTAAGTGTTGAAGTAGTCGAAAACGTCGTGCAGCTTCTTGTCGCTTCAGTCTTGTATGAGGATTCCAAGTAAGGCGTTTGTCAAGGTGCAGTCCTAGATATCGGATCTGTTCAACCGGGACAAGAGGATTATTATTGAAGGAGACAGTAGGGCAGGAAGTCATAGGTTTACGACGAAGGGTAAAGGTAATTTGGTTGGATTTGTTGGAATTTACTTTAATTCTCCAGTTCTGACACCATACTTCAAGGTCTCTGAGGTGGGATTGGAGAGTTTGAGAGGCAATAGCTGGATCAGTATTGACTGATAACACACAAGTGTCATCAGCATAGGTAGAAAGGAAGGTGTTAGAATGGGTTGGGATATCAGCTGTATAAACTGTGTAAAGGATGGGTCCTAGGATACTACCTTGAGGGACACCAGCAGACTGACTAAAAATGGACGAAAATGAATTATTATGATTGATTTTGAAGGATCTGCCAGTGAGGTAGGACTGGATAACAAGGAAGTATGTAGGGGGGAGGAATTGGCGGAGCTTGTAAAGTAATCCCGGGTGCCAGACTCGGTCGAAGGCCTGTTCTACGAAGGAAGGCTCTCGTACAATACTCCAATGTAGACGAGACAACGTCCACCACACGATGACATTGCTGGATAGTGGAGTGGGACGTTCTGAATCCAAACTGGTGATCAGGAATTATGGAATTAGTATCAAGGATGGGATACAGGCGTTTTAGGATAAGTTTTTCCAATATTTTACCCATGATTGGTAAAAGTGAGATGGGACGGTAAGAAGATATTTTTTTCAGGCGGTTTCTTAGGCTTGGGTATGATTTTGACGATGGATAATTTCCAGGAGCCAGGAAAGTAGGTGGAACGAAGTACGGAATTATATATGTAACTGAGATAGAGGATAGCTTTTCGAGGAAGTGCTTTTAAAATATGGAAAGTTATAAGATCATGCCCAGGAGCTTTGCGGGATGGTAAACTATGAATAATGTTAGATATTTCTGACGGATGGAACGCTTTAGGATGAAGGGCCATTTGGGGAAATTTAAATTAAAAAAAAAAAAAAGTAAATAAATATATTTCTATTGGAATTTACAACTGTATATTATAATAAAACAAGTAAATATGCTGATTAATGATAAAATACATGGGAAAAAAAAAAAAAAAAAAAAAAAAACAAGAAGAGAAACGGCCCATTGGCAGCACTCTGTAGTTGTGTGTTTATACTAGAAGGTCTCGAGGCCAATTTCTTTAAAATTTAATGAACAAAAACGTTTTTCCATAGTTTTTAACCAAAAAACATGACCGTTGCTTTTAAATTTTTAAAGCACCCAGATAACCGTAGATTAGTGCTCTATCCACTAGACCACGCTCCCTCATAAAGAGAATGATAAACTAAAATTGTTTTTATGAAAAAAAAAATAATGTGATTATTTTTTATTTATTCACAACGTAATGCTAGGGAAAAAACTAATTCAACAGTAAAATCTCTCAAAAGCTCCTCAAACTTGTGAATGTTTCAAGTTTCATCTTCGTATTTAAGAGGCCATGACGACTTATTCCTCGAATTCCGAGGTTTAAACTTCCGTAAACTTTTAGTGTAGAGGTAAATGAACCTTGTATTTCAAAATAAAATTCAAATAAACTCATTTCATGCTTATCTTGACATATGTATGCAATAACCGCAACACTAGGGTCGACCCCGGCTGAATTAACAGAATTAATAATATTCTGATAGCTGGGATTCGAACCCAGAATCCGAAGAACAATATACTAGTGCCCTATTCACTATACCACGCTGGGAGCGGCGTGTATGTTGTTAATAAGGGGTGGTTTTTAAGAAAATGTCGCTCGTATTTCGTGGTAGTCAAATCAGATAGTATTAGTAATAGTAGTAGTAAAGGTACAAATTATCAATTATTTACCGATTTGTGGAATCATTCACAATATAAATATAACTCTAAGTACATGAATGACCAACAATTTTTATTTCAACATACCAATTCACCAACATGGTTTTATTTCAACCATGTTGTTAATAATGTGGTAGTTGATAACATTTCGTTTGTTCTACATTATTTTCATATTTGTTAAAAATATTCCTATATATATATTTTATTATAATATTCACCTTCAGAACCGGATTTTCATAATTTTTAAAGGTATGAAATAGAAGATGAGAAAAAAATCAATAAATAAAAAGAGGCGGATTTAGGACCATGGTAAAGATTTGTTGTTGATAAAGATTTGTATCTTACATTATTGACTCATTCCTGCTTCGCATGAGTGCAGTACGAATGCAGTGTCATAAATGTTTTAGAAAGCACTATTTAACTGATTTCTAATTTATCGCTTTGGTAACATAAGCTCATTACATAAACAGAGATGTTGATAAAATTTTAGGATTATAACAACTTTCTATTAACGTGTGAGATTTATTTTATTGCAGGGTAACATTTTAAAAATTTGCGCTTCCCAACATTATACTATACGCCTATATCACTATGCATATTTTAGGAATAACTTGTTTGCAATGTATTGTACTTACAAACATTCAGGAAAGAATATCCGAAATTGTAGTCAAACCGTATCAAAATCCGTCCAGTGATTTAGAATAAGATAGCGGAGAGTAAGATTTGCAACATAATTTAAAAAAAATTGGGATGAACTATTTAAAACACATTTGATTAAAAATTCATTTAGTTTCCATGGGGATTTCAGTCAGTTTACAGTGAAAATTTGTTTTTAATATTTTTTTTTTTGCTCTTCTTACGTTTTAACATGTTTAGCAAATAAACGTTTTCAGAAGAATTTGTTATGCAAACAAAACATTGTAATTCGATTAAACCTAATTCCATGCCAAACCACTTAAGACCTAATTCAAGAATTATTCCCAAAGAAATCTCAGAAAACTAAATGAAAGAAAGTTCTGTAAAATAGCTATAGCAGGAGAGAAAAATATCTTCAATTTAATGACAAACACCTACCTCTACATCCAAAGAATGCTCAGGTCATTTAGAGATTCGTACTGTTTCCAGACCACCAACATCCATCTAAGGAGGTAATTACGCAGAGATGCGTTACCTGACGGGTGTTTCTCTAATTTTTAGGTACCCACTTTATAGAGCCTATGTTTGTCCCAGGAAGGTCTCCCGACACCAGTGTCCACAAGCAAAGATTAAAATGACAGAATAAATAATTATCCTGCCTCCAACGGGGATTGTAACCATGGACTTGGATAAAAGTAGTCTAGTGCTTTATCCAATACATCAAGCTTCCACTTTCGACGTAATCTATACGTATACACAACTACTTGCATCAGTTTTTCTATACTTGCATCTATACTTCAAGGCTATAAGCAGCTGGATTTTTGCAGTATAAGGCATTTTTTAGTATTCTGCATCAATGGATCAACTATAATAAAACCTTTAATTTAATAAACCATTATTTATTCCTTGTATTTCAGGAAAACATTGACCTTTAAAAATATGGAGAAATGGAGTATGAATAAGGCATGTACATATGGTATATCTTCCATCCTACGTTCTGTAATTTACATCATAAATACCAGATTCCTACCTCCAGATCTGTAGACAGACCTCTTCCTGTGGAACTGTATTTTTCTTTTCATTCGTGCTACTTTTTTTTTTCCCTATTCCTCACCCATCACCATTCGTAAAGATTCGTTCGTAGTATGAGTCTTACTTTTCCATTTATTATTCCGCATCATTATTTCTCCGTTCGATTAAGTTTTCATTTAGAATATTTTTGTCCCTATCTGTTAATAGGGATTACCCGACCAGAAATATAAAGTTTAGATTTTTCCACAACGAAGATAATATTTAATTCGGTTCTATCACAAGACGTTCAAACAAACCAAAATCAAGGACTTTGTTTTTGTTTTAATTTAATGCTTTAACTGTTTCTGGCTTTATAAGTCCTTTATCATATCATAGTTCTTTGATGAAGCACTGAAATCTCGATCGATCCAATGATATGATAGAAACCTGTTGAGTATCACTGACTGACTGGATTTAGGTCAGACTCTGAGGCCACTTTCCTGTTTTACTCAAGGTTGTCTATTTGTAACGTTAGCCGTGTATTTAGCGAAATTATTCGGCGTTCGTGTTTCAGGCTTTGAGTTTCTGCGGGTCTATATATATAATTTTTAAGTTTACTTTTGCTATTAAAATTACTTTAAAATTCTATTCAAGAGAATGATTCAAGTTTTCTCAAGTTATCAATTTTTTTTAAAATAATAAAAATATTTTTTATGAACAGACCAATTTTGCTGGCTTTGTTAGGAATTTTGTCTTCCGGTGACTGAGTAATGACCCTACCCTATACAATTTAATCGAGAAACGCGCGTGTATTCTCCCAGCATATTACACCGTGCGGCCTAGGGCCTTTAGCGCCACCGGGGGAGGGAGGGAAGGTAATTTAAAAAAATAAACAATATGATTTTCCTAATTACAACCAATCTCAGAATTTATATCACTTAAATATACATAAAAACTAAACATTGTTTAATTATAATGAAACGTGCATTTTAATAAAATAATGGTGAAGTATAATTACAGCCTCCGATTCTATATTAGACTTTGACCTCCACCTTAAATTATCCACATCTCTTTAATAATAATAATAATAAAAAAAATGTATTCATTGAATATAAGAGATTTTGGAATGACGAATATTACGAAGCAACATATTAATCTTTTTAATTTCGTTTTTCCAGACAGTCCTTACAAAGTTGTGCTAGTATTTTAAACTCATATTTGCAATTTTTTTTTTTTTTTCCAGAACTTCCAATTGAATGTTAAAGTTGAAATTTATACTGATTTGTGTCATCATAAGCACCCATTAAGTGTGTAACTTTCAAATTCTTATCTTTTACCCTAACAGAGACATCACATTTCAAAAAACAGAATTAATCAACAGCGTTTTAAATTTTTTAAATTGTTTATTTCTTTAAGGGTGTCATCTCACCATCGATATTCGACAGAAATGAACTATCATCTATAATATGCCAGCACAAAAAATATTGAGCCACAGAAGTTATTCTTTCCTTGAAAAATGCCGTTCAATAATTGTTTTTTTTTCAAACTTTATTCCCATACCTTTGAGCTGTCCAAAATACACCAAGAAATGGATTTCGCTGGATGATATTAGCATTACTTTGTAGGGCAAAATGTGCTGAACTTTATATTTTATATTTCAGAGACCTAGAGTAAGTCATTATTGACTAATCAAAAAAATGCAGATGTTTGTTAATGTGGAAAGTTCTCACTTTTTTAAACAATTTTGAAAGATTGAAAATGGACAAGATGAAAAATGGAATTTTTTGAGTGATGTCAGATGAGAGCTTGACGAATTTGATTTTTCGAAGAAAGCAGTTCATCGGGTTGAGATATCGTTTTAACTGGAAGGAATTGTCGTTTAATATTAAGACTTAAAATTAAGGGGAGCTAGTGGCTAGCCCGCTAGTATCCCACGCCAAAGGTTGTGAGTGCGGATCTCAGCATATAATTAATGGCGGTTCACTCACAGCCTCTCTCCCGGGTATGTGAGACCCGTCAGCTAACTGGAGGCCACTCACAAAAATAGGCGTAGGGAGTGATGACCCTACCCTATACAATTTAATCGAGAAACGCGCGTGTATTCTCCCAGCATATTACACCGTGCGGCCTAGGCCTTTAGCGCCACCGGGGGAGGGGGGGAAAGTAATTAAAAAAAATAAACAATATGATTTACCTAATAACAACCAATCTCAGAATATAAATCAGTTAAATATACATAAAAATTAAACATTGTTTAATTACAATAAATCAAATTATAATGAAACGTGCATTTTAATAAAATAATGGTGAAGTATAATTACAGCCTCCGATTTTATGTTAGACTTTGACCTTCACCTTAAATTATCCACATCTCTTAAAAAAAAAAAAAAAAAAAAGTATTTATTTGAATATAAGAGATTTTGGAATGACAAATATTACAAAGTAATATGTTGCTTTGTAAATTTGTATCTTTTTAACTTCGTTTTCCCCAGACAGTCCTAACAAAGTTATGCTAGGAACGTTTACTAGACATCGGGTGATTACTGTCAGTGTATTTATTATAAATGTTCCTGAAATAATTTTAAATTTTAAAGTAATTTTTTTATTTATTTTTTTTTTTTTTAATTCTGGGATCAAGTTCCCTTAGAATAATGAACAATGAATAGAAGAAAACCTTATCCTTAGAGAAACGATTTGTGAAAGGAATTATTATATATTGGTTCTAATAATATTTTATTACTTTTTTTTTTTTTCAAATTGTATCAGCCGTCTCCGGAAGTCCTAGCTTTCCCTGTACCATTTCCTGAAGGCAGGGCGGTTAAAGAGAATAATTACTAATTATAAGAGTGAAGGACGTCCAAACGATTTTCGCTATCAAGACTATTAACTTACATAGTTTTAAACATTCCCTTTACTAATAAAAAAAAAGATCTGGTGCCCGCATCACGCAGCATCACTTACATTTTTTCTTAAAATAAAATTTCAAAGGATAAATAAATTTACTTAAAGTTTTAACAGTAACATTTATTTTAGATTATATATAATCATAATATAAAAATTGATATCATCTAAAAACCTATAAGTTACTTAAAGCTATATAGAAATACATCTGCTATTTTTTCATGCAGTTATTCTTTCACATTTAGCTGTTTTTATATCAATGCTAACAACAGAAAAGACTTTTTTTAATATTTGAGTCTGTATCACATGAAAAAAATCATAATTAAGACCTGTTAGTACATTTCAATTAGAATAAAAAACTACATTTAACTGAATTTATTTAATTTTATATCGATATGCCAGATAAATCAAAATTGTTTTCGAAAAAAATATAGAAGATATAAAATCTATGTTTTTATGGGAAAGGTGGTAATATTATTTTATTTATTACTTTCACTTACTATATATAGTAAGGGGAAGTATTGCGATCGTAAAAATTTTCGAATTCCAGTTTTCAACGAAAATACACGTTTTAGGGTCTCCTGAGTCCAAATAACCAAGTCCCGCAAAAAGGTCTGTGTGTGTGTGTGTATGTGTGTGTGTGTGTGTATGTGTGTGTGTGTGTGTGTGTGTGTGTGTGTGTGTGTGTGTGTGTGTGTGTGTGTGTGTGTGTGTGTGTGTGGTAACTCCCGGGCGGAAACGGTAAGTCCTATGAAACTGAAATTTCATATTTGTGACAAATATACCCCCGACATGTTAAAAACTTTTATCAAAATGAGCTTATCAAAGAGCCACTTGTATACCATGCTTTTGAACACTTTTTTCGATTTTCTCAAAAACGCTTCCGACGATTTAAATATCAATGTAAAATTTATTAGGCTTTAACATCGTGTAGGTTTCATTCTGATCGAAATATTCGACAGAGCTTAAATGCCAATATTTTAAATTTTCTTCCTCTAAAGTACCTTTAATTTTGTATATTCTATAAAATAGCCGTACCATCTGTTATTTTGATAAAAAACAGGTAAATACATAAGTTGAACGGATTCGATATCCAACCAAAAGAGAAAAGTGCAAAAATATTTGTTTAGTGCAAATTTTTGTTTTTGACATAATAATATTAATATACATGTATAATATACTTGGAAAGCTAAAAGTTTAAGAAAAAATATTATCTTATACACACGCTGGTAAAAGTTAATCAATAGTTATGAAAAGGTGATAAAACTAACTGTGATTTATAAAATAGATTTTTTAAAAAACACATGTTTTCTATTTAATAATTTTCATTTAATTAATTCCATTTAAATGGTTTTACTCATGTTTATCTCTATTAACTGTACTTGAAAATTCTTTGATGAATTTTAAAAAACGGAGGTAAGTGAAAGTCGTGTGTTGCCGCACTAGATTTTTTTTTATATTGATTACATTGATAGTAACTTAACGCGCTACTATTACCTAATTTCTTTTGCACATCAATGTTTTTTAATGATACTAAGAATACATTCCATGCACATAATATTTTAAAATATAATTTCAGTTTCGTGCAACTTTTATTTTCGAGCTAGGCTTGCAACATGCACA
The DNA here is from genome assembly GCA_023052935.1 of Piezodorus guildinii. Classification (NCBI taxonomy): domain Eukaryota; kingdom Metazoa; phylum Arthropoda; class Insecta; order Hemiptera; family Pentatomidae; genus Piezodorus; species Piezodorus guildinii. Next base: position 115,005,936 of record CM041297.1, read on the forward strand.
CACAGACAACATTTTGCGACCAATTAGTTGTTTTGACAAATGAGACCCTAAAACGAGTACATCCGGCGGAAATGCGGATTCTATATTTTTCCTCGATATTTCATAAATAATGTCGGTCAAACGTTTGAGGATTTTTTTCTCTTTGTGTATTATGCAGGTTGCACTAAGTAATTCAAGGGAAAATTCATTCTTTTTACTTTTCTTTAATGAAATTACCGGTGCAGTGAACTTCTTACAACTTTGGCAGTAGGGATCAATAAATCAAACCCAAGAATTGTTTAAATCTAGTGCGTATAGTTGTCTTAAATCTGAAATTTCAGTTTCCATACGTCTTTTTGTTTTTGAGCTGAACTTTACACACCACACACACTGACCATTTTGCGAGATAAAGTTATTTAAATTTTGTTAAAAACTGGAATTCGAAAATCTTTGATAATAATTAAATGGTGCAAAATGCATTTTATGAATTAGAACTTTTCACTTACATTACACTCATATTTTTACTTTCACTAACCTATAAGTGAAATTTATAGTAAAGTAATTGTGATCGTAAATAAATTTTTCGTAACTCCCGGGCGAAAACGAAAAGTCCTATGAAACTGAAATTTCATATTTAAGACAACAATACGTCCGAGATGTTACAGAAACTTTTTATCATCAGCTGACCAGAAGATCTACTTTATACCATGCATTTTGCACCTTTTTACGATTTACTCAAGAACGGCTCTAACGATTTTGATTAAACTGTATATGTATATTTATAAATTCTATGAATAAACGGAGGATAAAGAAAAGCCGATAAAATAAACTGATTATCGTAGAAAATAATATAATTGATTATTTAATAAAACACATGCTTCTATTCAAACAATTTAATCATTCTTTAACAATTTATTTTTATCTCTAAATATATTTAAAACTTCTAAAATTGACTTTAAACATCGGAAGTAAGTGATATTTGTGTGTTGCGCGCATCAGATGTTTTTATTTAACAACCAAAATATTCACTAGAAATAATTTATATGGCAGAACAACATTTGTCGCGCCAGCTATTAAATACATGTTATTTTAAGTTCAAAGTGACCTCATTTGGAAATTTAAATATGTATAACCAGTCCCGGACCTCTCCTAAATGAAAAATTGTTGCGGATAATTCTTCCAAAGCGCCGGTATCAACGACCTGTCAAAAGATCCAATGACACAAATAAGACTCACAATGCCCGCGCCATTTCCGAATGAAATGGGATAGGCGCTAAGTTGATCCTCGTTACGAAGCCTAACTAGATAACAGAGAGCCGAGGAATGTAGGGCGGCTGGAGGGAAAGGTCCGGATCGTATGATCCTCGCGGGCCAATGGGGTGCGATCAGGCCACCTCCGAGGCTTCCCATTGGTCCGCGCTCCGTTCGATACCGCCCCCGCTCCGCCGTCTACCAACATCGATTTCTTCTCGTCACCGCCGCTCTACTAATCGATTATCTCTGCCATTGGATCCTCTCTGTCATCGCCTCGGTCTGCGGAACTGGTAGGCGAATACTTTATTAATTAAGAAAGTTAAGAAGATACCAATAAAAGATCCATTTCTAAGATAGTCCGGGTGGTGGTGAAGAAAAAATATGGCATTATTAAGAAAATAAGACTGTCGATGTACTTCACTACTTTAAAAAAAAATATAAATCAACCATTACATTTTGGCTATGCTATTCTTCGATAAGGACTCTTTCTGAGATGGTCACCTGAGGTGTAGGGGTTACCGCAAACAACCTTCTATGCCCTAGGTCGTGGTTTCAAAACTGACAGGCGTCCCTAAGATTTTTATAATGGGAGAAAAATGCCGTGGTTATACCGTCCTGTGCGATGTCAGGTATTCGTTTCTATCTTAAAAAAAACCTGGACAGGCAAAATCTAGGATCTCCACTGTAGCATCGTGAGATAAGCCAGAGTAGCATAAAAGTGACGTTGATTAAATCGATAAACAAACGAACTATTTTTAAATGGGCATCAATGAAAAAATAACATTCAATTTTAATAATTGCTAAAGATTTTCTATTCCTACTTATCGATTATCTCTGCTATTGAGTCCTCAATGTCATTGCCTCGGTCTTGTAGGCGAATACTTAATTAATTATGAAAGGTAAGACGATACCAATAAAAAAAAGTATAATAGATATTATAGATTCCGGATACAAAGCCTAGAGCCCTTGAAATACCAATAAATAACTGACCTATACAATTTACTGCATATTACATTTTCTTATTCATAGTGAGGGAAAACATATAACATTTATAGTGAGAGGAAATATTGCGATAGTGAAAATATTCGAATTAGAATTTTTAACGGAAAAACACGTAAGTAAAAATTACATAGTTCCGAAAAAAGATGAGTTAGCCTAGCTCTAAAACCATAAGTTTTACAAAGACGATATTTCATATTTTAGAAGCATAGGTATATGCCTAAGATGTTACTCAAAATTTTTATAAAAACCAGAAGAGCCACTTTACACCATTCACTTGCACTTTTTTTACGACTTTTCCCTTTTTAACAATCGGAACGATTTTGATTACATTCGCTATATCCATGCAAATTTTGACTTGAATATCATGTGTGTTTCATATAGATTGAAATAGTCTGAAAGGATTTAAATATCATTTTTGAATTTCGTCTCTCTTCTTAAAGTACCTTTTGTAGATCCTAACTAAAGGACAAATAGAAAAATATTTATTTTATGAATGTATTATTTAGAACAATCTCTTCTTTTTATTTATATATTTATTTATTATAACATATATAAAATTTGATTATAACAACGTAACGTTTCGAGGTACTTTCTATGCCTCATCTTCAGATCATTAAAAATCAATATTATAAGCAACCATACAAACAATAACAGATATTATCAATAATTTAGAATTCATTTATCACCTACAATATTTACAATCTGTTTACAAAAAAACTTTATTAAAAATTCTACTTACATGTATTTCCATATCATAATATAGGTCATATAATAATGTACTATTATTCATACATAGCCCCTATATACGAATTATCCTGTCAGTCTGTTAAAATAATCTCTACTTCACCATCACATAATAATTCTTTTAACATTTTACTGCTAAATAATTGCAACCATGCAGCAGACTAAATTAGGCTTTCATCTAAATCCATTCTTGTACTAGTCAATGTTTTTAAATACCCACAACAAAATTTTTATCAATTTATATATATATATATATATATATATATATATATATATATATATATATATACACACACAAATGATAAATGAATTCTAAATTATTTATAATATTTGTTATTGTTTGTATGGTTGCTTATAATATTGAATTGTATTTTAGATGATTTTTAATGATCTGAAGATGAGCCATAGAAAGTACCACGAAACGTTACGTTGTTATAATCAAATTTTATAATGTTATAATAAATAAAAAGAAGAGATTGTTCCAAATAATACATTCATAATTAAAATTACTCTTCTATAATAATAATAATTGATATAAATTTTTTTTTTCCGAACATAAAAATAGTAATATAGATGTAAAATATAATGTTGGAAAGCTTAACATATAGAAAAATCTTATTTTTCAGAATACGTTATGGAAGGTTATGCAAAGTGATAAATAGGGCATAAACATAAGTGATAATTGTACATAACCTTCTAATGAAACTGAATATAATTTATATTACTAATATATATATATATATATATATATATATATATATATATATATATATATATACTATTTAATCTCACATAAATGTTTCACCAGAATAATATAATTCTTTTTTTCATGTTTAAGTTCATATAAAACTAGGTTCAAGAAGTTGTGTCTTGCGCGTAACAGATATTTTCTTAGGCTATTGACGAGATGTGTTCTCCGTGACCTGCATTACGTTTTCTTATCTTCACCGCTGATTCCGGAACTGGCCTAACTGCTGAATAATTCTTTCTTTATTAGTACTTGAGTCACTTAAGGTTTGGTTTTTAATCTTCCAATAATAACCTAATAATATTTTTTGTTAAGATGATGGTATCATTGATTACAAATAATTTGTGATAAATAGTATAGAGCACCAGACTACCGTTAACCGGTCAAAGGTATTATTTACTTTGAAAAAAATGAAATTTCATATTTCTTATTTCGCTATAAAGTGGGTAACAAAAAAAAAAAAAAAAAAAAACTGTGGCAGTGAATTGGACCTAATCACCTCCTTTCTCATCTATTCTAATAGCAGTACGAGTCACTTATGTATTCATAAAAAAAAACTTCATGGATTCATGAGTTTTCAGAAATTCAAATTTATGGAAAATTTAATGTAATAATTTAAAAAAAAAACTACAATGCATTCATCTATTCTTCGCGGCGATATTCGGAAATAATTAAGAAGAAGGAATTTTCTAAAAATAATATGCTCCGAATTTTAGAGTACCTTAAGAAAAAGGAGTCAAAGGAGTATTCAAAGGACTTTAATACAGGCTTGCTTTTTATAAATTAACATTAAAAAAAGAACAATGTTGTTTCACTCGTTTAACACCACTTTATGCTACTGTGCTAATCGATTTATGTTACAGTGGGAGTCCTGGAATTTTTCTATTCACGTTGTATTAGGATAGGGATCTTAAAAGAGTGCCTGACTTCGAGCAAGGCTCGAGACCACTATTTTACGTCTTCTCCGAAATACGGTATAAACCAAGGATTTCGAACTACCTTTAAGGAATCCTGAGCCATCTGCAAGGTTTGAACCCGCGACCTTGAGCATAGAAGGCTAGGTGTCATTTTAGTCACTAGTCTACAGGGGACCCCAAAAGGAAGCTTAATTAAATAAATAGGATAAACCAAAACGTTAAGAAGAGTAACGTCTACGTCAGATGGGTATATAATTACATGGAATTGAGACAGATAAAAAATAGCTGAGGCATTCCATCCCAAAAAAATTACCATCGAGAAAAAAAAAAGGTAATGCTAAGTACTACGTCTATTCAATACCTACTGGTAACAAAAACTCAATAGTTAATGTAACAAAGTAATCCTGTTGAAGTTAATTAAACTTTATATGTAGCTTAAAACCCCTTCCTCTCTTCTCCAAACCAAATAATTTCCTTCCCTGAAATTAAAAAAAAAAAGAGAGAGAGAGAGAGAGAGAGAGAGAGAGAGAGAGAGAGAGAGAGAGAGAGAATGTGCTTTTCGAAAGTCCCAAGCCAAAGAGGTCAAAGGGAAGACTTCGCCTCAATTGTATATCAAGGGATGTCAAAGCTATATTGAAGGAGGTTGGAATGTCAAAGGAGAGCCGAACGTCATGGTACTGCTAAAACCTCCCATACAAAGGCTGTAGTATCACTTAAGAAAATGAAGAAGAAGAGTAGATAATCTATCCTTCATCGTTAATAATAATCGCTTGCGCATTACAGGACTTTTACTTACATCTATTATAATCAAGTTAAGAACATTTAAATAATGTTACAGTTGAGAAAAATATAAATAATTACATCAAGTGACGGTAGAAACATATGTTTTTGAATAAGTAATATGACAATAGAAATATTATCTAAATAATTCATTATTTGTTGAATGTTATCCAATTGTTTAAATATAAATTAATAAAAAATTAAAGCGACTAGTAAAAAATCACAAACATACATTTTTCTGTGTTAATGATAATTTATGAAAATAAACTCTTAAATACAAGTGTGAGTCTAACTGATAAATTTTGATTTTTCATTTTAATTTACTTATTGATCTGTTCTACATAACTTGTTTTTAAAATCAAATTAATATTATCATTATTCCTCCATATTGATATGAATCAGAAAATTTGTCCTGTTGTTTTTTTCTTGTTAGACTTTTGTAATCCATAAAATATTGATAGCAAGGTTACCCTTCACAAGTTATTTATTTATTTTTATAATTCCGAAATATTAAAATATTTATATACAAGAGTGGCTCACGCCCTTCGTAAGTTATTATAAAATAAACCACCCTTTGAATTTTTTTATTTATGGAGTTGAAATTGTAATAGGTATTATTTAGTTCTTACTTTTGTTGATGTATTAACACATTTTCCTTTAGTCTGACAGGGGAATTTGGATAGGACAAGCTTTAGACATAAATCAATTAAGATAATTATTAAATTAAAAAAAAAACGCTGTAAATTATTACTAATGGTTTATTATTTCAAAATACCTATATTGGTGTATAACTGTATAACAGGCAATTAACGTAAATTACCACTGCTGATTTCAGAACGCTATATCTCTGCTATTTCTGAACTAATTTCAATGATTCTTTTTTGTTTTTTTTAGGAAATTTAATTATCTTTCGTCGTGATGTCATAATTTTAAAACTCTTTATATTCTTAAATAACTGAGTTATTAAATTAAATCAGTTTTAATCGGCCAATATTTTAAAACTAATAGCTGATATCTACGTCCAGGCGTTAGGATCATCGTCGGATGCTCTGGTATTTTTTGCAAAATTAAATAAAAATTGGTCCTGTGGTACCAGAGAAAAGCGGACGGCGGAAAAAACGGATTTGTTCTTTTTGATTTATTCTTTATTCGGGTTCTACGTATCTTGAAACTTAAGCTTTAAAATTTTGAGAAGGTGATGATTTGAGTTTTTAGTCGATTACAAAGGTTAATCGTATAAAATAATAAAAAAAAAAAATGATTGATATATCTCTGACCTCACAAAGACAATAAGATAACTGAAAAAAAGAAAATGTAAACATAAAGTTTCAAATATATTGGAGTGTGTCACAAGGAATGTCTGTTTTCAAGGTAAAGGATTTTTATTAAAAATACGATATCAATACAATATAATTTTTCCCAACGTGACACCAACTTTTTTATCCCCGAACTGAAAAACTCTGAGCTTTGAAGTGAAACAAAATCTGAAAACGCACTTTTCACTTGATCATCATTTTCAAAAAGTTTTCCTTTGACGAAGTTGTCTAAATTCCTGAAGAGGTCGTAATCTGTTGGTGACAAGTTGGGAGAATATGGTGGGTGCGGAAGAACTTCGTAGCCCAGTTCTTTCAATTTTGCACGGTATGTTTTGAAACATGGGGTCTTGCTGCCGCTCAGTGAGATCATGAGGTACCGAGTATGTATGTATATGTATCGAAATTTTATACTTTCCCAATACACTTTAAATGTCTGGAAACGGTAGATGCACTTGCATTTAGTTGTGCTGAGTGTTCTTTGCAAGTTTTCCAAGTCGGTATCCCCAGCTGAAAACTTAGCAAACCAACGGCGAATGGTCCGTTCATCAACACTCTCTTCCCCAAACGCCTTCCAAATATTTCTAGCGGCTTCAGCTGCTGAATGGCCGAGTTTAAACTCGTACAAAAATCATATTTAGAGGTATACTAAACAGTGGGTAATTGATTGGGAAGCTAATGTTTATAATACAAAGGTAGAGAATTAGTAACTGTTTACTTTAAATATGTAAACATCCGGAAGAAAACAACAGAGACCAGCTAAATCCTTTATGTATTTCTGAAACTATAAAAACGAATATTTCATGTGAAATAACCCCTTGTTTGTTGATAGTTGCCAGCACCATATAATAATATTGCTTTATTGGGAAATAATACAATCTGCCACTATCTTGGGCAATAAGTTGTTGATAGTTATTACTTTTAAATGTATTACTGTTCTATAAATAATTAGGACATATCCCAATCATTATTTTCCTATAACTTGCAAAATCAGGACTGCTTAAAATGATAGAAAATATTTTTATTTTAAATATTGCTTTATTGAGAAATAATACAATCTGCCACTATCTTGGGCAGTAAAAATTGGGGCTAAAATAAATCATTTATTCCATATCTACAGAGCAAAGCAAAACAAAAATAAATTATCCTAAATAACAAATGAAAAATATAAAATAAATAAATGAAATAAAATAAAATAATTATAATCTTGGCCACACCTATATACAATGTAAAAAATAACTAATATATGTATATATTATTTTATACATTACATAAATATTATTTAATATCTAAAATATTGAGTGATAATAGATTGTTGGCACCAAAAAATGGCGAATATCCGAAACTTTGTGCAATTTAAATAAAATGGTGCGGTTAAAAAACAGCCCTTTTTTCTTATCTAAAATATTAATAATAAATTATAAAGCCGTAATCTGTAAAATAATGATGATTTGAAATTAACCAACCTGACCATAATTAGAAAATACTTTTTGTTACTTTCACGTACCTATTTTTAAATATTGTAGAAATATGAATGGAATGTCTGGAAGCATTTCCTATCCGTCATTCATTCATGAAAAGCCGAGTCTGTGGCCTCAACCAAAGGTCAACCACAAGATCGGTCGTAGGAAATGTTTGATATTAGTTTCATGTTTCTATAGGAAATATAATATTTCTTATTCGAAAGTAAAATGTTTTCAAATAAAAAGTAAAACCGGTCACTGATATAATTATTGGAATGTTGAAATTTAAGAATAACTGCTGAGGATGATTAAATAAAATAATATTTATTAGGATTTACCCTTAAAATAAATATGAGGAATTATTTATTATTATTATTTTATTTTTTCTCAGCTTTCGCTGGCATTAGCGCCTATTCGGACTTAAGTCAAGGGTGAGGCTAGTAAAACTTAAATCTTTATGTTCAGTACTTTTTGGTCGATACTCGCAGTACCCAATAACACAGCTTTCTGCATCTCATCCAGAATGTTGAGAGGAAAATCTAGCTCCTTTATTGAGCTAACGCTCATCTCTGGGATCAAGCCATTCGTTGAGATGATCAACGGCAGCACTCTCACTTTGTCAAGCTTGTACAATTGCTTCAATTCTTCCCCCAAATCCTGATATTTTCTGACCTTTTCTGCAACTACCTTGTGCAGGTTATCATCTGATGGCACACCTATCTCAATGATCATTGCACATTTCTCTACCTTTAACATCAGTAAAATATCTGGCTTGTTATGCGGAATTATATGGTCGGTTATGATTGCAAGGTCCCAATACAGCTTGACGTACTGTCTGTCGATTACTGGTAGTGGGCTGTATTTATAATACGGGCAAGTTTCCTACAGCATATGATATTTCTTGGCCAATACTTGGTGAACAATTTTAGCCACGTTATTGTGCCTCAAAAAGTATTACTTTCCCGCCATCACTTGACAGCCTGACGTGATATGCTGAATTGATTCTGTAGCTGTCCTACACATATGTCACAGCTCAGAAATAGCTTCTTCACATATACGGCGCCTATAAGTATTTGTGGCAATAACTTGGTCCTGAATGGCTAAAATAAATCCTTAAGTTTCAGAAAACAAATTACCATTACGCAACCATGCTAGTGATGCACCTTTGTCTATGCCTGTTGCTACCAGATTGTGGTAATATCTTCCGTGAAGTTCTTTAGACTTCCACGTTTCAAGCATTTGTTCTTGATTTGCAGGCTAGCGGATGTTGTCGTTCTGAAGATTTAATGCAGTAAGACCAATATCCAGAGCTTTTAATATGATTATTATTATTATTAGAGCGATAGGAAGGCGCTAAGCACTTATGACTCTATTTTCTTATTTCTAGTTCTTTTTGTCTTGCCAGTATTGAGTCATTCTTTGGCTGAACTTCTCTTTTCTTTCTGCAGACCATTTGGGTCTGTATGGTTTCTGATTGTTTTGCTCTAGAGTTACTTTCCATTTGTTTATTTTGTCTATTAATATGTTTCAGTCTTGGATTTCCTCTTGTCTTATGTCTGCTCTTCGTAAGTCTTCTCGTGTCTGTTTGATCCAGTTCGTAGTGCTTTTGAGTGTTGCTGTTCTTTCGTGTATATGTCGTGTCAGTCTTGTTTCAGGTAGTCTTTGTATGTTCCCATAGAATTTCAGTCTTCTTTTCCTGATGTCTGTCGATGTTAGCGTGTTTTTCTGTTGTTTTTATATATATTAATTCTTTTTTTCCAAAACAATTTGTATTGAGGAATATTACAATCTGTCCTAATTAGGACATTTAAAAATAGTGATCAAATACAACATTCATAATATATTTATAAATTATATACAAAACAATATAAAATAATAACGCAATATACATGCAAATATACAATAAAGAATCAATATGAATATTTACAAAAGTCACTCATACCTATATACAAGCCTCAAGCATACAGCACGTGAGTGGAGAATCTAGCCAATGCTATAATCCAATATAAATGTTTACAAGTATGAGATATCGAGGCCACTGCCATTTCGACCTTCTAGGCGATGGTAAAGGTATTTGGAGCTGGATAGGGATTGAGCCAAAGGATTGGGGTGATGTGTAAGGTACTGATGGCATTTGGAGAATTTCGATGGAATAAGGTCTAAAATAAATGGAATATTTAGATCGTGGTATAAGGTATGGTGACATAATAAGGAGCATTTACGGTTGTTCGGAGGACTTTGTATTGAAAGGATTGAATGCGTTTGATGTTAAAAGATTTGGCTGTCGTCGTCCCCAGATAGGTTTCAGTTCTGTCTTGTAAATTATATATTAAATTAAGGCATTTTCATGACAACAAATTATTATAAAATGATATTCCGAGATTAAACAAGAAGTAATACAAGTATATTTTGTACAATACTGAGCAAGTAGACGATTTGGCCGAAATCAAACTCTGAAGAAGTTGGGTGAACCAAAGAGTGAATTGCAGATCTGGAACTTGGAGTTGAAAATTACATTAATATATACTGATATGATATTAATAAGTAAATGACTTTTGACGAATAAAATTAATGACAATTTTAGGAGGAAAATATATAATTTCCGTTAGCAAGTTCAGTCTAACGGGAACGGGAGGTGCGTGAGAGACAGAAGATTTAATCGAAATAATTGTCCGATTTTTATTTCAAAATGTATATATTTTTTTGTCAGTGTGAAGAGGAGATTGTAAAAAAACAGTTTAGTAGCAGCAATGTTACTTTGATATCGACTGGAAATTTCTTTTTCCGACTATTGGATGGATATCAAATCTGAAAAGTGCATTTTAATCTTTTTTTTTTTTCAATCGCACAATAACACTTTTTCGATAAAGTGTATAAGGGTTTTAGATTTCAAATTTTCAAGAAGGAAATGTTTAAAAAAATTGTTAACTATTTTCCTACAATATCCTCTTCACACCGAAAAAAAATGAATATTATGAAATAAAAATCATAAATACTATTCAAGTCTTACGGTATAAATCCAACAACAGTATGACAAATAAGTATAAAACAGATTGCTCAGAGCTGAAACCCGTCCATGTAACCTTGCATTCAGCCCTGGTCCCAGGTGGCTTTTTCTTAATCTCCTTCTCTTTCACTTAAATGTAAATATCGATTTCTGAGTGTAAATATTGGGTTGTGCGGAAAATAATGCAGGATTTTTAGTTTTATATCACTACTCTATGTAACAAACTGTTTACCTTTACTGGACTATTCATTTATATGAATGTCAACGCTTATTAATTCTCTTTAAATAGTCGTGAGTTATAGATTGAATCTATTGACGGCTACGTATGCATTATTGAATATAATTTCTTCCTAGTATTAAAAAAAAACTTGTTTCATTTCAACGCTTCCAGTATTCCAAGATTCATAAAAATCGTTTTCCGTTAAAAATAAACTACTTTACAGAGTTTGTGCTGATTGATCATTCTAGAAAGGATTAGCCACCTTTCTTTAAGAGTAAGAAAAGTAACCATCGAGCGTTGTGGGCCCATGAATATTGTCTACAAGCTATTATACTATAAAAAGATATTATACAAGGGTTTAATGTTGAAAATAATAAACCAAAATCATGTATACATGACCCCGTTACTATTTACTTTTCTTTTCTTTCAGTTTTCATTCAAATAAAATTTTCTGATTCCAAAACACCTAGCATTTTATCTCTATCGTCAAATAATAATCGATTTTTGGTTTAATTACATCTAGTATAATATGTAACTTGAGTATACAGATAAACTTAATAAACCAATACACACCCAGCAGCAAAAAAATCAGACCACCATATATTTCTTTAAAAAACACTGAAACAACTGATATACTAGGACCGTTATAGTGGTTAGAAATTGTGTCATAAGTCGCTATAATATTTGGTAGGCCAGTTCGTACTACTATACGCCACTTTCTCCAATTTTGTTTTCATTGTTTTTGACCAGACTTTTCAAAAGTGATTTTAAGAAAAAAAAAACATGTTGCTTTACCAGAAGATGGGAGAAGCCAGCAGATACATCGCAATATCTCAGGGTATTCTCAAGAAATCTTTCCTAAGACATATCCGACGTTATGGAAACGTGGGTGATTACTATAAAGGAGGAGACAAGGTTGTTATCATTGGAGATGGAATTTTGGAAATACTCTTGTGTCATGTTCCCAACAGAACTATTAGGGAGATTGTCCAACAAGAAACAACTACACCCAATAAAATAGAAATAAAAAAAATATTGAAGTGGTAATGATCTTTACAAATATTGACAGAGGAGCGGTGACTGACCAAACCAGACCTTTGTGTAATAACGAAGTTGTAAAAAATCGTTAATACAAAATATTTTATACATTGCCACTATGTACTCACTAAGCAGGGACAACGCATACTTAAGTTAAAATTTTAGATTTTTTGTCAATTTTATTTTTTACGAAACTACTAGTTGCTCGCATCTTTGAAATAGGCTTGTTAAAATTTTACGATTAAAATTCTTTTGAATTCGCTCTTGAACTAAATATGATTTACTTTTAATCCAAAAATTCATTTCGGAGGACGTTTTAAGTTTGGCCAAAATGATCTTAATAATCCGATACTATACTATCAGCAATAAAATTTAATTAAATATATTTGTAAGAAAATAATTAGAGTTCGCATCTCGGTCGGGGGGCATTTAGTGTGGTCTTACCTGGAATAAAAATACATTTTTTTAAAAATAGTTTTTATTTTATTTTATAAAAATGCAATAATATGAATATTTTATGAAAATAGTGTTATAATAAACAAATTAACTAAAATTTATTTAAAATCGTGACTTATGACGTTATAATAGCTATAGACCAGCCACTATGTACCTTTTTCTTTTCCCATTAATTGAACTAAATATCCTATAAGGAGGTATAGGATCTATTATTCCGTCTTTGGAAGGGTTTGTACAGTTAATTTGTATCGTAATAGATGGTGTTAGTAAGCCTTGTTACCAAGGCAGTAACCAATTTCCAACTAATTTAGGGTGAGTACCCAGGCAAGCCATCAATTCACACTGCTTCCCATTGCTATATCTACAATGAAGCATTTCATAACCTACGAAAACCTCAATTGATAATTGCATATTGATATGGATATTAGTTTATTGTAAGTAGAAAAGAATTATTTTATTTCAAATAGGAGGGAATTCCGCAATATCTTATCAATGGCCTGATCCAAAGTATGCCAAGGGGGTTGGAATCGATCATATTGGCAAAAGGAAGAAACACAAGGTACTAAGCCTCCAAGTCAACTGTAAGGTAAGGGGATTTGTTTATTTAATTTAAGGTAATCAGAAAACTGTTTTACTAAAATTAAGAATACCATTATTTTTTTCATTTTTACTTTCACTTACTATATATCGCAAGGGAAAGTATTGTGATCGTGAAAATTTTCGAATTCCAGTTTTCAACGGAAATACACATTTTAGGGTCCCCTGAGTCTAAATAACCAAGTCTCGCAAAAGGTGTGTGTGTGGTAACTCCCGGGCGGAAACGGTAAGTCCTATGAAACTGAAATTTCAAAAGATTTTGATTAAACAGGCTTTAATATCATGTAGGTTTCATTCTGATTAAAATGGTCTGACAGGGCTTAAATGCCGATATTTTAAATTTTCTTGCTCTAAAGTACCTTTAATTTTGTTGATTCTATAAAAATAACTATACTATCTTGTTACCACTGATAAAAAACAGGTAAATATGTAAGTTTTGTGAATTTAAAAAATAACTAAAGGAGAAGACTGAAAAAAAAATTTAGTGCAATTTTTTGTTTTTGAACATAAGAGCAGTAATATACATGTATGATATACCGTTGGAAAGCTAAAGATTTTAGAAAAAATATTATCTCATACACAAGCTTTTAAAAGTTAATAGAGAGTGATGAAAAGAAGATAAAACTAACTGATTTTTTTAGATAATAATATAATAGATTTTTTTAATAAAATACATGTTTCTATCTATAGAAATTCAATTTATTTAATTCTTTAATAGCTTCACGTATTTTTATCTCTAACTGTATTTGAAAATTCTTTCATTGATTTTAAAAATGGAGGTAAGTGAATGTCGTGTGTTGCCCGCACCAGATTTTTTTTTTGTTTTCATGTTAACATTTTACTTTCTTCCTATAAATTTTCATCTTTCCTATTGAACATATAATCCACTGTAAAAAACAAAAAAAAAAAAAAAAAATCACATTACCTTGTCCTAGAAGTAACACTACCAGTACTATCTTCCCAGCAGTAGTTCGTTGGTTGTTTCAAAGTTTTTAAGAAATGTATAGTGGTCCGTTTTTTTTTTTTTTTTTTTTTTTTTTTGCTGTTAAGTGTATAAGCAGTATTTTATGGCTTCAACTGAAGTCGGCTCAATCGAATGAAAAAATAAAGAGCGATTCTAATCTGAGACAAAATTGCATGAAAAAAAAAACTGCAGCTCTATGTTTTCAATTAATGAGGGCAATGTTTTATTTCAATACAAAAAATCATGTTTAAATCATTTGGTTGTTCTATTTATATTGTTTACTTACCAATTAAAGATAAGCATAGTTACATTTTAGATAATTTTTATTGTATTTTGTTGACATAATCATAAACTAAAAATAATCTATAATCATATTTAATATAGTTTTTATTCTTTGGATATTTTCTGGAACATCTGTCATGGTCAAGTTTTGTACGAATTTCTTGGCACGTTCGTGAAGTTTCTCATGAAATTGTATACATACAGTCAGAATGTGATCTTGTAACGTGGGTATGTGTAAGTCCGTATGTAATCTTTATAAATGAAACACCAGGGTGATCGGGTGATGGGTCTTAAAGTTTTTGATTGGAAAGTCTGAATTATTTTAATATGTCTTTTAACTATCCCATACACTTGTGAGGCGTATGCCCGTATGAATTTTAGTAAGTTTTCATAATGTTTAGTCTTCGCCTGATGAGGAACGTTGGTGCAGAGGAGAATATAAAAGTGTTAGTCGATTGTTGGGTATTTTTGTTCAAAGTGAAGGACCCCATGTCATTCTCCTGTCGAAATCAATACATTAACATTCTCCCCTACGAAATCTGCATTTCAGTCTTCATAAAAAAACGTTACTATCCACCATAGTTCATTCATCACATAGGACTCTTTTCAACAAAATGATGATAGAAGTGAAAATAAATTTAAAAGAAAAAAAATGATAAATCCACACCTGAAAGACAAACGCATAAAGAAATGATTAATATAATAATAAGTTTTTAAAAAAATTATTAATTGTAATTTACAACTGTATTAAAAAACAAAATGAGTAAGTATGCCGTATGAAAAAAGTCATGAAAATGTCTTGAGAAAGAACTACCCAGTGGTAGCACTTCACTAACTACTTTAAGGCAGTTGGTCCCGAGGCCACCTTCTTTTCAATCGCTCTCGGAGAGCTATCAGGAAGATAAATTACGGACAAGTGGATTTGTGTGGGCAGGGAGTTTAGAATGAAAATAGGTGTATTCATCACGGGCTATGTCTGCAACAAATGGGATGTTGAGGTCATTATGGAGGAGTTTATTTGTGACAAAATAAGGGGCAGTCAGGATTTTGGATTGTAAGGACTGGATGCGGAGGAATTAGATGGTTTCGTAGAGCCCCAGAGCTCAATTCCATATTTCCAAATAGGTCTAATAATAGTGATGTAAATTAGTCTTTTGTAATATATGGAAGTTTTGAACGTTTGTCTAGTAAGTGTTGTAGTAATCGGTATCTTCGAGCAGTTTCTTGTCGTTTCAGTCTTATGTGAGGGTATTGTGAAGATAAAAATAAGTAAATAAGCATTACCATATATGATTTGGTTTCAAATCTTGCGTAAAAAAAAAAACAACACGATTACAAAAAGTTTATTTCTTTGCATTCTTTAACAACTATTAAAGAGAGTTGAGTATAAGACGATCCAAGTTGTTGGATATGAAACCAGATTGCAAAAAGTGGACCACCAGTACAAGGAAATCTTGGAGAGAAGAAACCATATTTCGTCCACTTCGAATGCACAGCATCACTTCATGGCTCCAGCGTGCGAACATTGTGAAAATACTCGTATGACACAAACTGTAAAAAGTGTTGTTTTTTTCTAATCTCCATTATATACATTTCTTATTTATTTTCCTTTTTATTTTCTGGCTTATTCCTTTTTCATGAAACCTCTTTAACATTTCAAGGAATTGTGGAGTACATTAAAATTTAAAAAATGATTCCCTGAACTGATAAAATCATCTGTGACGGGGCTCGCTTCTGGCAAATAGGGTAAACTCTTAAAATTACGACTTAAAATACCTTTATTGATGCAAACACATTTCGAGCCAGAAACTAGCGGATTGGCAACTAGTTTTATAATTTCCAAAAACTTGACAAACCCTCCGAGATGATTGAAAAGAAGAAAGGTCTAGGATCTACTTACTTAAAATAAACATCTGAAGTTCTAACCGCTGGGTAGTTTCTTCACAAAGCTTTTCACGCCCTTTAATTCTAATTCAACAGTTTTAACTTATTGTATTTATGTTAATATACAGATTATAAAATTCAATAAAAAATGTATAAAAAAAATAAAAAAATCGTATGGGCATTAAGAGCTTTTTCCTTCCAGAGTAAAATGTTCACTATATTTTTTTGTGACTGCCCTATTCTAAAATTGCTGTAATTTTTCGCTGAGGTGGTCGAATGAAGCTGCTGTGAACAATGATTTTCAGCCGCATACTCCTCACCTCGCACACTTAAATAAAACATGTGCTGTTAAGTGCCCTCCTCCATATTTGAAGCAATACGGTGAAAAATAAAATTTATCGTGAGATATAGAAGAACTTTTAGAAGATAAATAAAACACATCAGTGAAATTTTCAATTACCTTAAAGAAACTAATTATAATAGAGTGTAATTTCATATCCTACCAATGACCCTCTGGGTTAGAGGTAAAAGTAAGAAGATGAAGAATGAGTTTCTGCGAATTTTTTAAAAATCTTTTATAATGACTGGAACATCAAACTAGCGAATTCTTTTAGATCCCTGGAGAATGAAAAAGTTATATCTGGAGTTCCAGGACGACCTGCATTCCACGGAATTGCTCCACAGCGAAACTGAGCACCGCGAAATTAGAAAGCTGAGGAACTAAGGGTTTGTGCCGGTTTTCTTTCATCCATTAGCTACATCATTTTTTACTTGTCTGTTAGGGTAATACCTCAATATAAACGGATTTTAAATTCACGAGGCTTATTTCAATAAAATAAGTGAAACTAAATAAACTTTAATGAATATGAAACATCAGCCTTTGATAGTACATTCAGTATATTATAATTAGTTGATATACCGGGTGTCTCGTCATATTGTGAGAGCAGGCACTAGAGTGGAACAAAAAAATTCTTATGACCCATAATTCGATTTCCAACGGTTAGGGAGAAATATCAAACATTGACCATGGATCATATGAACTTTATACTTTCCCTTACTATATATGAAATATATAGTAAGGGAAAGTATTGTGATCGTGAACATTTTCAAACATTTCCAGTTTTCAGAGGAAATACACGTTTTAGGGTCTCCTGAGCCCAAATAACCACGTCCCCTGTGTCTGTGTCTGTGGGTGCGTGGAATAACTCCCGGGCGAAAACGAATTGTCCTATGAAACTAAAATTTCATATTTAAGACAACTATACACACGAGATGTTACGGAATCTTTTTCATCAAATTCAGCTGACCGGAAGATCTACTTTATACAATGCATTTTGCACCTTTTTAGGATTTTCTCAAAAACGGCTCTAACTATTTTACTTAAACTCGCTATATCGTTGTAAAGTTGGACGGGCTCATGTAGGTTTCATTCTGATTGATATAGTCTGACAGGGCTTAAAAGCCCATATTTCAAAATATCTTTCTCTAAAGTACCTTTAATTTTGTAGTTTTGATTAAATTTGCCATATCATCTGATTAGCATTGCTAAAAACCAGGTAAGTTGAACGGATTCGATAACTAACTAAAGGAGATAACTGCAAAACATATTTTTTAATGCATTTTTTTTTTTTTTTTGAACTTAAGAAGAGTAATATACATATATAATATACCGTTGGAATGCTAAAGATTTTAGAAAAAAATATTATCTTATACATACTATTGTAAAAAGTTAACGAAGGGTGATGAAAATCCGATAAAACAAACTGATTGTTGTAGATATTAAAATAATAGATTATTTAATAAAACACATGTTTCTTTTGAAATCCAATGTAAATAATTCTTTAGAAATTTGTTTAAAAACTCTTAAATTGATATAAATAACGGAGGTAAGTGAAATTCGTGTGTTGCGCGCACCAGATTTTTTTTAAATTCTTGCCTCCCTACAACCTAGGTTGGCCAATGAAGTATGTATATCGTGTAACTATGTATATTAATGCTTATCAAATGAAGAAGTTCATCAAAGTTCCGAAAAATTTAAAAACTGACGGTTTAAGCATATAATGAAACAAAATAGCACCTTGAAATGTCGGAATGCCTTAGAAATATTAAAATTTAATTTTCTTCATGACGTTGCGCGACACTCAGTTTCTTGACGGGAGGGTTTGACTTCTTAACCTTCTGGGAATTTTTTTTTCTATTATTTCGTAACTATGCGTTTTTATATGCGTGCTCATCATGTGGATATATTTGAGTTTTTCTGATGAAAGCAGTGGAAAAAAAAAAAAAAAAAAATTTGCTTTCCTTCCTACCCGTTGAAGATCGGACTGTGGGTTATATATATATATATATATATATATATATATATATATATATATATATATATATATATATATATATATATATATTTTTTTTTTTTTTTTTTGTCCTCACTTGAGGACTAGTATCTGCTCTTACAAGATAAGATGATATGAATATATTAGTCGGAACAGTCTCTTCTATTTTATTTATATATTTATTTATCATAACATATATAAACCATGATTATTAAAACATTACGTTTCGAGGTACCTTATGCCTCATCTTCAGATCTTTAAATATCATCTAGAATATAATTGAATAAATATTATAAGTAACCATACATACATTAACAACACATTATCAATAATTTAGAATCCATTTATCACTTAAAATATTTACAATTTGTTTTTAAAAAAATTTATTAAAATTCTACTTACATTTATTTCCATATTATATCCTAATATAGGTCAATTACTATTGTAGTATTATTCATATTAAGTTCCTAGATATGAATAATTCTGTTAAAATAATTTATCATTTCATTGTCACATATTAATTCTTTCAACATTTGGCTGCTAAACACTTGCAACTATCATGTAGACTAAATTAGCATTTATCTAATTCCTTTCAAAAAAATTTTAAAAACATATTGTAAATATTTTAATGGATAAATAGATTCTAAATTATTTATTATGTGTTGTTAATGTACGTATAGCTGCTAATAATATTTATTCAATTATATTTTAGATGATATTTAAAGATCTGAAGATGAGGCATAAGGTACCTCGAAACGTAATGTTTTAATAATCATGGTTTATATATGTTATGATAAAAAAAATATATAAATAAAATAGAAGAGACTGTTCCGAATAATATATTCATAACTTAAATTACTCTTCTATAATAGAATTGATATAAGATAAGATTATCTGTAAATAACCGAAAATATTTCAAAAGACGTCTGTACACCTCAAGACAATAAAACGAATTTTATTTTGTCATTGAGTTCTTATATTTAAAAAAAAAAAGGTTTTTGTTGAATAGAATGTCCAACATAGTAAAGGAGCTAAATTACGTTTAAGGAACAGTTTGGTTTAATTGTATGCAATTCATCTGTCACATCTGGAGTAGTTGCTAGCTAACAGCTTTTTATGACCGACATGAGTTTAAGAAATCCTTAGTTATGCCGTCCTTCGGAGGGGATCTAAGAGGGTGGTCCAGAGCCAGTGCGATTCAGGTACACGTTAAAGATCCCTATCCTAATAACGCCCACTTTAGCATCACCCAATTAGCCACAGTAGCATCAAGTGACATTATATCATTAAACAAAACCTTTTTTTAATTTTTTTAATATTTTTATGAGTGAGAAATTGCGCTTTACTTGAATATTTTTAAATTTCCTAAAGATAGCCCAATCCTAAAAAAGAAAATCTATTTTTGTTTTATTTAAATTTGTATGAATGAAGTAAAGGTTTCTTTTGGGTTGAGTTCAAACTTAGCTCTCGATTTGCCAAGTAGTTAAGAAACGTTTTGAGAATGAAATTTAAATAATTTACGTTTCGCTATACATTTACCAGAAAGCCTCTACGTATATTTTATGATATTGTAATGCGAGCTTTTTATCTTATGTTCCCTATCTAACTTAGTTTTCTTTAACTTAACATAGTTTATTTCAGAAAATAAATTTGTTTGTTTTTTTATCATGAACATACTATGTATTTGTGTACTTGTTTGGCACACATAAGCTCTGCTATCCTCTCTCACACATTTCAGATTTTTTTTTTCGGATTTCATATATACTTTCATAAAAGATATTGCCAGTTTAAGACCATCGATAACCTAAAGTGGACATAAATCATCTACTTCTACCAGAATAGTAAAACGTTATAAACATATGAACATACGTCATATAAACGTTGATATCAAAAATATTGACATTTTGGTTATAAGAAAACCAATTTAAACAGATATTAACCGTTGTTAGGAGAACTATTATAAACTAGTTGAATAGTGTACCTCTGTACTGAATGCACATGTTGTATACATATATACATGTAAATATAATAGATGTTTATAAATCGCACTGTGAAGTCACTAAAAATTATCCTTTTAAGTGAAAGCATAAATCAGTGAGGCGTAAGTCCATATGGGATTAAGATGGTACGTCTATGTACAGTGTCTGTTTAATTTTTAGTTTTGATGATTATGCAATTAATTCGATAAAACATTTTAAGATTCATAACGACAGCTCCTTGCTACGTAAACAACTAAATCCTACATAAGGAATCAAACAACCAACCGTAGACCAATACATACGAACTCTCTATTAATGTTGTGATAGCAAACAACACTGACACGGCAGTAAACTTATAAAAAGACATGTCAATAGATAAAATACCTTTTAGAAAAAGACTTAGAAGCTGGATGAGAGACCTCCTCTGCTAAATTAAAGCATAGGAAGAGAGGGTCTGCTGGACACCTTCCTTTCTCATGCCTATCACTTCTGCTTTTGAAGCTTTATACAGCATATTTGCTTATTCTCCGATAGCTTCTGACAATAATAGAAAAAAATGAAGATAAAAAAAAATTGAAACAAATAGACAACACTGTGTTCTCAACTGAAAATTCATATCTAGATTTTTTTTTATTTATTTATTTTTTTTTTACGATAGCTAAGACTTAATCTTGACAAACGCCTAACTTGGAATCCTCTTGTAAGACTTAAACGACAAAAAACTTGTAACAGATATCGTTTAATACAACACTTACTTGACAATCAAAACTATCAAATTCCTCCCGCATCCAATTCATGCAATCCAAAATCTTAATATCCTATGCCATTAAAAAACATCAATGATCCTTACTTTGTAACTAATAAACTCATCCATAGAGACCTAAATATCCTACTGGTTGCAGACTTGGCCCGTGATAGATACACCTCCTCTAATTCCAAACTACCAGCTCACACAAACCCGCTTGTCCGTAAACTCTCATCTCAATCTCTTCCTGATAATCCTTTGCAGCTCTTTTACTTGTTGTATATATTGTATAAACAGTTGTAAAAATCAATAAAAACATTCTTAAAAAAAAAAAATTCTGGGGTTTAAAGTCGTAAACAAATTCTAGTACTCAACGTTTTACAAAAAGATCCGTAAGGCAAGCAAGATAATACTATATTTTTACATTTGGTAAATAATAATAAGCAGTACCAAACACCCAAAACTACATTGGGGACATACACGAATAATTAAATCAAAATATATCCTGGACTGCAGATCAACACACAATTTTTGATACAAGCGACCTATGTATAATAACCTACTCAGAACTATTAGAACAGGGATTACCTGTAGCAGGGTGGTTAGCATAACAACCTCGTGTGCCAAAGGTCACGGGTTCAAACCCGCAGGTAGCCCTAGGATTTTTTAATCGGAGTCAAAATCCTTAGTTATGCCGTCCTTCGGAGGGGACGTTGAAAGGAGTTCCCGAGCCTGTGCGATGTCAGGTACTCGTTAAAGATCTCTATCCCAATAAAACCTGGATAGGCAAAATTTAGGGCTCCCACGGTAGCATCATCCGATTAGCCACACCAGCATAAAGGGACGTTAAATAAATAACAAACAACAACTACTAGAACATACGAATCGGATTGACAGGGATTGTGCATAACATGCAACACTACAAAATTCTATGAAAAACAGTCAATGCCTTGGTTTTGTTTCGGAAGATACAATGCATTTCATTCTTCGACCGATGACCCACTAAATCTACTTCTTTCATCTATTTCTTCCTTCCCTATTACCAGGCCAGCGGATATACAAAAGAAAATTCCTATGAGATCTTCATTTGCAAGCAGCATGTTCAGGGTTTGGAAAAGCATCTGAAAATAATAACCCACAATTTTGCTGGATGTAGCAACACAGTTACGAAAATAAATAATAATGATAAAATCAAAATTAACAGCCGACAGTCCATTCATTAATACAAAACATACACTAACAAAACTTAAGTTCGAATTCTAATCACTGAGAAGAACGTCACATCCATGACACTGATAAGTTTTGAACTGAAGGGTCGAGCTAACACTAAACGTCAGAGATATGGCTACACTTGGACCTTACTCAAGTATTTGGTCGTTTTGGCGTCTGGGACATTTTGAGCAACTGAGCACCTTCATCCATTGACGTTTGTTTCACCCTGCCAAGGAGGGTTTGTAAATATCTATCATCCTTCTAGGGAATGAGAGTCGACCCTGAGTGCTACCAATGAATACATAGCTCAGAAACATATTTCTGAAAAATCGCTGTAGTATTTTTTTATTTATTCAATTAAAGAATTTTACAACTATATTAAATAAATACGACAAATAAATAGGATTGATATATGATTAGAACACATGGTAGTCCTGTGAAGATACTACCCATTGGTATCTAGTTTCAGTCTAGTATGAGGATTTCATGTTAGGCGTATGTCGAGGTGGAGTTTTAAGTACCGAATCTGTTCAAAAGGAATAAGTACGATAGTGTTAAGGGATACTGTGGGGCAGGAGGTCATAGGTTTACGACGTAGAATGGAGGTAATTTGATGAGATTTGTTAGGATTTATTTTAATTCTCCAGTTATGACACTATTCTTCAACGACTGGTTGATGGTTCTGTAGGATTTGGGATGCAATAACAGGATCATTATTCACAGATAATACACATGTGTCATCGGCGTAGGTAGTAAGAAAAGGGCTTGGATGAAAGGGGATATCAGCTGCATACACCGTGTGCTGTAGTATTTAGATTTATAAAATGAATATTTATATAATTAACAGATACACCTTATAACATAAAAAAATATCGTTAAATGGGGTTGAATAGGAACAGTGGGATGAAAGGGAACAAAACTTCAATATTATTTCAAAGTAGCGTGAAAGCCGCTTACTTTACCGCATAGGAATTAAGGTTGTTGTTATTGGTGGACCACTCTGCAAATAATACGATTATATGGTTTTGATTTGTTGGTAGTACTTTGGACTTATCTGTTCAATCTGCGAAAAATTGTACCAGTTTCTACGAAATTTTTCTCTCCCACAAACCTCTAAGTATAAAACTGTTATCTCTATAGCGTATTTAATATTTCAGAAATAGAAATAGAAAAATAAACTTTATTCTGGGACATAGTCCCTTAAGAATAACATTGATGTTACAAATAAATATAGCTCTTCTGGCCAGAATTGATTAAAATGAATTGAACTTATTTACAAACTTAATTATTTACATAAACAAAGTAGATTAAAAAAGAAAAAAAATATATATGTATATATATATATATATATATATACACATATATATATATATATATATATATATATATATATATATATATATATATATATATATATATATATATATATATGTGTATATATATATATATATATATATATATATACACAAATGCATACATACTTAAAAAAATCACATTTATAATGATGATAAGTAAAATAGAATGAGAAAATAAAAAAACATTAATTTTGAAAATAAAAACCAAAAACAAAAGCAAAGTAAAATAGACATTTAGTCATTATAATTATTAAATTATATCATCAATTATCAGATTTAAGATCAACAAGCGTCTGCGAGGGATGATAGATGCTGGAAAAGAAGATATTTAAAAGTGGATAAGGAAGCAGCACAACGTATATAGGAAGGAATGGAATTCCAGAATGCAGTGGAACGGGTAAGAAAGGATCGATCATAGGCTTTAGTTCTGTGGGATGGGATATAAAGGTCGGAGTGGCGCGAACTTGTACCAAGCAAGTGAACAGAGGATTTAAATTGAAGGAGACTGTAAATATAGGAAGGATGCTGGGATTTTATCGTTTGGTGAAGAAATGACCCAAGGAAGTACTGTCTGCGTATAGAGTGGAAGAGCCACTTCAACTCGGCGTAGAGGTGAGTCACGTGAGACCGTCTCGAGGTACCAAAAACAAATCTTAAACAGCATAATATTTCTTTGATGTTCTTAAAGTTGTCTTCTTGCATAAAATTCCTTGCTCAATATATTATATGCAACAGTTTCCGAGCAAGAGATCTTTTCGGTTATGGCATCCACATTTTCTGCAGTAAGGGGCGAATGGAAATACAGCTTTTTTTCTGTTAGAGGAGATTTCAGATCAATATTCTTTGCAAGGCAGGGATGCTGAGTTGGTGTTGTCATGCTCATATGAAGATGAATCTGGATTTGAATCATTATCCGCAAATTATGGCATTTCAGTTGGCGACTCTTTACTTATTAAGGTATTTGGAAAATAACTTGAGAATTTTCGACTTAAGGTTTTAGTTTTGTAAGGTTTTAGAACCTGATGATGGAGGATACATCGGTTTGTTTTTCAAATGAATCAAGCAAAGTTATAGGCTTGTCATGACTCAAGAGGAAGCTTATTTTAGCCCTAGTGAGGTCACATTGAAGTTGAAAGAGCGAATCGGATCTCCTAAATCGGCCAGATTCTTGGGATCTGTTTCATTTATCAATGATCTAAGTGCATACTTCATTTGCTGACATTTTTTCTTCTTCCTGCAGAAGCGTGATGCTTGAGAACTTTTTTAGAATATAAGAGACCTAATTTCTAGAATATAAGTGAATAAAGTGACCTTTTTTTAAGATTTTTATAAGATTTCATTTAGAAAAAATAATTTAATAAGCATTTTAAACTGTTCTCATTCACCCTACATGTTGTAAATGGGAACACAATACCATCTTCAACGTCGTTCACTACTGTAGGGTGTTTGGAAGCAGTAATATATATATATATATATATATATATATATATATATATATATATATATATATATATATATATATATATATATATATATATATATATATTTTTTTTTTTTTTTTTTTTTTTTTTTTTTTTTCTTTTCTTTTCAAAAACTACTATTCTAAAACACACACTCAGTAAATATGTAACAGAGGGAACCTAAGATTTAATTTTCAATGAATACAATCTTATAAAATAATACATCATATTCACCTTACTTCATTTCCTAGTTACAAGAAACGGGTCCGGGTTTGTTTACGAAAGCTTTCTTGCAGTGTAAGAAAATGATAAAAATATAAGTTATAGTTTGGCAATTTTTTTAAGGCTCATTTTTATATTAAATAATCTTGACTGTTATTTTTAATAATTATATAATAATAATAATAATAGGCTTACCGAACTCGAAGGTTCGATGCCGATACCACCAAATTCCGCCTTCACAGACTCGTCCAATGTTCACCGTTCAAGCCCAAGTCCCCGAGATCAGCCTTCACGCAATCCTCCCATCGACGCTTCGGCCTACCTTTCCGACGCCTACCAATCGGATCAGCGAATGCCGACCTTCTCGGAATCAGTTCCTCACCGAGCCCAACTACTTTACTCGCCCATTTGAGACTCCGCGATGCTATCAACTCAATTATATTCACAGGATACAAGTTCCGCAATCCCGCGTAGGGCAACCTTCTAAACTTCCCAGTTGCCTCATCTCTCTTCGGACCAAATATTTTACGCAGTACCTTATTTTCGAAAACCTTAAGCCGTTGTTCATTGACTGTTTGTGGTATTTTGTGAACTAAAATATGTGAGTAGGGCGTTCGAACCTACGTCACACCCTCCAGCGAGCCTGGGGGGCCGCTCTCATTGTTGGTCAGCGAGTCCATCGGACTTAGCCGGGAGGAGCTTCCGAGAAAATTCCACCGACCATCCTCACATCCGTCACCTGTGTGACGCTCCCCATCCGCGCGAGGAAGCTTTAGAAATATAATATAAAAATAAATCCTGAAAATTATTATTGTAATAATAAAGATTTATTATTTATAAATAAATTTAATAGGGTATAACTGTTATATAGCTGTTAGCCTTTTCGATTTTTATCTACTTTCAATAACGGCCACGTTTTACATTCGTAAAGAACCGTCGGAAAAATAATAGTTTTATAAATTCTAACCTTTAAGTTTTTAGATAGAAGACGCGAGCTAAGAAACTTAGCAACTGAATAATAACACGCATTTCCCACCTTTAACCGGGACTTTATTTCTTCCTGGATTGAACCTAAATACTTGAATTTCTCTACATGTTCAAAAGTAAACCCTGATATATCAATATCAACAAGATCGACACTGTTTCTGCTACTAATCATATATTTCGTCTTATCGGTATTTAATTCGAGTCCTATTTCTTTATCGGTTTTTATTAACATACTTGTATTTAGCTTAGACATGGTTTCCGTGTGTCTTCACCTAGCAGTACCAAATCATCAGCATACCCCAATACCGGAATCTTGTCACTCATATTTAAGCCTTTCTCGGTACACATCACCTTTTCTATGACATATTCCAAAGCTATATTAAACAAAACAGTTGAAAGGGAGTCAGTCACCATGTTTCAAACACGATCGCACCTCAAATTTCTCTTTTAATAATTCTATATTGCATAATTTTATATTACAATATAAGTATAATCATTAGTACAAAAGAAAGAGTGACAGATGTATAAAAACAAACTCCACCTCTGCATCGATAAGACGGTACGAGGTACATTTTCTTATCACTAGCCGTCCTTATCATTGAAGGCACGACCTATAATCATAATCTCTTTTGAAAACATTTCCGCGATTTGTATAGTGTTTAATCAATCTATCCAATCAAAATAATAGAAAAGATAAGTCATCGAAAATCATCAATAAGATTTTAATCTCATCGAGAGATAATCTTAGCTCGTTTATCAAAACCATTGTACAATAACAAATTTATTTGTAATTTATTGTTCTGGATTCTATTAAAATTATATAACTTATAATTCTAGTATCGTTTTTACTTTCACTCACATATATATGAAATATGTAGTAAGGGAAAGTATTGGGATCATGAACATTCTATTTTTTAACGGAAATACACGTTTTAGGGTCGCCTGAGTGCAAATGACCAAGTCCCGCAAAAAGGTGTGTGTGTGTGGTAAGTCTAGCGCAAAAACAAAAAGCCGTCCGAAACTGAAATTTCATATTTAAGACAACTATACGCCGGAGATGTCACATAAACTTTTTCATCAAAATCAATCAACAAGACGAGCCACTTTATATGAACCATGCATTTTGCACCTTTTTACGATTTTCTCAAAAGCGGCTCTAACGATTTAACTCGCTATTAAACTCGTAAAACTTAATGATCAAACACTTGTAGGTTTCATTCCGATTGAAATTGTCTGTCAGTTCTTAAATGCCGATATTTTAAAATTTCTTCCCCTAAAGTATCTTTAATTTTGTTGATTCTATAAAAATAACCATGTCATCTTGTTACTATTGATAACATACTGGTAACCCATGGGTTCGACGAAAAATCTTTGTAATCGACAAAAAAAAAAATAAAGAACTATATCTCCCTCCCTCCACATCAAAATTTAAGGGTGTTTGAGCCTGAACATTATAGATATATTTATTTATTTATTTTTTTTACCTGTATATTTTGTTTATAATTTAAAAATCAAATTAAATTAAAAATAGTTTTTTTTAAATAAGGAAAATATTTTTTTGTTAATTTATATGTTATATTTACGTCTTCTAGTATTTATATTCAATAGTGTAGTTAGGGATTAGACAGATAACAGTGCCCCCTTGCCCTCAAGCCAGGACCGATCGCACCAGTAAGCAGAGAGCACGCTTCTTTCGTTAGGCCTTCAAACCGTCTTCGATCAGGACTTCGTCTCATATTTTTGAAGGTAACCAACCTTCCTTCCAGAATCGCCTACCCGTCGTAAGGAACGTAACCAACCGTCCTTCCAGTGGATCACAATCGCCTACCCATCTGCGGAACCAAATAAAATATGGACAGATAACTAACCTATATATATTTTTTCTCATTATATTTATTCATTTTTTGTACCATTAGTAGTAATACTAACCTACTAACCCAATTTTAGAACTTATTTTTGTTACAGTTAGGTTAATAGAAGATTTTTTATTTTTTATAAATCAAATGGTTTTTATAATTATTTTGTAAATTTTCCTCATATTTTTTTATTAAACTTTTATTTACTTTCAATTTTATCTTTTTATTTAATATTAGTTTTTTTTTTAGTTTTTTACTTTAATGATTAAGAACTCAAGACCAGCTCTTATACGGGATCGAGTCTACGTTAGCCCAGTCTTTTATTTCGTTTTAATGCCACTCATCCCAACAAAGGGCTTACTTACCTAAGGGGTTACAAACCCGAATAAGGAATATTGAATATCCGTTTGTCAACTTTCCGCGGTATTTCTCCGAAACCACTAGACCAATTGTTTTTTAATTCGCTTCAAAAATACTAGTCCATTCAACGATGATCCTAACACCTAGGCGTAGATAGCAGCAGTTCAGTTTTAAAATGGCGGCCGAATAAAAGTGATTTAATAAGAGAAAAAAGAAAAGAAAAAAAATTAAAATTTTACACAAAAATACGCCCAGAACTCATTTTTTTTTTAAGGTGGAGAAAAACATGTAGAGAGTTTTAGAATCAGTAAAGTGCGATAAAGAAAAAAACAAAACAATATATATATTTTTTGTTTCATTACATAAATTAAGCTGGTATGTAGTACATTACCAATTAGTTAGAATTTCAATTATTATTATTATTTTAATTATTGTAGTGTAATGCGTTTTTGTTTTTTTTGTATGATTTACCACCTGTAATTGGGCCTAGGCCTGTTGGTGGATGATGTAAAAAAATAAAAATAAAGGAAAAAGAAAAAAATTGAAATATATACGTTTGTAACAATGTTATTTAAGATAGAGGAACAATTTAAGAGTCTTTTTTAACACAGAAAAAACAAAACGAGAAGTTGATTTATTAAGTCACAAATTATCATAGATGTAATTCCACCAAAACTGGTTTATTATTGAAAATATAGAAAAATCGAAAAGGCTAACAGCTAAATAACAGTTATACCCTATTAAATTTATTTAGAAATAATAAACCTTTATTATTACAATAATAATTTTCAGCGTTTATTTCAATATTATATTTCCAAAGCTTCCTCGCGCGGATCTCATTACCGCGTATGGGGAGCGTCCCACGGGTGGCGGATGTGGGGATGGTCGGTGGAATTTTCTCGGAAGCTCCTCCCGGCTAAGTCCGATGGACTCGCTGACCAACAATGAGAGCGGCCCCCCCCCCCCAGGCTTGCTGGAGGGTGTGACGTAGGTTCGAACGCCCTACTCACATATTTTAGTTCACAAAATACCACAAACAGTCAATGAACAACGGCTTAAGGTTTTCGAAAATAAGGTACTCCGTAAAATATTTGGTCCGAAGAGAGATGAGGCCACTGGGGTGTTTAGAAGGTTGCACAACGCGGAATTGCGGAGTTGGTATCCTGTGTATATAATTGAGTTGATAGCATCGCGGAGACTCAAATGGGCGCGTAAAGTTGTTGGGCTCGGTGAGGAACGTATTCCGAGAAAGTTGG
The DNA here is from genome assembly GCA_023052935.1 of Piezodorus guildinii. Classification (NCBI taxonomy): domain Eukaryota; kingdom Metazoa; phylum Arthropoda; class Insecta; order Hemiptera; family Pentatomidae; genus Piezodorus; species Piezodorus guildinii. Next base: position 115,036,349 of record CM041297.1, read on the forward strand.
TATTCGCTGAACCGACTGGCAGGCGTCCGAAAGGTAGACCGAAGCGTCGATGGGAGGATTGCGTTAAGGCTGATCTCGGGGACTTGGGCTTGACCGGTGAACATTGGACGAGTCTGTGCAGGCGAAGTTTGGTGGTATCGGCATCGAACCTTCGGGTTCGGTAAACTATTATTATTATTATTATTTCTAAAGCTTGTGTAATCCAATTTCATATCAGAATACAGAAAAATGTGTTTGATACATACATAATTTATAGAGTTTTTATTATTGGTACAATTTTATGTTAAGCCACAACTATATGAAATAGTAAAAGCATCATATTAAGTACGACAAAACGCCAGAATATTATCTCTAACCGGAGATTGGAACGAAGCTAATTTATCTTATCAAACTTATCTTACCAAATGAAAAGAACGAGGTAAGTTACTTCTATTTTATCAATTGATAAGAAAAGATTTTCTTCCAGGGTTTAGAATTTCATAAAAAATTATGAGGAACAAGAAATATCCATTGAAATTTTATCTCTACAGTAAAACTATGTTTTTTTTTTTGTTTTTTTTTACCGCATCCTTACAACTTAGGAGAATGTATTGTTTCCATCATGTTCCTTAAAAACAAAAATTAACTTACCAGTTTCTTTCCTCCTTAAACTTCTAATGATTTTAAAATTGATTAAATTAAATGTTTTTTTCTCGTATGTTTAATATAAAACAAAAACGCTGAATATTATTACACAATGGTTTATTATTCCAAATAAATTTGTGGTATTTTTTTATATATTATAATAACCAGAAGCATTTATACCAGACTACGTTACTATAACCTTTTCTTTTCTTTCGATTTTCATTCAAATAATTTAAATAAAATTTCCTGATTCCCGAACACCTCACATTTTTTTTATCGGCAATAATAACCGAGCTATCAGGAAATCACATTTCTTATAAGTTGTGGTTTGACCATATAAGATTTTTTTTTTATCTTTGTTTATCACATTGTATTGATCTCTAAATATTTTTGTTGGAATCACATCTATTATAATTTATGACTTGAATATGAATCAACTACTTTTTTTTTTTTCATTTTTCATTATTATAATCGTACTGTAATAATTCTGAAACTCTTAACATATTTTTTATATCTTCGAAAATAACTGAGTCATGGGCGTATTTAAGGATAATTTTTAATTTTTTGCTTTTCTTGTTTCTCTTTTTTTTATAATAATCGAGGTTTTTAGTTAAAAACACTAAAATTTGTTTCTATATTTTCAAAAATAACTGAGATATGGGCGTATATATAAGCGAGATTCCAATTTCCCAATTTTTCTTTTCTTTTTTACTCTTTTATATGATTATTCGCGTTTTGTTAAATAACGATAAAATTTTTTTCTATTTTCGAAAATAACGCAGTTACAGAGTATATATAAGCAAGATTTCAATTTTTTATTATTTTTCTCTTTTAAATAATTATTCGCGGTTTTTTGGTTAAAAAGCAATAATGATTTTTTTTTCTATCTTCGAAAAAACGTAGTTACAAGCGTATATGTAAGCGAGATAAAATTAAAAAAAAAAAAGATTAAATTTTTTCATTTTTATTTTTTTTTTTATTTATTTTTTTTTTATCGCGCTTTACTGATTCTAAAACTCGATACGTACTTTTCTCTATCGTCAAAAATAATGAGTTTATGAGCGGATATGTGAAAAATATCAAATTTTTTTTCTTTTCTTTTTTCTCTTTTATATAATATTCGCGTTTTGTTGGTTAAAAGACACTATTCAATTTTTTTTTTCTATCTTCAAAAATAACTAAGTTATTTAATAAAATCCTTTTAATCAGCCGCCATTTTAAAGCTAAACAGCTGATATCAACGTCTAGGTGTTAGGATCATCGTTGAATGAACTAGTATTTTTGTGACGAATTTCAAAATAAAATTGGTCAAGTAGTTTCGGAGAATGCCGCGGACGCGGACAAACGGAGTTTTTTTTTTCGTTATTCGGATTCTAGCATCTTGAAACGAAGCTCTCAATTTTAATGGGGGATAAATTCCCTTTATTCATCTATGTTTTAATCAAAACTACGGCCTTTTAATAAGGATTCCAAAGTGAATTTTGATACAGGACTAACACCGCCTTGCACTACCGTTGGCCTAGAAACATAAGAATCTCTGCATGTATTGAGCCCGAGACGTTTCATGAATCATTCGAAACGAACATACCTTTTATTAAGATTACATATTCGCAAAACCATAGTTAAGTATAGTATTTAATAGTATGGTCTTCATTTAATGCTTTTGCTCAGAATAATTTGAATTTCGAGATTTCGATATTAAACATTATTCATTAAATTACAATTTTTACCCATAATTTAAAGTTTGAGCTACTTGCATGGGGCTTTGGGGAATCCCAAACTAAGCTGGTGTAGAGGAAGCGGTCAACGACTTCTTTCACCTCAATATCGTTGCAACACCCAGTAATCCTTTATTTCGTGAAGAAAAAGAACGACTGAAATCCAGAAACATCTGGTTCAACCATCGTGTCTTAGCTTTCTCCATCATCTTCATTTTCTGGAAGAGAATATCCGCTAAAACCGAAGACACATAGTTACAGGAAATAGTAAATCTCCAATAGTAAGCCTATCCATTCATCTACAGGTTTAAAAAATTTAAAATTCCTCGTATTGTTCCTTTACTTCTATCCATTTTAAATTCTCTTGGTCTCTTTGGAAGGACATTCACTTATCAAACTTTCAAAGAGATACAAACCTAAGACTTAGGCGTATTTGTTTTGAAATTAGATTATATTAAAAATAAATTCACAGGATTATAAAAGTCTAAATAGCATTTTAATATATTGTGGATGTAATTAGTTTGACCGTTGAGATTACTGAAGAATTTATTGTTCCAACGTTTCGACCCCGCTTGTGGGTCATCATCAGGTGAAAGGAAACTAGGGTCGAACGTTGACAAACAATAAAATAGTTGAAACTATTTAGTTTGTTTCATTTACACCCGACTAATTCTCCAGTAATTCTCAACGGTCAACTAATTACATCACATGATAAAAAGAAACGGGAACAACAAAAAGATACATCCTCCTCAACGTCTCCGCCGCAGTGCCAGAATACAAAATCGCAAGCAGGACATTCTATCTACATCTCAACAGCACAGGCTTTCTCATCTCAACAAGCCATCATTTCTACACCTCAGTGACTCACGCTCTTCTCATTACCGACATTTCAGTTCTAAAAAGGTAACAACTCCTCGATCACCACAACGACCAAACCTTCAGTCGCCGTTATTTTGTGGTTCTCTAGACCATCACAACCGCTATCACACTAGGTTAAATAGTAATGAATTCTGACTCACCTCCAAGTACTTCTCATCTTTCAATTACTTCTCTGGATACATTTTTTCCCCAGACTCAAATGTATCCTCTTCAACCACTTACCATCTTTCTTCAGTGATTTCTAATAATGACCAGACCTAGTTTCCATTCACCCATCATGCGCCCTGATGATGACCCACAAAGGGGTCGAAACGTTGGCAAACAATAAAATAGTTGAAACTATTTAGTTGTTTCATTTAATGATCGACACCCGGACTAATTCCTTCCAGCATTTTAATATATGTTTTGAACTATTCGAATAGTTATAAATACCAACTAGAGGTTATAAAGGTCAAATATAGCATATAGGATAAGGTGAAAACAAGTAAGATACTTCTTGTTTTTTTTTTTTTAATGGAACAGAACTAAAGGTGCATTCTTACATGAGGGTGAATACAAAACATGTTTATAGTTTGTCTGTATAGGTATAACTTCGATAGCTTATATTTCATGACACTCGGGCCTTTTCCGCATTCTTACGCCCTTGTTAAATGCTGTTTTTATTCGAAACTAAAAACAAATTTGTTTTCTATTTAATTTTTTTTCTCCTTATCCTTTAGATGCGATTAATGTGTGGTAATAATTTCACAAAACTAATGTATGATAATGAACCGGAAAAATAGCTTAACCGCGATCTAGGCTTAGCTCATGGACATTCGGATTACAACAGAAAACCCACTTTTCTTCGCAGGTGACAATCTTCCGGTAAAAACTCACATCAGAAGGTTTTTGTTAAAATAAATTTTTAATCATTTCTTACATCTTAGCTGATTGATATGATAAGTTCGTGACACCTTCCTACTAACAGTGTATTTTGACACACCCCACTCCCTGGCAAATTCGCGAGTACTTGTCAACGGATTTGACTCAACTGTCAAATTTCCAGCAGAATCTCATCAATATTCATTGACATGTTCATGCTGGCGTGACCCACGGGTTGGTCACACTTAACTGTTCCATGGGGTGGGGTGCATCACAGGTGAGTAAATTGTTTTTAGATAATAAGTTTATTTTATTTTTTCTCAAAATTATATGTTGCAGAAATCAACAAGCATAAGGGTTTATTTATTAAATATTTTATAACTTAAAAATCCCCGGTTAACTACACTTGATTAATATTCTTTAAGAATTTTATTTAACTGTGCATTATTTCTTTTCATATTTTTATTCCCATAATATGATATATAATATATAAATAATTATATATAATTATATAATTATATATGATATATATTATATAAATTATATAAAGAATATAATATATAATAATAAAAATATAAGAATCATTTTTAATAATAAATAATAATATAAGAATCTTTTTGGTTTATTATTTTCAATAATCAACCTTTGTCATCGACCAAAAAAAAAAAAAAAAAAAAAAAAATCCCTCAAAATTGGAGATCTTTCGTTTCAAGATGCGTAGAATCCGAATAACAAATAAAAAAAAATCCGTTTGTCCGCCGTTCGCCGCCAGTCGCCAATTTTTTTGAAATTCGCCACAAAAATACTAGTCCATTCAACGATGATCCTAACACCTAGACGTTGATATCAGCGGGTTAGTTTCAAAATGGTGGTCGATTAAAAGGGTTTTATTTAATAAGTCAGTTATTTTTTAAGATAGAAAAAAAATATAAGTGTTTTTTAACCAACAAAACGCGAACAATTATATAAAAAAAAATAAAATAAAAATTATATTTTTCACATATATACGCTCATAACTCAGTTATTTTTTACGATAGAGAAAAGTATGCATAGTTTTAGAATCAGTAAAGCGAGATTAACAAAAAAAAAAATAAAAAAGTAAAAATGAAAAATATAGAAATCTCGCTAATATATACGCTTGTAACTACGTTATTTGTGACGATAGAGAAAAGTATGTAAAGAGTTTTAATATCAGTAAAACGCAAATAAAAACAAAACAAAAAACATATGTATATTCAAGTTACAAATTATAATAGATTTAATTACACTAAAAATCTGTTATTATTGAAGATAAGGAAAAATCAAAAAGATTTTCGAGATCAAGACAACGCGAATAACAAAGTGAAAAACAATAAATTAAAAAAATCCTTTTATATGGTCAGACCACAACTTATAACAGATGTGATTCCCTGATAACTCGGTTATTATTGATGATAAAGATAAAATGTAAGGTTTTCTGGAATCAGGAAATTTTATTTGAATTATGTGAATGAAAATCTAAAGAAAAGAAAAGGAAATAGTAACGCAGTCCTTTATAAATGCTTTTGGTTTATTATTTTTAATAATGAACCTTTGTAACCGAACAAAAAAATAACCTCCCCTCAAAGTTCAAGAGCTTACGTTTCAAGATGCGTAGAATCTGAATAACGAATAAAAAAAAAAATAAATACCAAACATTAATGCTCAATAGCATAAAAGTGACGTTAAATAAAGAAACAAACATAAATATTGTATCACACAATAAACAGCTAAAACAAATAATACCAAAAAATTATTGTTTAAAAAAAAAATCTATATATATAAGCAATGAACCTGTAAATAAACGTGTAATTACCCGATATCCTCAAGTGTTCTCGTAATCTCCTGTGACAGAGTTCAATATTAGATAATATTTATCAGATACGAAGCTTTTAAAAAATGGAACGAAATTATTATATTAATGAGATAAATATCGACCGAACCCTGGACATCGGACCCGCTATCTTACTGCCGCACTTAAATTGTCACATGTTCACCGATTGACAGTTCAACGTGCATCTCAGAATAACGGCTATGATGTGGAAATAACGGTTTAGACAATTTCAGAACTGAACCCATAACTGATTCGTATGTTCCCTTTTATATCGTTACCGACAAGACAAACCATGACCTTACCCTGTGACGTATAACAAAAAATGCGGTGCGCAATCTTAGGGCCTGCCGCGCCAAACGAAATAAATATATACATGTATATATATTAATGATTTTAGTCTTATTATATACCTATAGAAGGTGAATTAACTGAACTTTTTTTTACATTCACTTACTATATATAGTAAGGGGAAGTATTGCGATCGTGAAAATTTTCGAAAAAACGTTCTGTGTGTGTGTCTGTGTGTGTGTGTGTGTGTGTGTGTGTGTGTGTGTGTGTGTGTGTGGTAACTCCCGGGCGGAAACGGTAAGTCCTGTGAAACTGAAATTTCATATTTAAGAAAACTATACGCCCGAGACGAGACAAAACTTTTTTCATCAAAATGAGCTTACCAGAAGAGGCACTTTATACCATGCATTTTGCACCTTTTTTCGATCTTCTCGAAAACGGTTTCGACGATTTTGATTAAACTCGCTAAATCGATGTAAATTTTAATGGGGTTTAATAGCATATAGGTTTTTTTTTTTTTTGGATAAAAATGGTCTGAGGTTTCATTCTGATCGAAATAGTCTGACAGAGCTTAAACGCCGATATTTTAAATTTTCTTCCCTAAAGTACCTTTAATTTTGTAGATTCAATAATAATAACTAGATTATCTTGTTAACGCTGATGAAAAACAGGTAAATATATAAATTGAATAAATTCGATACCCAACTAAAGGAGAAAACAGAAAAAATATATTTTTAATGCAATTTTTCGTTTTTGAACATAAGAGCATATACCGTTGGAAAGCTAAAGATTTTAGAAAAAATATCATCTCATACACAAGCTTTTAGAAGTTAATAGAGAGTGAATGAGAAAAAGATAAAACTAACTGATTATTTTAGATAATAATATAATAGATTTTTTTAAAAAAACACTGTTTCTATATAAATTCAATTTGATTAATTCCTTAATAGTTTCACGTATTTTTATCTCTAACTGTATTTGAAAATTCTTCCATTTATTTTAAAAATCAAGGTAAGTGAAAGTCGTGTGTTGCCCGCACCAGATTTTTTTTATAAATATATTTATTTTATTTTATAATTTTTTAGGAAGCTTTATTTAATATTTCACACTCAAAAAAGCACTCATTTACTTCTTATTCTTACACATTTACTTTTCTTCACTATTTATAACATTGTTTTTCTACGTCCCGGAGTTCTGTGCCCATTATCAAGACTTTTTTTTAAAATAACTTTTTAACACATACATTATATTATATATCTAGCTAACAAAATAGAATAATGAGGCTAATAGCGGTAAGCTAGATATGTAATATAATGCGTGTGTGTTAAAAAGTGATTTAATAAAAAACTATTGATAATGGGGACAGAATCCCGAAACGTAGAAAAAAAATGTAATAGATCTGTCTTCTTTCTTTCTTCCAGTGGCGCGACAGGCCGTGCAGGCCCTGGGCCTCGCGGTGTAATCTCCTGAGAGATTACACATGCGTTTCTCGATGCATTTTATAGTGTAGGGTCATCACTCCCTACACCTAATTTTGTGAGTGGCCAAAATTTGACTGACGGGTCTCACATACCCGGGGGAGAGGCTGTGAGTGAATCCCCATATACAATATAATATAATATATACAATACAATGTAATAGATAAGGAAAAAAATTAATGTGTATGAAAAGGAAGTTAAGGAGTGCATTTTCGAGTGTGAAATATATTTATTGTTATTTACAGCTGTATAATAAAATACATTCAGTAAATGTGATACAATATTATACTGTCATAATTCACATGTAGGGATACTAGCCACTGGCAGCTCTCCAAAAACTATACTAATCTAGAAGGTCTCGGGGCCATCTTCTTTTCAGGCGACTCAGAAGGAGCGATAGGAGAGGGATGGAACTAGTGGTCTAGAGTGCGAATGAATAAGTATATTGAATTATACATGTATATTGTATTATTATTTTATAAATTTATTGTTTTGTATATATTGTGTCAATGTAGTATGAATGTTATACTTGATCACTATTAAAAATGTCCTAATAAAACAGATTGTAATATTCCTCAATAAAAAAAACAAACAAATTGTTTCTGGTTAAAAAAGAGTGAGAATGGAGTTTTTCATGAAAGGAGAAGTGCCTGGTTTGGGCCAAACCGGCAACATAAAGAATATTAAGGTATCTATGAATGAGTTTTATTCGTGACAAAATAAGGAGCATAGGGGATTTTTTTATGGTTTTTGCATTGTAAGGATTCGATACGGGAAGAATTTGATGGTTTAGTAGAGCCTCAAAGCTCTACTTTGTAAGACCAGATCGGCCTTATGATGGTCATGAACATGGGCCTTTTGTAGTTAAGTGGAAGGTTTAAGCGTTTGTCCAGTATCTGTTGAAATAAGAGAAAACGTTGGGCAGTTCCTTGTCGTTTCAATCTTATATGAGGATAAACTGAACTTCATATATATAATGAATTTATTTCTATTTACAACTACGTTATGCCATACATCAAAAACATTCGTGATAGAATGAAAATCTCCCAGCTAATTGATATAAACATTTAAAACAAGTTTCGATCCAGTACAGATTTTTTATTATGGCATATATTTAGATTACTCCATTTAACTTTTAAAATCTATAAATAATCGATAGTTAGAATCTTAGCTTAAGTGTAAGTCCAAGAAAAGCTGAAGTAGAACATTAAAGTAAACACTTTACCAGAACTAAATCACTGATATTTGTATCCATGTTTTGTTAATAACATAGAATCAGAAATAACCGGATTTATTACTAATTTCTCTTTTGTTTGATTTCCTTATTGACTTTTCGTATCAGTGCCTTTTTATCACGAAATGTAGATTATTTATACTGAACAGTCAACAATTAAATACAATACAATACTTTATTATAAAATTTCTGTTATTTGCTATTAATAAATAAAATATTTATAATGAAAAATAATGAATCAATTTTTGCATATATATCAATAATCAGTTAACAATGAAATACATTTTTTTTTGTAGTAACTGGTCTAGAAGAACCTGTAACAACCTTAACAGTTGATTAACAAAAAGAGTTTTAAGGCAAATTTATGGAAACACGATAATCATTCACTAGTTAGCTAGATAAATGTAATTAAACCAATTCTTTTGATTTGTTTCAAATAAAAAACTTAAAAAAAGTATTTTTTACAATATTCTAAATTATTATTTGACTTTCGAAATGAAATGTTTTAGTATGATTTGGATGAAAAACAAATATAATACTTTTGGGCGAAAAAATTGCATTTCTCAAACGCGTCTTTTAAAGGTATTGGTCGTTTTATAGATTAGTTGACACATTTGGATAGATACAATTAGAATATAAATATATTAAAATATCACTTTCACAAAATATGTCCTCTAGTGCATTTTGGTTTTAATTGTTTAACGATAATTATGATGAATACTAGTCAGTTAGTCTCCAGGATTACCCACCTTCCAGTCCCTTTCTCCATTTAAAAAAACGCTGCAAATTAATACACAATGGTTTATTATTACCGAACAATTATATTATGATAATAAAATTTCTATAGCTGTGAAGGCAATAAAATATATGTATAGTAATCAATTATTCAAAGAGCTTGAAGAAAGAAGAACCAGCAACACAGTCAATTTATATTCAAGGAAAATGGCCAATCATGACCCCTAATTTCGAAACGATATATCTCAGCTTTTTTTTTTTTTTTTTATACTAATTTCAATAATTATTTTTTTTGTTTTGTAGTGAATTTAATCCCTAAATTCCTACTCAAAATTTATTAGTCGTTATTTTGGCCCGAGGTAAGGACTCGAACTGACTTTTCTTTTTTTAAATTAATTATCTCTGAACTAAATCAAATAAAAGTTCCTGATTTCATAATACTTTTCATTTTCTTCCCTCTTAAACAATAACCGTTTTACGGTAATTGAATCACTTATAATAATTTCCACCGATCCCGCCACCTTCTTCCACAATCCACCCGTAAACTCATATTCTCATCACCCATTTTCTCCCACATTGATTACGGTTGTGGGGCATTTGGCGGGTTCTCGAAGGTGCTCAAGGACGGATTGAGAAGGGTCATGAATTGCTTTTTAAGAATTGTGTCGGATACCTCGAGACGGCCGCATGTATCTCACCTTTGTGACGAGTTAAAGTGGCTATCTCCCACCTTTCGAATACAATATTTCCTTGGATCATTTCCCTATCAAATTATTAACTCATACCACCAATTTTACGCATACAGCCTTCTGGTATTCAAATCCTCGAAACATTTCCAGGATCCCGTCTGTCTGACCTCTATACTCCTGTCCACAGATCGCTCCTTTTTAGCCCCGGTCAACTGCCTTTTGGAATACTCTCCCTTCAAACATCCGTCATCCTCCATCCCTGTCCTTGTTTAAAACCATCCTCTTTCAATACTTTCTTTCTCTCCAATCAAATGTAAGCTAATTTTATTACGCCTGATAATGTGAGGTGATTAGCGTATTCTTCTTTATTTCGTTATTTAATCGTAATTGTATATTTTGGTTGTTATCACATTTTTTTTTTTTTTTTGTGGACAGTTATAATTTCTATCTTGTTTATAATTGTTATTCTTAACATTGTCCAAGAATATATATATATATATATTTTTTTATTCTTTTATTGAAATTTACAACTGTACAATTTACATAGTACTATAAGTAAAGACAATTGGCTTGAAAAAGACATGAGAAGAATTTACCCAGCGGTAGCACTTCAATGTTTATATGTTCAGCAGGTCTCGAGGCCACAGTCTTTTCAGACGCCTCGGAGGATTATCGGGAATATATGTCGATGAGAGGATGCGAACAAGCGAGTTTGTATGGGCAGGTAATTTGGAATGAAAGGAGGTGTATCTTTTTTGAGCGATTTCTGTAACTAGTGGGATATTCAGGTCTCTATGGATGAGTTTTTTGGTAACAAAGTAAGGAGCGTCTAGGATTTGACGAAGGATTTTGGATTGCAAGGATTGGATGCGGGAGGAATTCGATGGTTTAGTGGAGCCCAATAGCTCTATGTCATAAGTCCAGATAGGTCTAATAATGGTTGTGTAAATGAGTTTTTTTAAGTAAAGAGGGAGTTTTGATCGTTTGTCAAGTAAGTGTTTTAATAGTCGATATCTACGAGCACTTCCCTGTCGTTTAAGTGTTGTATAAGACGTTAATGTAAGACGTTTGTCAAGATGAAGTCCAAGGTATCGTATTTGTTCTACAGTGATGAGTGGGGTATGATTAAAGGAAACAACTGGACAGGATGTCATAGGTTTACGTCGTAGAGTGAAGGTGATTTGGTGGGATTTATTTTTATTTTACAATTGAGACACCATTCTGCAATGGCGGATACATGGTTCTGTAGGAATTGGGAAGCAACAATTTTTACGGATAGCACACATGTGTCATCAGCGTAAGTAGAGAGGAAAGTTCTTGGATGGATAGGGATATCAGCTGTATACACCGTGTAGAGGATTGGGCCTAGGATACCACCTTGAGGTAGGCCGGCTGACTGATTGAATGATGTTATAGTTTTGAATGATTTTGAAGTTAATGATTTTATGAAGAATGCATTTCAACTTAAAAATCAACCACCAGTTTCTAGCCTTGTTTTCTATTCGATTCCAGGTGAAGGTACGAATCGTCTGAAAAGAAAATGGCCAGGAGATCTTTTGATTTAGAAGTGTGATTGGATTGCTACCAAAATTTGATTTTATTCAAAGATAAATTGTGAGCAAAAGTGTTCCGAGTAAAAGTATACATGGGAGCACACGAGTACAACGGAATATGTATAAAAAAGTACAACAGGACGTGACGAGAGAATTAACATATGTTGCTTGCTATCAATTCATCAGAAAGGAAGGCTGAAGAAATGGATACGGAACCTTCCAACACTACTGGCCTTGGAAGACTGAGAAGGGAAAAATGATCCTCCCACATCCATTTGCCGGAGTACAGGTAGTCGTCATGATCCATTCATGGGTTTCACATGAACGATGAGTGGCTACCATCACTTCACGTGCATTGGGATTTTTTTTTATTGATAGAGGAAATCATCATCTAGATAATACTCAATAAGTGGGGTTTTCCACTTACTTTATAAAACGTGAAGATATTATTACATCTGTATATTTCTGTTTATATAAAACAACTTCATTAAATCCTATATTTTAAGAGAACAAATTAAAAAAAAAAAAAAAAACATACTTTATTTCATTTAAATTATTGTTATATTTTCCTTTTTGCTATCACTTACCTATATATATATATATATATATATATATATATATATATATATATATATATATATATATATAACAAGCTTGTGTATAAGATAATATTTTTTTCTAAAATCTTCAACTTTTTAACGGTATATTATATTATTATACATCTATATTACTGTTCCTATGTTCGAAAATAAAAAAATGCATTAAGAAAAAATTGTTTTTTTCAGTTTTCTTCTTTAGTTGTTTATCAAATTCGTTCAACTTGCATATTTAGCTATTAATTATCAATGCCAACAAGATATTATGGTTATTTTAATATAATCTGCAAAATTAAAGGTACTTAAAAAAAAAAAAATTAAAATATCGACTTTTGAGCCCTGTCACACTACTTCAATCCGAATGAAACCTACATCATGTTAAAGCCCATCAAATTTTAGATCGATATATAGAGTTTAATCGAAATCGTTAAAGCGGTTTTTGAGAAAATCGTAAAAAGTTGCAAAATGCATGGTATAAAGTAGATCTTCCGGTCAGCTGATTTTGATGAAAAAGATTCTGTAACATCTCGTATGTATAGTTGTTTTAAATATGAAATTTCAGTTTCATAGGACTTTTCGTTTTCGCTTGGGAATTACCACACACCTTTTTGCGGGACTTGGTTATTTGGTCTGAGGGGACCCTAAAACGTGTATTTCCGCTGAAAACTGGAATTCGAAAATTTTCACGATCGCAATAATATATATTTCATACATAGGTAGGTGAAAGTAAAATTTACACAAACAATTGCCTAAAATACATATAATCGTCACCGGAATATCTTTCTATAATATTTTAAAACCGAAAATGCTTTTTATAATTTGTTAACAATGTGGCAAAACTCCAGTAAATAAAACCAGCATCCTTGAACCCAGGTGAGCACCATTTGCAAATTGCATTTGACTATTTCATAATCCACTTCAACATCCGCTTCGGTTTAAATTATCCGTCTTACAAGATTGAGTCATAACCAATAAAATAATCTCGTTACATAAGGTTAGCCAAGTAATGGCGATGTGGTTCTCTGAAGGAGATCGGCAATTACTAGAAGAAATTACTAAACGTGGAGTAAATGTGGTTACTTGGATACTCTACCATTCATCACTTCAGCAATGCATAAATCATTATGGGTCTCTATCCATAATACTAAAATAATACAAAAATTGATATAAAATTTAGCGAAGTGAGAATGGTTGACTGTGTATAGAGAAGTTAGTTGAGGGTGCAGTCAAATTAACACAAAATTAAGTAGAAAGTTAATGTAAATTAAGTTTTTAGATAAGTTAATTTAATTTAAATGAAGTTTCTACTTAATAGTGTGTTAATCTGACTGCACTCTCAACTAACTTCTCTATAAAATTCAGTGATTAGACTTGTACTTCTATGGAAAATAATGGTGGGTAATACCCTAAACTTTTTTTTATTTATTTATTGTAATTTACAACTGTATAATACCAACACAATAAGTAAATATGCAGGGTGAAGAAAAGTCATGAAAATGTATTGAGAAAGAACTATCCAGAACTTCACTAAATATTTTTAGGTCCCGAAGCCACCTTCTTTTTAATTGTCTCGGCGGGATCAAGAATATCTAAGGAAGATAGATTACGGACAAGTTGGTTTGTGTGGGCAGAGAGTTTGGAATGAAAAGAGGCATATCTATCACGGGCTAGGTCTGCAACAAATGGGATGTTGAGGTCATCATGAAAGAGTTGATTTGAGACAAAATAAGGGGTATTCAGGATTTAGCGAAGGGTGGCTTAGTAGAGCCCGAAGCTCGATTCAATGAGTAGAAATATGCCTAGTGATGTAATTGAGTTTTTTGTAATAAACTGGAAGTTTTGAACATTTGTCAGGAAGTCATCTGTTTGTGACGAAGGGTAAAGATGATTTGGGGGGATTTATTTTAATCCTCCAATTGTGACACCATTCTTCATTGGCTGTGATGTTTTACTCCAGGGTTTGGGATGCAGTAGTTGGACCATTATGAATGGATAAGACACAGGGGTCATCAGTTTAAGTATTGAAGACAGGGGGTGGAGTGGAATGTCAGCTATATAAAGGGGGTAGAGGATAGGACCTAAGATACTGTCTTGATGCATTCCGGCAGATTGGGAAAATATGGATGAGTAGAAAAAGTTATGGTTTACCTTAAAGGTTCTGCAAGTAAGTTACGGACGGATTAATAGGAAATATGTAGAGATGAGGAATTGACGGAGTTTGTAAAGCAGTATCTGGTGTCAGACTTGGTCAAATGCTTGTTTTACATCAAGAAAGGGCCCAGTGCAGTACATTCCGCGCTCCAATGTGGAGGATACTACATCCAACACACGGTGACTGTGCTGTATTTCAGAATGGGATGTTCGAAATACAAACTGGTGGTTAGGAATAACTTGTTTTATTTCTAGGATTGGATAAATGCGTTTTAGAAGGAGATTTTCGAGGATTTTAGCCAGAATGGGAAAAGGGAGATAGAACGATAGGATAACGGATGTTCAGGAGGCTTATTGTGTTTTTGTATAATTTATACTATTGAAAGTTTCCAAGAAGTAGAAAAATGCGTCATCGAAAACTGGAATTCGAAACTTTTCACGATCGTAATACTTTTCCTTAGAGAGTAATTAAAAAGTGAAAGTAATAAATATTAATTAAAGGAAAATAAAATTTTGGGGAAAGGAGAATTTGGTTATATTATTTAGTGTATGTTTTTTTGTAGGAGGTTATTTTCAGCACTCTTAAGAAGTGTCTAAGTGAGCACCAATCACTACACGTCGTTAAGAATTGTAACAACGGAGCGGAGTGACGGAGCCCTGAAATCATCATTACTTCAGTTGTTCCACTTGATTGTTTACTTTGGAGTGATAAGCAATGGGTTCGGGGAGAGCCCCAGCCTGATATCTATTAGCTCAGAGGACTGCCTGGCTATCAGGGTTATTAGTTGTGTAGCAAACACCTGATAAATAACGACACAACACAATTTGGTGACTCAATCCCTCCCCCTCCACCTTCTCTCTGTTTATGCCTTATCCATTCTCCTCGATCCTTCTGGAGCGGGTTTCCCCTCCTGTTGTTATTATTCTCCTTCCTGTAGGAATTTTCTTAATGATAGCTCCCTGTTAGGTAATTTTCCTACCGCAGACGTAATCTGTTTTCCCTCCCGTCAATCAGGTGCCGATATTATGCCACCAGAACGGCACTCACAAACTACACCTGATAAAGAATTACACTTAATGGAAACTGCCATTATGCCGAAAGGTACCACAGGACCTTCTGGTGTGTTGTTGGGAAGATTCTTGGAATTTTGTTTGTCTTGTAAAGGTTACCTAATTATGAACAAAGATCAAACAACCCTTCAGCCTTTACCTAATATTTCGTTCCAAATCAAAAACAGAACAACAAACACAAAAATTAATACAGGAAATTATTTTTATTTATTATCTTCATTAAGTAGGATAAAATAATAAAATTCCCAATCGGTATTACATCCATTTTAGGGAATTTAACAGAAACACAAACAATATTTACTTGATTCTTTTTGTGTTAAAATCTAGAACTGTTTTTATTTTACTTTATTTATTTTTTTTTTTTTTTTTTGACAATAATCTGAAAACTCTTGGAGTCTTTTGTAATGATCATTTTTTTTTTTTTTCGGATCTAGCAAGCCAAACAATAGTTTGTTGGCTAGAATTCGATTGGCTTGATTTATAACTTTTTTGAGCGTTACAGAAGAATTTATTTTTTTTAGTATGAGTTGGAATAAAATTAAATATGTACTTACTATCTATTGAAAAGAACTGATCAGGTTTTAAAAGGATTTATTTTTTCGATAAATATTAGGCCGCTTTACAAAAGAAATCTTGGATATATGCTCTTAAACAATTTATTTAATTTCTAGTAATCGCTACGTTTCAGCCTCTAGGGCCATTCTCAAGCTGCATGCATATCCATGTTACATATCATTTCATTTCACCGCTTTTCAGCAGCGTCATCATAATTTTTAAAAATATCATTTCTCAAAAAACTCAACAGTTTTCGGCCGTCTTATAGGTGTTCTCGTGCGCGACTTTTTTAAAAATTATGACGACGCTGCTGAAAAGCGGTGAAATGAAATGATATGTAACATGGATATGCATGAAGCTTGAGAATGGCCCTAGAGGCTGAAACGTTGCGATGACTAGAAATTAAATAAATTGTTTAAAAACATATATCGAAGATTTCTTTTGTAAAGAGGCCTAATATTTATCGAACAAATATTCAAACAAAAGAACAATTACGACAATGATGAGAAAAAGGATTTATTTTGTTAGCAATAAACTCGTAAGACGGATTCCATTAAACCTAAAAGATTAAATAATAATAATAATAGGCTTACCGAACCCGAAGGTTCGATGCCGATACCACCAAACTCCGCCTGAACAGACTCGTCCAATGTTCACCGTTCAAGCCCAAGCCCCCGAGATCAGCCTTAACGCAATCCTTCCGTCGACGTTTCGGCCTATCTTTCGGACGCCTACCAGTCGGATTAGTGAATAACAACTTTCTCAGAATCCGATCGTCACCGAGCCCAACAACATTACTCGCCCATTTGAGTCTCCGCGATGCTATCAACTCAATTATATTCACAAGGTACAACCTCCGCAATTCCGCGTTTTGCAACCTTCTAAACTCCCCAGTGGCCTCATCTCTCTTCGGACCAAATATTTTACGCAGTACCTTATTTTCGAAAACTTTAAGCCGTTGTTCATCCTTCATAGTAAACGGCCACGTTTCACATCCGTAAAGAACCGTCGGAAGAATAACAGTTTTATAAATTCTAACCTTCAAGTGTTTAGACAGAAGCCGCGAGCCAAGTAATTTAGCAACTGAATAATAACACGCATTTCCCACTTTTAACCGGGACTTGATTTCTCTCTGGATTTCATTTTTTTTTGTTATCATTGAACCTAAGTACTTGAATTCCTCTACATGTTCAAAAGTATGCCCTGATATATCAAGATCACTAAGATCTCCACCGTTTCTGCTACTAATCATATATTTCGTCTTATCGGTATTTATTTCGAATCCTATTTCTTTACCGGTTTTTATTAACACACTTGTATTTAGTTGTATGGTTTCCGTAAAAGATTAAATACAATTGTTTAATGGGAGTGAAAAATCCTTAATTATGCCGTCCTTCGGAGGAGTCGTAATTTTTGAGATGTCAGATACCCTTTTAAAGATCCATATGGCAGTTACAGCTGGATACCAAAAATTTAGAACTTTTGCTGCACCATCGTCCGATTATCAACAGTGTCATAAAGCAACGTTAAATGAATAAAAAGATAAACAGATTTGTTTTTAATAATATAATAATTACTGGTGTAAGACTCTAGAAACTGGAAAACTTGAATTGTTACAGGGTAATGGACCAATGACAAGATTCATGGATCTACTCTTTCTGTATGGCTCAAACATATATATAAATATAAATAGTTCATAAATATCCTTTTTTTTAAATAAATATTCTTAATATTTAGAATAATTTAAAAAAAAAAAAATTAAATTATAAAACTCACTCAGAATTGAATCATATAAAGAACACTTGTGAATACATAATTCTTTTCCTTTAGGTGTTGCAAAATTAATAAATCTTTGAATCTCCAACCAGTTATTAATACATTATTTACCTGAAAAGAGTACTTACTAGAAAGAAGATATGGTTGAAAATCTACGTCATGAATAGTAAAGGAGAGAGTAGGAAACATATAATATTATAATAAATCCGTTTTGAAGTAGGTCTTCTATATTAAATATATTTAAACATTTCTAAGGTTGATGTTGCTTCTTCTTTAAAGGTAGATGACTGAAGAAATATTTACTTGATCTATGCTTTGTGACGTGACGTCTTATAAATTGATGGGTGCATGAACGAAAAAGTTGTGTCCTGTTACCTTGTACGTGTGCGCATGCGCAAGAATCAGAGTTGATCGTCAAGGAGTGGGAGTAGAAGTCGATTCGGAAACTCCAATATTATTGTGTGGTGACTTTAACAACGACGTATCTAAAAATGATCGCTTTATTAAACTTATGAAAGAAACGTTCAATTTGGATTGTCAAAACGATACTCAACAACGATTGGTGCAACTACGTTAGATTTAACATTCTCGCGACATACAACTGCTGAATTTTTGCCTATAATATCGTACTTCTCATATCATCGTCCAGTAGTAAATAGGATCTTAAGTGTAAAATCATAATTTCTGATGTATATATGGTTGAAAAAATAATTTGTACTAATTCATTCATGCATCATTATTTATTTACTACATATCATCTATTACTTATGTTTGTCGTTAACGTTGAGGTTGTCACGTTAAAGTGGCCTGAGGGCACAACAGAGTTTTTTTTTTAATTGCAATATGAGTGGTTAAGGTTGCTAACGGACCAGGATCGGAAGAGATATCCTTGCGTGCTGCAGTAATCATGTGACGACGCCAAAACGAGGGAGAAGGCAGGGCAATTAGGCAGCCCAGCGGTGTATCGTGTAGTTAACTGCGGAATTCATATGTTACCTGACTCTCCGGCCTTGGGGTTTCCGTAGAACAGTCTGGACAATGCCTCATTCACCACCTTCCTTGTTTACCTCCGGATCTCTCTTGCATGCTAATGCACAGCCAATAATTCTATGACTCAAAACTCACCAAGGAAGACGATTCTAGAGGGCTATTAATCGATGACAGCGAAATTATTTGAGGTAAAAGGTCGCAACTTAAATTAAATGAATGGTACAGAACTGGTGTAAGAAATGGAAGTTACAAAATCTGGTGCGGGCAACACACGAGTTTCACTTACCTCTATTTTTAAAATCAATGAAAGAATTTCAAATACAGTTAGAGATAAAAATACGTGAAACTATTAAAGAATTAATTAAATCGAATTTATATAGAAACATGTGTTTTATTAAAAAATCTATTATATTATTATCTAAAATAATCAGTTATTTTTATCTTCTTTTCATCACTCTCTATTAACTTTTAAAAGCTTGAGTATGAGATAATATTTTTTATAAAATCTTTAGCTTTCCAACGGTATATCATACATGTATATTACTGCCCTTATGTTCAAAAACAAAAATTTGCATTAAAAAAATATTTGTTCTATTTCCTCCTTTAGTTGGGTATCGAATTCATTCAATTTATATATTTACCTGTTTTTCATCAGTGGTAACAAGATAATATAGTTCTTTTTATAGAATCAACAAAATTAAAGGTACTTTAAGGGAAGAAAATATCGGCATTTAAGCCCTGTCAGACCATTTTAATCCGAATGAAACCTAAATTATATTAAAGCCCATTAAATTTTACATCGATATAGCGAGTTTAATCAAAATAGTTGCAACCGTTTTCGAGAAAATCGAAAAAAGGCGCAAAATGCATTGTATAAATTGGCTCTTCTGGTAAGCTCATTTTGATGAAAAAGGTTTTGTAACGTCTCGGGCGTATATTTGTCTTAAATATGAAATTTCAGTTTCATAGGACTTAACGTTTCTGTCCGGGAGTTACCACACTCACACACTGAGACCTTTTTGCGGGACTTGGTTATTTGGACACAGGGGACCCTAAAATGTGTATTTCACTGGAATTCGAAAATTTTAACGATCGCAATACTTTCCCTTACTATATATAGTAAGTGAAAGTAAAATTGACCATGTCAAGTCATAACATGTTATATTTACCCTTAGACGCTTAACGTGCCCTCTGGTTTATATAGACAATCACTCGATACCACAATCAAATAGAGTAACGTACCTAGGACATTTTTTAGGACCTTAAGGACTTATGGCGTTTTTTTTGACAAAACATTGACACAAGTCAAGACAAAACGTAAAACCCTAAACTTTCGATTGAGGCTATTATATTAGACTAGTGGAGTGCAATTGATTCGCACGGGTGTAATTTAAATGTGGTGTCATTTATGTTTACAAAATGTGTTCTATTACAAACATGGCATGGGTATATATGAAGGAGACAGTGTCGCATGATATTGTTTGTCGCTGTTTTTTTTTTTTTTTTTTTTTATATTTTGGCTTTGAATGTGTTAAAAATTGTACCATTCACCCACCACCTTCCTTGTTTACCTCCTGATTTCTCCTGCATGCTAATGCAAATCAAATAATTCTATGTCTCAAAATACTAGGGGTGGATATAATGGAATGACGATTATGGGATCATTCGATTATTTCAATCATTCGAATTAATCGATTATGGGATTAATCGGTTTGGAGAAACGAATGATCATTCGAACTGAAATTTTAACGTCAATCGTGGGATTACAAGGAGCTCGGATAATGAAACGACTTTTTTTTTTTTTTTTTTTTTCTTCATCACATAAAAAGCATATTCATCATTCGATGATTCGATTATGAAATCATTCGATTATTTAAATCATCGAAGTCCGATCATCCAATTATGACGATCATTCGATTATGCCTACCCCTACAAAATACACCAAGGAAGACAGAACGGACTATAATTCTAGAGGACTATAATTTTTAAAATAAGACGCGAAAGCTGTACTTCACTTCGTCATTATTCATCACCCGATCCCACAATCATATCCAGTAAAGTACCTAGGACTTATTTTTGACGAAAGGTTGATATGGAGCCCAGACGTCAAGATAAAACGTAAAACGCTTAAGACTATTATGTTCGAATAGTAACACGCGATTGCTTCGCACGGGTACAATTTAAATGAGGTGTCATTTATTTTTATGTATTTGTAGATTCTTTAAGGTGAAGGTCAAATTATATGAATAAAATTGGAGGCTGATTTATATCTTTACCACTCTTTTATTAAAAATTAATGCACGACGTTTCGGCTAAAATGGCATCATCAGGTGCAAAGGAACAAATTTATCTAAACACTTAAAAGAGCACACATTGACTTCCATTTGTCACTCAATCACTTTATTTCATATCCGTCAACGTTTCGGGGCTGTTTCCCCATTTTCAAGACTTATTTTTTTCATTATATAAATGCTTTTTCATATATAACCCATCAATTTATTTCATAGCACACTGCTATTTGTCCTTATGGGTGTCCATTGGCTCACTGTTTCTATTATTTTTCTATTTTTCTAGAAACAGTTAGCAAATGGACTACCATAAGGACAAATAGCAGTGTGCTATGAAATAAATTGATGGGTTATATATGAAAAAGCATTTATATAATGAAAAAAAAAGTCTTGAAAATACGGAAACAGTCCCGAAACGTTGACGGATATGAAATAAAGTGATTGAGTGACAAATGGAAGTCAATGTGTGCTCTTTTAAGTGTTTATATTAAAAAAACTTCCAAAAAAAAATTAAAAAAGAAAAGAAACAAATTTATCTAGTGTGAGTGGATGCTTACAACCAGAAGCCTAATGTCTAAATAGCTATTTAGACATGTAGATTCTGGATTGTAAAATTGTTGGCTTTCCAACGGTATGTTATACATACATATTAAAGTTCTTATCCTAAAAAAAAAATATATATATATATATATACATTTGTTACACTTTTCTCTTTCAGCTGATTATCATATTTGTCCAACTTGTATATTTACCGGTTTTTTATTAATGTTAACAACATTAAATGGTTGATTTTTTCTAATCTACAAAATTGAAGATACTTTAGAGGTAGAAAATTTAAAATATCGGCATTTAAGCCCTGTCAGACCATTTTAGTCAGAATAAAACCTACATGATATTAAAGCTTATTAAATTTTTAATCAAAATCGTCGGAACCGTTTTTAAGAAAATCGAAAAAAAGTGCAAAATGCATGGTATAAAGCGGCTCTTCTGGTAAGCTCATTTTGATGAAAAAGGTTTTGTAACGTCTCGGGCGTATATTTGTCTTAAATATGAAATTTTAGTTTCATAGGACTTTTTGTTTCCGCCCGGGAGTTACCACACACGGACACACACAGACCGTTTTCCGGGACTTGGTCATTTGCACCTAAGAGACCCTATAACGTGTATTTCTGTTGAAAACTAGAATTAAAAAATTTTAATGATCGCAATACTTTCCCTTACTATACATTCCATAAATTTGTAAGTAAAAGTAAAAATGAGCCTTTAGCCTTGCTTTTATACCTTCATAAATTTCATTCCTTTTCTACTTCCTTATTAAAGTAACTGATAAATACATCGCGGCCTTCAGCACTTACAAATGTAATAATGTAGGCCTTAAAAATAAGCCTGGAAAAAAACTGGTTTGATGCTGACCAACAGCTTGCAAATAAAGTTTAATTCATGTTAAAGAAGTATTTATACTGGAAAAAAGAAGTTATGGGAATAACAGGCTCTACGCAATGTTGATGAGTAACACGCAATTACCTGGTTTTCCCTTAATCCATTCCAGTCAAGAAAAAAACTTCTAATCGTAATGTATGCTTTCGTTCGTAATTCATTTAACGTCACTTTAGCTGTCGTGGCTAATCGGACGATGTAAATGTGTGAATCCTAAATATATAATAATAATAATAATAATAATAATAGGCTTAGCGAACCCGAAGGTTCGATGCCGATACCACCAAATTCCGCCTACACAGACTCGTCCAATGCTCACCATTCAAGCCCAAGGTCCCGAGATCAGCCTTATACGCAATCCTCCCATCTCCGCTTCGGCCTACCTTTCGGACGCCTACCAGTCGGATCAGCAAATACCAACTTTCTCGGAATCCGCTCGTCATCGAGCCCAACAACTTTACTCGCCCATTTGAGTCTCCGCGATGCAATCAGCTCAATTATATTCACAGGATACAGGTTCCGAAATTCCGCGTTATGCAACCTTTTAAACTCCCCAGTGGTCTCATCTCTCTTTGGACCAAATATTTTACGCAATACCTTATTTTCGAAAACCCTTTTAAACCGTTGTTCATCCTTTAAAGTAAGCGGCCACGTTTCACATCCGTAAAGAACCGTTGGAAGAATAATAGTTTTATAAATTCTAATCTTTAAGTTTTTAGATAGAAGCCGCGAACTGAGTAACTTTAGTTCACAAAATATCACCAAAAGTCATCCTAAATATATCCTATCCAGATATAATTAGGATAAGGAATCTTTAAGGAGTACCTTACCATGGCTCTAGGATTTTTTAATAAGAGTAAAACTTGAGTCATTTGCCGGGTTTGAACCAATGATTATAGGTAACAATTAGGCTAATAGCATAGTAGAGAGATAATCACACTACTGCGATCAATTACATCTTT
The DNA here is from genome assembly GCA_023052935.1 of Piezodorus guildinii. NCBI lineage: Eukaryota > Metazoa > Arthropoda > Insecta > Hemiptera > Pentatomidae > Piezodorus > Piezodorus guildinii. Next base: position 115,060,086 of record CM041297.1, read on the forward strand.
CAGATAACTGTTTATATTACTATCTGTTCTTGTGGGATTCGATTATTATTAAAGAAATTAACAACCTACACAGTACAAATTCAATTAAATTTGCCTAAATAAACATTAGGCTGAAAATAATTATATACGAAATTGTTAACGGTTAGTAATGTTAAAACGCTGCACATTATAACACAATGGTATATTATTTCTAAAAAACAATATTAGGGTATAACTGTTTATATGGCTGTTGATAGGCAATTAACTAATATGAAAAGGATAATATCATATCACTACCGCTGATTTCAAAACGCAATATCTCAGCTATTTGTCAACCAATTTCAATGATTCTTTTGTCATTTTGCTGAAAATTTAGTTCTCTATCAAATGGCTTTAAAGGCAAAAATAATCTGGAATTTATTTATTTATTAATAGATGAAATTTCAATTTTCTCTTTTTTATAATTATTCACGGTTTTTTGGTTAAACCAATAATGAATTTTTTCTCTATATTCGTAAATAACGTAGTTAGAAGCGTATACATAAGCGAAATTTCTATTTTTTTTTTTTTTTTTGTTTTTTTGTTTATCGCTCTCTACTGATTCTAAAACTCTATACATACTTTTCACTATCGTCAAAATAACTGAGTTATGAGCGTATTTATGCGTAAAATTTCATTTTTTTATTTTTATTTTTTTCTGTTTTCTCTTTTATATAATTATTCGCATTTTTTTTGTTAAAAAACCCAGATAATGTTTTTTTTTATAGCTTCAAAAATAACTGAGTCATTGAATTAAATCACATTTAATCGACTGCATATTAAAGCTAACCACCTTATATCAATGTCTAGGTGTTAGGATTATCAATTTTTTTTCGATTACAAAGGTTGATTATTGAAAATAATAAACCAAAAACTTAACGGAAAGTGATGAAAACGCGATGAAAACTGATTGTCGTAGATAATAATATTATCTAGTTAATGTAATAAAACACGTTTCTATTTACACTCAATGTAATTTACTCTTTAACAATTGATTTTTTATCTCTGAGGGTATTTTAAAAATTGGTTTTAAAACATCGGAGGTAAGTGAAAGTCGTGTGTTTTACCCACCAGATTTTTTTTCAAAACTAAATGACAAACAAGAAGTATCCATAAACATAGAGAAAGCAATGTAAAAAAACTCTTAGTGACTGCCTAGTTAAATAGTTAATCGAATCTTGGACTCTTATCTCAAAGCTATGGAGAGGTGATTTATATAATGTAATTATATGAGGTCAATTGTTCTGTTGTGGAAATTTAATGAGCATCAGATGTTCTTGGATAATGTCCGCTGTACCGGCCATGTTTCTAGAAGGGCAGAATGACGAGGTTAGTATACTTAACACAGGTAGAAGAGCAGGCCGAGATGAACACCGAAAAATCACGGGAAAGCAAAATCAGGCAACCTTTGTCATAAGAAGGTAAGAATAGGAAAGATGGAGGCTATTAGATAAATGCTTTTTATAAGTTTAATAATAATGACGTGAATGTTTGTTTGTTTATTTATTTAACGTCACTTTATGCTGCTATGGCTAATCGGACGATGCTACAGTGGGAGTTCTATATTTTGCCTATCCAGGTTTTATTAGGATAGGGATCTTTAACCAGTACCTGACATCGCACAGACTCGGGACCACCTTTTAACGTCCCCTCCGAACGACGGCATAACTAAGGATTTTTAACTCCCATTAAAAAATCCTAGAACCACCTGTGGGTTTGAACTATAACGTGTATAAAACCAATGACCGTTTTATCAAATTTATGATTTCTATATCCTTAATATTTAAACATATTGAATAGGTTTAAAAGATTTATGTACGGCTTTTCTTGACAGTCATACGTCTCTCACTGGTATTCTAGTCGAAGGTAGCTCTATCCTAAATCCCGAAGAAAATACCTACTTGGCATCTTCCTATTCCAATCCTTGCGAACCAGAAAACCTTTATATATCTTTGACGTCCGAGCACACCCTACTTACAAGACCCACACCCACCGATCTATAACTACCCTCTCATTGAATAACATCCTTTGAAAAGTCCTTCATTATCCATGCTACCATACTTTGGAACTCTTTACCCATCTCCCTCCGAAAAGTGTCTTCCCTAACCACATTTAAACACCAATTATTTACATCTAGGCTACATCCCTACACCTAGGCTACATCCCTACATCTAGGCTACATCCCTACATCTAGGCTACATCCCTACATCTAGGCTACATCCCTACATCTAGGCTACATCCCTGGTCTACTTCTAGCCGTAGCAGCCGCAGGGAGGAGGTCGCGTTGACCCGGCTAAGGATAGGACACTCACGGCTGACGCACTCTTATCTTTTTGCTAGGCAGCCGGTGCCCCGATGGCACTGTGATGGAACCCTTACCATTCGGCATATTTTTCAAGAATGCCCTTATTATTCATCACACCTGAATAAAATTGGACTAAGCCCTAATATTTCAGCGGTGCTGGGTGATTGAGAGGAAACCATTGAATTAGTTTTTGATTTTCTTAAGGAGCAGTCATTATTATCGAAATTATAAAGACCATTCCTAGTCAGTTAGCATTACTAGTATTAGCTTTTTAAACTATTGTTTACATAAAAATATTTTTTTCTTTTTTATTTTTTTAATTTATTTATTTATTTAATTTTTTCTCTCAATCACTCATTACCTAATAGTTCCTTCTTATAAAGGTTGAATATGCATATAGTGTCTAGGCGTTGATGACCTTAGGGTTTTACGCCTTAAAACCAAAACAAACAAAATAAAACACCAATTATTTAACCAACTCCTCAAAAATCTTCCGCACATATGTGATAAATCTAGACTTTGATAATACTTAACTAAACTCTTTTGATGTTGTTATCTGTTTTATTTTTTGTATCTTTTATTCATATTAACCTTATATAATTTACTTGACTAAATTAATTATATATCAAATGAAGCCAGACAAAGCGGACTTCTTCTGTTCACTGTGTATTATTCATAGATGGCGGATTATTTTTCATTCATGATTTCGAAGGCCTGTAAATATTTTAATCCAATTTAATACTTACCTGTACTTAGTAATCTCTTTATAGCACTCTCTAAGCTTGCATTCGACTTTTAAAAAAACAAAAAAAAAACTCTGTTTAGTTATTTGTTTCAAAGAAGAAACATAACAGTGTCCCACAAAACTTTCGATATTATACGAAATATTTAATGATATTATAGGATTTTTAGAGTTATATTTGATGTTATTATCCCAAATATGCCTTCTCCCTTTCTTACTACTTTTGTGAGCTCTCACAAGCACTCGATTTCACGGATTTTCACCTACCTCTACTTTCACCGTAAAGCATGGTCTTAACATCAGTAATAAATCCAACATTTCTTCTTTTTTTTTTACATAAAACGATAATTATATATTTATTTATAAGAAACCAAATTCAAGCAGAAATAAAATATTACTTCATTAATTACTTTGCGATATATTACTTGAATGATATATGACACTGGATGATAACAACCATGACAGGGCTGTTCAGCCTATAATAGTTTTATTTTTTAAATTGTGACAAAATATATATTTATATGAGTGCATGATGATGGAATATTAAAAGATCCCTTGAAAATGGCAAAAAACCGAAACTTAGGGAGAAGAAAATAGAAAATTAAATGAGTTGAATGAAAATGGATCATTTTAATGAAAAGAACCTAACATTTATTCATTCAAACAACTTTTAATTGTAATAAAAATTCATAATTATGTTGATGACATGTCTATGAAGAGGACCACACGTGTACTGAATGATCGATCATTCACCGTCAAATGTTTATTTTGAGCATGCGCGTTTTATCATACATAATTTACTTGAGTTTTCTTTAAGAATATTTTTCCACTTATCTTTGGTTATTTTTTTAGTATTTTAAGCCAACATACTATAAAATTAATTTTTGTAGCTCGTCATTCCTATCTAATTAAAATAGTCTGACAGAGATAGACATTCTCTAAAGTAACTTTAATTTTGTAGATACGAAAAACGTCTAAATATAAAAGATAAACGAATTAAATACCTAATCTAACGAGAAATGAGAAAAAATATCTTTTAATATAATTTTTCTTTTTTTTATAACATAATATATATGTATAGTATACCATTGGAAGAGTTTGAAAAACATAATGTCATATACACGAAATTGTAAAAGGTAGTGGATGGTAATCAAAAGCTGATAAAACTAACTATTGCAAATCAGCTAACCGGAAGAGCCACTTTATACTATATATACATTTCGGACCTTTTTACGAGTTTCTCAAAAACGGTACAAACGATTTTGATTAAAATAGCTATATCGATGTAAAATTTAATGAGCTTTAATATCATGTAGGTTTCATTCTGATTCAAATAGTCTGAGAGGGCTCAAATGCCGATATTATACATTTTCTTTCCCTAAGGTAACTTTAATTTTGTGCATTCCAAAAGATTAACCATATCATCTTAATGTCTTTGATGAAGAACGGCTAAATACCCAAGATGGACGAATTTGATGACCTACTAAAGGATTAAGGAGCAAAACTATTATAGTATGTATAGGGTTGTTTCACATGAAATGTCCGTTTTTATAGTTTCTGAAATACATAAAGGATTTTGCAGGTATATGTTGTTTCCTTCCAAATGTTTACATATTTAAAGTAAACAGTTACTAATCCTCTACCTTTGTATTATAAACATTAGCTTCCCAATCAATTACCCACTTTTTAGTATACCTCCAAATGTGAACATGGAAACACGCGATTTTCGAGTAATATTTTTGTACGAGTTTAACCCCGGCCATTCAGTCGCTGAGGCCGCTAGAAATATTTGCGTTTGGAGAAGAGAGTGTTAATGAACGGACCATTCGCCGTTGGTTTGCTAAGTTTTCAGCTGGGGATACCGACTTGGAAAACTTGCCCCGAGGAAGACCTCCGTCCGTAATAGACAACGATGTCCTCAAACATACAATAGAAGGAACCCCCTACCAAACAGTTAAAGGACTCAGCACAACTAATTGCAAGTGCATCTACCGTTTCCAGACATTTAAAGTGTATTTGGAAAGTAAAAAAGCTCGATACATGGGTATCTCATGATCTCACTGAGCAGCAGCAAGACCCCATGTTTAAAAACAAAATTGAAAGAACTGGGCTACGAAGTTCTTCCGCACCCACCATATTCTCCCGACTTGTCTCCAACAGATTACCACCTGTTAAGGTATTTAGACAACTTCGTCAAAGGAAAACTTTTTGAAAATGATGATCAAGTGAAAAGTGCGTTTTCAGATTTTGTTTCACTTCTAAGCTCAGAGTTTTTCAGTTCGGGGATAAAAAAGTTGGCGTCACGTTGGGAAAAATGTGTAAAAAAAGAAGGTAAATACTTCGAATAAAATTATCTTGTTTTCATATCGTATTTTTAATAAAAATCCTTTACCTTGAAAACATTTGACACAACCCAATAATTATATGTTTAAAAAAAATAAAAGTATATTATATGAAAGGAAAGAGAAAGATTTTAGAAAAAATATTATCTGATACACAAAGTTGTAATATAAAGTGACGAATAGGGAATAAACTTATTACTAATTAACAATTTAATATAGTCGTGTGTTGCCCGCACCAGATTTTTTTTGCTTTGAATGTATTAAAAATTCTATCAATGAATTAGATTTTTTTATTCCGTTACCATCTGTTAGGGTTCCTGGGTAAAAGTATTACCTGAGAAACAGATCACAGAAATGAAATAAGATTCCTATGGAAGTACAAAAACAAAACAAAAAAAACGCGTGTTATTTGAAAGCTAATTTGATACACTTTTTGAATTCCATTGTTATCGCGATTATTAATAAGTGGATCAATATATTCCGAAGGCCAAAGAAATGAGAATATTCAAATGTTGTGACGGTTTTGCAACAGGGAGTTCAGGGCCTCTCGAACCAAATCTGAAACATTAGTAAACAATGGATCGGTAGCTCGACCAATTCCCGTGGAATATCTGATGAAGGAAGGAGAAGAGGTCACGATCCACATTGTGTGACAGTGCACATTGTAAAGGTAACTTAAGGATCTCGTGGCTAGGCTATCATCGACAAACAGTGTCTCTGCGGTCAGGAGAAAGGTTCTCTCTACCGAAATCAGAGGTTCAGTAGGAAAAAAGGATGGATATACAGTATAATCCATTCATGAGATCCTCTATAAGATGGACCGGTTGGTATAGGTTTAATGGACAAACAAGATTTGATAGTTTCCAAAATTTAGGCAAAATAGATTTTGGAAAAGTAAGGATGATGACACATTTTCTGTTGACTATTCCAAATTTGAGACACATTACAATGAGCTTAGGTAAGTATACTCTTGTTAAAGGTCTTTTATGTTTTGTATAGAATGTTGTGAAAACTGTTCCACATATCCCAACCCTGTTCCTAAATAGTAATCCTATAAAGTTCCACCCGACTGTCAGGAATCTGGAAGCAACCATCGACCAAACTCTATCCTTTAAAAATCATATTTCCGAAATCTCTTGTCGTACCTTTTCAACCTTAAAGCGACTGTATTCCCTCCGTCACCTATTCCCGCATGAAATCCGAAAAATCCTCGTTACCTCTCTAATATTTACCCACTTCGACTATTGATGTACGTTATACGACGGTGTTTCTGGGGTTCTCGAGGTCAAAATAAAATGCTTAATTTATTGCTTTGTTTGATTCATCTCCGGGGCCCCTAGATACGCTTCCGTATCTCATTTTTATGACGAGTTTAAGTGGCTTTACCCTTCCAATCGTCGCAAGTATTTCCTTGCATCATCCCTTTACCAAGTTATCCAATCCCGCCGCCCATCACACATCTTTGAGCTCCTACAATTCAAATCCTCTGTCCACCACCGTTGTATAAGCCTTCAGATTTAAACAGTATAGCCCAACGAACTGCACATTTCTGCAGATCTTTTCTCATTTGTTCCTCAATCCTATGGAATTCTATCCCTCCTTCCATCCGTCACTCCAACTCTCTTTCTACCTTCAAATCCCGCATATTTAATCACTTGATGAATATCCAGGCTCAATGGAATCGTAAATAAGCTTTTTTTTTTTTTTATGATTTTTGTTTTCTTTACATTTAAATATGTCTAGTTTATATGAGTAATTCTTAACTTTTTCATAGGTATTTAATATATCTTAAGACTCCAAAGCACACTTTGTATATTATTTATACTTTATTTTAAAGGGACATGTCCCAGAATAATAAAGAATTTATTTATTTATTACAGTAATAAACGTAAACGATTGGAATGAATAAAACCTGATGAATTTAATCACAGAATTTGGTCATTGAAGAGATAATTGTTTTTAATTGTTGGTCGACATTTCAGGTCATCATGAAGACTGATTAAAGCATTTAAGGAATTCGATTGAGGGAAGTTTCAGTCTTGTAAGTGAATGGGTATGCATGTGGTAAGTCAACAAAGGACCATATATCGTACAAAACTGAAATAACGTACGTTATGTATGGTTGTTGTTTTTGGATTTTGAGGATTAAAAATCATAAATGTTTCTTAAGTGATATAGGTGAAATAACAATTTTTACACATAAAACATCAAATCGGAAGAACGGAATCACCTGTATCATGGTGGGTAGCATAGCAGCCTTCAATGCGAAAGGTCAGGGGATAAAATCCGAAGGTGGTTTGTTAATGGAAATAAAAAATCCTCAGTTTTGGCGTCCGTCGAAGGGGATGTAAAAAGGTGGTGCCGAGCTGGGGGGATGTCAGTTATTTGTTAAAGATACATATCCTAATTAAACCTGGATATCCAAAATTTAGGACTCGCACTATAGCATCGTCTGATTAGCCACAGTAGCGTAAGTGAGGTTAAATATATAAACCGTCGCTTTCGCTTACTACAACACTTACTGGACAGACACTCCAACCTTCCACTTATCTACAAAAGGCTCATCTATATCACCATCATAAGGCCTATCTGGTCTTACGGAGTTGAGCTTTGAGGCTCTACGAAACCATCAATTCATCCCGTATTCAATCCTTACAATCCAAAATCCTTCGAAAAATCCTCAATACTCCTTACTTTGTCAAAAATAAACTCATCCATAAAGACCTTAACATCCCATATGTTGCTGATTTGGCCCGAATCCATGGTCCAAATTCCACTCCCACCCTAATCCGCTAGTTTCAATCCTTGCTTCCTCTTCAATTCCATACAATCCTCCTAGACGTCAGAAAATAAGATGGCCTCGAGACCTTCTAGTTTAGTTACCTATTGGAGTGTTGCCAATGGGCATTTTCTCCTCATGTTTTTTTTTAATGTATTTTATCATTACCAGCATATTTACTTGTTGTATTACAAAATACAGTTGTAAATTTCAATACAAATATTTTAAAAAAAAAAATACATATATATATATATATATATATATATATATATATATATATATATATATATATATATATATATATATATATATATATATAAACAAACAAATCGGAAGAACCAAAACAATGGAATGCAGAGCGGATATAAAAGGAGTGATCAAAAGACTTAGTTCTATGGGTGGGAATGTAAAGGTTATATCGTTAGAAAGCTAAAAAGTTTATGGAGCGAAACACACCTGAATTCAAGTTATTTTGAGTTTGTTCTCTTAGATTATGTCCTAAGGTTTTCATGATGGTAACGAAACACCATTACCAAAAAAAACATATGCCATTGCTTTTGCTTGAAACTATATACTTCTAAGCAGGTAAGTAAGTGAAAGTTGTATGATGTGCGAGCATATCTTTATTATGCATTGGTTCATAGTCTGCTTCAACGATAGATCTATACTCCGCCCAGGAATTCGACCATGCCGCTTCCTCAAGTTCGCCAAGAGGACCCTGACCCAGATCCGGTTGCGACCATGAAGATGATAGCAATTTATCTTCCATCTCTGTAATGGCCGAGGCTCAATTAATACAGCGGCCACGCCAGCTCCGACCTCTAGCTGGCGAGAGAAAGAACCGCAAGGACGCCTATAACTTACTCCGACCACAATTTCGAAACTAATCAGGAATAATTTACATAGTCCGTAAAACAAGGGATACACCTTTACATATATTAAATCTGTGATAAAGTGATGGGCTTTTACCTTACTTATAAACCTCAATAATAAGATACGTACAACCCTCACATTCTTGAGTTTACTAACCTAACCTGACTATAAAGTTCAAGGCCTATCTACCTATACCTATGGCCTGCCACTATATATAAAACAAATATGGAGGGCGTAACACACGTACTTCGCTTACCACCGTTGTTAAAATCAATTTAAGAACTTTTATATAAAGATTAAAGAATTTAAAAAAATATATTAATAGTAATTTACAACTGTATTATACAATACAATCAGTAAATATGTAGGGAGAAT